>JBBMOE010000021.1:9423108-9867407 GCA_037975065.1 Chaetodon trifasciatus
TCAGTCTCTGTCTAGAGTAAGGTGACCAATTGTTCAGTGTCTGGTGCCAGTTGGAACCATTAGCCCCCTCTGCTGAGTGGATCATGGCCATTTTGTCGGTGACCTACTGTGCTAGTGTTTGGGAGGGCCACTATTAGGGCTCTAAAAACTCCCAACCTGCAACAACAGACAGACAGGGATGGCTGTTCAACAATGAAAAACCCGATTGCAAGGTCCTGCTGACCTCTAAGGGATGAAACACTTCATCCTCCTTTATCAAAACTTTCCAGAATACTGGTGAACTTTCTCCTCCACCTGTCCCCTGCTTGTGGAGAAATAAAATCGCTCACTCACAATATCTGAAACAGAAAACTCCACATTCAGTAGAATTTCAAATACTCTTCATCAAAATAAGAGGCAGCAATGATGCAGACAGTGTGACCCTGTGTTATCCATAAGGCACAGCACGCACTCTCAACCACGCTCAGTGTCTCGCCAAAGTCCCTTCTCACTGCTACATTTTTGGTGTAAACACTAATGGTAACACCAGTCCCATGATCTATAAATTCATGGCTCACAGTGGGACAAATGGTGGACCCTGCAGGGGGAATGGTACAAAGTTGGGATGCACAGGGACTGTCTGCCTCTCATGAGCCCTTGTCTCTAATACCAGATTAGGTGAATGACTGTGTGTGCCAGGGATGATTTTCCACCTGGAGTAATCCCCGCAGAGGACACAGGCTTATCCAGGAGAAATCACCAGTCTACCTCACCCGCCTGCCACCCGCAGCGTCTCAGCCAGGTAAATTAGGATTCATAATCCAGCAAGGTGTTTGTGTCGTTTGCACGACTTAACTTTCTCCTGTTAGTTTTTGATCAACAAAACAGCCCTGCCACTCTGCTACGCTTTCAGCACTCTGACCAAACACTTGGAGAATTAAACTTTTTGAACACAGGAAGCACCAGTCACTGAGCCAGCCTGCATCTTCTGCCACTGTCACTTGATTGACAGCCGATGCCAGACCTCGGCAGCAAACGCCAAGGCTTGTTGATGGATGGCACCTGCACCTCCTCAGAGGAAATCAATTGAAGTCATGGGCAGATATAGGCTGCTCAAGCACTTACACATGGCCGTCTGCCTGGGGAGGGAAGGGGCGGCAGTGGGGCCGCAGAGAAGAGGGTTGCCAACCATCTGTGTACTGTGGGCACTGCCAAGCGTCAGTCCCTTTTTAGGCCATGCCTCAAAAAGATGCACAATGTCTCCAAATTAAACATGTTTGTTCCTTCAAGCTACATTCAGCGACAGTCTTTGGGAAGTTCCAGCATCATTACGTACTCATCCAATCATTCATGTTGCTTTGTGCCCTCTCACTGAATTAAAGCCTCTAATATTAGTGACTAATTGATTCAATCCAAGAGCGTTTAAACTATTTTCATATGTCTTGCACTAGTTACAGAATTCATTAGGAGACATCCAACTTCCTGCCAACATAAAGGTTGAGGTCATTCAAATATCCACACTTGCACATGATCAGAGAGCACATGGGCCGCATTGGTGCAATGGGCCGGCATAGCTACAATCTTAGATGTGCATAAGTGTAGTTACTGGAAGTCAACCTGTGATGTTGACCAATCTATATCCAACCTAGCATCACAGGTCATTTCAAGTGAACTTTCTGGCCTACAAAGGAGGGAGGTGGGATCTCCTGGGTGGTCCCGGCCCGGCGACTAACATCCACGAAGGGGGTCCGATGGGCTGCTGCCACCATGCTGGCGTCAGTGTGTGTGCCAATCAACTGTAGCACACGTGCAGAGGGCCTGTGGTGGAGGGCCAACTGCCTGGAGCTGTAGCCACACATCCCGATCCCCAAGGCCCCCAGCAGCATAGCCATGCCGGGCACGGTCTTCTCAGCTGGAGGCGTCACAGACACATTATGGTAGGCCTGGGTCTGAAAGGGGAGACAACAGGGAGTGGAATGTGATCAGAGGAATGTTGGATTTCCATGGTATTGTGTGAGACGAATAAACCACATCAGCTGTGATCAAAGCAGTCCAGAAATAATACAACTTTCTGTCAAATATGTCATATCAAATAGTCATGATTTGTTATTGTCCAAAGTCAATGCATGGATGCAGACCAATTTTAGGCCTATAAAGCATGAGAGGACAGCATGCCTTGCAGCCCTTTTTCCAAACATTTGTCTGCATCACATGAGTGAGCTACAATATGCTCACCTCAGCCCCCGCCCCATCTAGGCCTCCCACCAGTCCCAGAGAGATTAAAAACTCATCTTCTCTCATTTACCAAATCGCAGTCTGTCACTTTTGACAAACAAAAAGCTCGTCTGTTTTGCGACATGGGCAATTTCCTCAGTGGGCCCTTGACAATCATAAAGAGTATAGAGGAGCAAATAATAGAAACTTCATAGTTTCTAATGGAGCTGTGTCACAGACAGTTAAGAAGCTATTCCTGTATTTCACTCACCCAATTCCCATTTCCATTTACAATGCAATGGACTGTCACAGCCTCAGATTTCTCAATTGTTTGTGGTAAATGTCACCAAAAAGGTGATTGTGTTTTGTGAGCTGAAACAAAAAGCCTCCTATAGTGACTGGAACACACTCATATCCATAGATGGTGTGTATATAATATAATGTATAATGTCAGAGTACTGTATTTCATCATATTGAGACAATTTGAAAAACTGACTGCAAAATGGCAGCATAAGGCTCAGTGAAAGCAATCTGCTGCATGCGCTGTCTCTGTCTATAAACTTTTGTGCGTACCCATAAAACCAGTGTCTTGCAAACACTTCATTACATCATTGGCTGCTCTCAGAACTGTCAACATTATTTCATCTGCCACTTTCTTCTCCTCCTTAAAGGCCAATAGAAACAGAGCATGCCAAGCACAGAGTAATCCAAACTTCAGATTCAGGACATTGAGAGGGCTTTCGGCCTTTTTGCTTTTAAGGGTTTTAATCAAAACATTTTGCAATAAAGCGCAATCCACTAATGCAAACATCACAGCAAGCACCTTCCAATGACTCAGCACTTTGTGTTCCTGCAACCCAGACAGCTTTAGTGGCAAGATATATCTGAGAGTAAAAATTACAGTACATGAAAATAAAAATCCTCTGTGGCTGGTTACAGTATCAGCTTGATCTTGCAAACCTTTCTAATAAAGCAAAATCTAAACTAGTCTCACTTTACTGAGTGAATGTTCACATTTACATAACAACTGAACTATTCAAAACTGCTCAAACTCACCTGCAGCAGCCTGATGTAGCCTGGAGTCAGTCTTGGGACTCTGAAAAACATTTTGGAGGGTTCTTCCTGTTAAATCAGGAATGAGTGAAATGCCAGCTAACACTTGGCTCTCTCTCTCTCAAGCTCCTGGCTTCCCAGGAAGGGAAACCCACTGACGAAGGGTGTGTCCCGGTGTATGCTTGGACTCTTCAACCTGTTCTCGGCTATCTGATGCAGGACAGTCTTGCCTGTCCTTATAACATCTCCTCCTGTCTTTACATAACAGACAGTCTGCAGGTGGTGTGTCTAAGGGGATTACAGGAGCTGGCACACAGGAACAAAGAAGCCGGTCTAAACAGAAGGAAGGCTGAGTGGAGGCTGGGTCATGCTTAAATATGACAGTATACATCATTTAGCTGAATCATATTGGAATCATACAAGCTATGCATATTGTTTTACAGCTGTTGCGTACAGTAATAAAAAAAAAATATTACTGAGATTATGTTTTGGTTTATATGTATTGCATAATAGTGGGATGTAGTTCATTATATTCATATATTTTGATGTATACTATACTTGCAATATCAGTAAATGCAACAATCTAAGACATTCTTATTATTTATATGATTCTTCAAAAATAATATCTCATCATATATGGTGAATGTGTGTTTGAAGGGAATTTGACATCAATTTAACTTATTCAGGTAAAGTACATTAGCATCAGGTGTGAGTGATTTCTTACTTCAGCAGTTCCTCTAATGGCTATATACACAAGGCACAAGTCTTTTGAAGTCAGAACCACTTGAATCCATTTGAATCTGCCAGGTGGGATGATTTGGATGTTTTTGTGTTGATGTTGAGAATGGCCTCTCCTGCCATGTCAGCAAATTCCTCTAAGCTTTAATATCCTTCCTGGCCTGGGGGTCCTCGACTCAGAGTGAGGTCTTATAATGAGGTAGCTGTGCTGATAACGTCTCTCTCGCTGGAGAGGAATTCTCTCGAGTGAGCAGCCAACAATGACCTTTTTCTCATCTCTGGTAATAGGACCCAATTCTGCCTCTCAACTCACGCGTCCATGAATAATCTCAAACTCTGGCATTAAGGCTGCAAAGGCATGAAGCTGCTGAAACTTGTGATGCCTGCTGGGTTTTATGCACGAAAAGAAACCGTGCAGCATTTGCAGTACCAGAGCAGTAAAACTATAACTACTGATGGCTTAATTTCTGGAAAATATCAAACAAGGAAAGTGAAACAAAATATAAAAAAGGCAGAGTCTACATACTGGCAGCTCTGTGAGGCTGTTGGGCTCGGAACATAAGTGTGGACCTCATGGTGGTGCCACAGGAAACATCAGTAGTTAGGATGCATTATCAAGGAACCAAGGAACATTTTGTGCCAATCCATCAACATTAAAAACATTTACCTGCTGCTTTACCTCACCAAAGTCACGAGGATTCATCTTCTGGGCATCTGTGACAAATTTCACGGTGATCTACAAAACAACTATTTAAGTCTGGACTGAAGTTTTGATCAAACAACAGACAGACCGACATTACATGCTGTTAGCATGGCTAAAAGCACTCTGAAACCACTAATGATCACCTTTATGTTATGTTACATAAGCATGTCAGGCAATGTGCTCTCTGCCCTTATTCTCTCCTCTGGCTAATGTCTGCAGAACGAGCTTCCATCAGACACAACACCTGCTGTGTCAGACCGTGAATAGAGGCCACAGATGGCGCCTCTCATGCTAATTGTGCACCACCATAATACCCCACACACACACACACACACACACACACACACACACACACACACACACACACACACACACACACACACACACACAAACACACTCCGAGATGTGTGTTACAGTGTACAGTATAACCTGATGGCGTCCACTGGTGCATCCCATGTCTGCAAAGACAACAGTTCCCATAGAGCCTGAGCTCTCACTCAGGTCATTACAATGGCACCGTCCAGCCGAGATAATCTCTGCCCCTTGCCTGAACTCATCTTCTGGCATTGAGCTGCGGGTAAATGTATTAGAATAGATTATCTCAGGTGTAGACATGTATGGCGACGCGGAAGGTTAAGCCACTGACTCCTTGGGTGGTACTGGTTCCCAAAGTCCATCGACTACATACTGTGTTGCTATATTGAGTGGACAATTAGATAAGGGCAACAAGTCGGGATCATGTAATGAGACGAGTTATAGTTCTTTCAGCATCATTCAGGCTCATGATTAGGATCTGCTGAGACATTAGCACCATCAGTATACCCTCCCTGAAGACTTATTAACTAGTCCGGTGCAGTTAGGTGAAACAGCAAATTTGAGAAGGCACGTGGAACAGCAGCTTAGCGAAAGATTGATTTGTGGGAGTGTGCTGTAGATAACTGAGGAGATGTTCGGTTCACTGGCTGGGTTTAAATGTCATAACATCTGCAAACAGCACTGAGGCTGCGGCAGAGTTGACATTTGCTTCTTGAGCAATTAGGAGGTCAGATAGGAGGAAGGGTGTTAATACCAGTTACATGTTTGATGTATCTGCGCTAAATAAAAGTCTAACAAAGAGGGAGGTAAACAACAGCTCAGTCGTGGTGGGGAAGGATTTGCCCCGATCAAGATTAACTGCCTCCTTTCTTCTTGTATGATATACTGAAAGGCATGAAAATAGATCAGACAAAGGCATAGATCAGAAGGAAAACAATTTAATCATAAAATATAATATCTGGCATCCTGTGAAGTTCAACATTGTAAAATCCAGGAAATGAGTTGAAAATTTCAAGAAGTTTCTTTTCTAAAGTGATGGAGAATGCTGGAAATAATACTTGGGTAGAGTCTCTGTGTCAGTGTGACTGACAGTCTCATGGGTGCATTGTGGGAAGCCCTGTCGTCTTGGCTCCCTCCATGGGAAGAATGTCTGTGATCCAGTATTGGAACAGTGAAACGACTGTAGCGGTTTCCTCTGAAATACAAAAAGACAGAGAGCAATATTTCAGTTACAGCTGAGACTGCTGCTGACAACACAATACCAGAGGAACAGTGTTTTCACCAAAGAGACTTTATTTGCTGTTGGATTTTCAGCATAATAAATCAAAATCTCCAGCTAGTATTCAAATCTACTCCCGACCTGGGACCTCCCTATCTGCACGCTGACAATAAACCACATCTGTCTTCAGTCTATGACAGAATCTTTTGTTTACATGCTATTGAAAAGTTAGAATTCGTTTCAGAATCTACAACCCCGATTCCAACAAAGCTGGGACGCTGGAAATAAACATAAACAGAATGTAATCATTTCTAAACAAACTGAAGTGTTCTGAGCTCATGTAGTAACATCCTTTATACAATCATGTGTTCACAAAGTGGTGAACCTCTCTCCGTCCTTGCTTGTGAACGACTGAGCCTTTCCAGGATGCCCCTTTCATACCCAATCATGATGCTATCACCTGTTACCAATCAACCTGTTTACCAAAAATCAATGAAGCTGATGAGGTAAAACATTAAATATATACTCTTTGTACTGTTTTCAATTGAGCATCTTATCACGTTCTGTTTTAGTTATATTTCACACAGCATCCGCTTTTTTTGGAATCAGGGTTGTATGCAGGATGTAAAATGCACAGCATAAAGGCGAGCAGTCAAAGCGATGTCATTCATGAAAGGAACTGCAGGGTGTAGTAAAATATGCTCAAAGGAAATCTGCTTCAGACCTGCTCCTGCATTCAGTTGATTGCCACTGCAAGGGCAGAGTGACAGAGCGAGGAGAGCTCGAGTGAACTCACTTGAACAACTTTAAAAGCGCACCTCTCCACAAGCACATGGATTAGCTCCTGCACGGCAGTGGATGTTACAATAAGATACAGAATGCAGCTTTCACAAGGTGGATGTCAATCAAAAACATGACATCATTTTAAATTGACATATTAATGTATTAAAATACAGCAAGAATGCCATTGTCTAAAATGTTATCACGGCAGTCAAATGAAGTAAAAGTGTACAAACTGGAACGTTTCATTCACGACGAGTTCTGCTCTGGTGCAACCTGCTGGCTGCATTCAAAAAAACAGCAAAACACAAAATAAAAGCATGACTCATACAGTATGAGGAGGGTGGGGAGGGGGGGTTGGAAAACCTTTCAGGCAGCTGTGGAGCAGGTGCACGGAGAGGATCGGCACAACGGAAGCAGGCTCTATTGTGGGCTCTGCTCGCGACATGGCAAACTGGTTCTGACACGGTGTTGTCTTGACGACACAGACAGACAGAGACAAGCGGCACTTTGTGGCCACTGATATGGCGATGGCCTGAATCTCCTGGCTGCTCTCTCTCACTCTCCCTCTCTTTCTCTCGCACATACACTTGTGTGCGTGACAACAGCAAAGTCCCTGCTGATCCTATTATGCAGCCAGCTATCCAACCATGCAAATGCACAAACCCAAACATGCACAGGTGAAAACGTGTCTGGGTACTGGTGAAACGTTTTGGCTGAACGCAAGATTGAACGAGTTGAAACATGTTAGTTAACTCATAGTGGCGTCACCTGTGCGTGAGATGTAGTAAAGGCCAGCTCTGGTGTTGCATATTATGGGCAGGTGCGTGCAGGCAAAGGCTCACAAAGGCAAGTAAGGGCAGGTATACTCAGGTGACCAATAACAATCAACGTAAGGGTGCATAATATAGAAGGCAAGCAGGGACAGCCAGAGGCATGTATGAACCTGAAGGGACAGGTCAATGAAGTGCCTGGGGCAGATCCCAGCAAGAAGAGGCCAGTATGCACAGGGATGACAATGAATGCATTCAGGAAAAACAGCAATCCCGTCATTTTCATCTGATGTGACTGACCTGCGGACATAAGAGATGTACTGTCGAGCTCCTCCAGCGCCTTTTCCAGTTTGTCTGTTTCCTTCTGCTGAACGAAGGCCTTGAGACTGTAGAGCTGCTGGAGGACACAGGTGGGCTTGTGTCCACTGGTTATGCACCTCAGAAGGTCGTCCAGTGTCCCCGGCAGGAGAGGAAGCTTGTCTACACGCAAGGAGGAGCACAGCACAAGTGAGGGGGGTCTGTTAATTAAAGACATCAACATCGTAACTCAGCATCTAACATTAAAAGAGTGAAACTGCATCAAATATGCAGCAACAGTTGTTTAAAACACTGTTTTCTTTTTTTTTTTTTTTTTACTTTCGTACCCCTTGCCTCTGCTTTGTGTAACTGTCTAGACTCTGCGTCATCACAAAAGAGAAAACATCACCGGTTTTATTTATTTATTTTTTTTCCATTTACAAAGCCAGACTAAGTGCATCTCATATCTGCGGAGTCTCACCAATTATTATTAGTCTCGCTCATTTACACGGCTGCTCTACCAGGTACCGAGGAGCTTTCCTCTTATTTTCCACGCTGGTCAGAGCTTTGTCTTCAGCGCGCTCTGCAGCTTAATGAACTCGATTCTCCGGGTGAGTTCAAAGCCTTGATTACAAACTCGGCGACTGTAGAGTGCAATTGCTTTATGTGAAATGGATTTTGTATTGTCAGCGTGCTACAAATAATCCTAATAATAAACATGGTTTAATAACTTTTGGAATAATTGAAACACTGTAAGCCCCAGCTTGGTTTCCTTTCAAATAATTATTAAATTATAAATCAGTTAGCAGTCAGCGCTCAGATATAGACATGTTTGGAAACAAAAAAATACTCCTTCTAGTACATTCTAATGGCACTGAAATTTTAGCTACTGCACTTTCATCCACTTACTGATGCTATGTTTTTGACTGCTTGTTTAGTTGGTGCAGGCACCGTCACATCACGTCTCAAGAAAAGCACAGATGTGCGATGAATTCTGTTCAACAGTTTTCATTAACATGCTTTCAGCTTTCAGCACAATTATGTGTTTGCAAACATCATCTCTTTGTGCATCACAGCAACCAAAATGAATCAAAATCAAACTGTTGCTTGGGAGGGTGTTTCATTTCCAAATATTAACACTAAATGAGTGAAAGCTTTGGAAATGGATTCAGCACAGGGAACAGCTGAGCCAGCTGATTCTGCTCTGCTCAGTACTTACTATCTGACATATAGATTTCCATTGTTGTCCTGAGGAAGTCTGACACCTCAGCAGCTCTCCTCTCATTATCCTCCTCCTCCTCTTCCTCCCCATCGTTTTTGTATGTGAACTCCAGGGCAGCAGCCCGGGGCATCAAGCCCATGGCGAGCAGCTTCTCTTTGTGCCGTTTCTTCTTCAGCTTCCTCCTCTTGTTCCTGCTAATGCGCTCTCCTCCCTCATCCACAGGCGTCTGACTCTGGCCTGTGCCTGAGTCTTGATGGAGGGGTGCTTTCCTTTTCCTTCTTCTCCTTTTTCTTTTCTCTTCTTCTTCTTTATCTTGGGCGAGTTTTTCATTGCTGTCATGGACACTCTCCTCTGTAGACAACAAGATCGTGAGCTCTTGTTAAGTTCCCAAACACTCTTAATCCATTACAGTTTCCATGTGTGGCCTGAATCACACTGAAATTGTCAGACTCTTGTGTTCACACTGTTTAAAGAATCGATTCTGTTTGACATATTGGAGGTGGGTGGGATTCACCTGCGCTCTGGATGAGGAAGAAATGCCTACAGACCAGTAGGGGGTTTGAGTACCAGTCATGTCCAATAATGTGCCAATGAGGACTCAGAGATTGCAGGTTTCCTTCCAGCCAATCGCTCCACCAGCTGATTCTACTAATTAGATACTCTGCATTTTAGGCTGATTGCATTCTAATCAGCAGAATCAGCTGGTGTAGTTACTGATTGAAAAGAAACTCCCTTACATGGAACAAACCTGAGACCACAGGTGATTAATCAAAGCACAGCTGAATCAGTATACTTCACGTGATGTTATGTGGTGCCTCTTGACAGAATAGTAGACAAACTCCTCTCATCAAATACAGCCTCTGTAATGATTGTGCACAATGAAATCTACATCTCCCATGCTGTTTGTAACAATATCCAGCTCTCTGATGAAAGACGAAGGGGGAGCCAACGCTCAGGTTACGCATTAGCCTTTGATACATGCACACAAAATGAACACATTCCTCCTACCTTATGGAAATCATCATTAGAGCTGCAGTTCTGTTTTAGCTTTGCAGCTTGATTTCTTTTTCTGTCATTTTTCAGTCTGTTTCTTGGAATAAAAAAAGTGTGTAATCTCTCGTTCACTGTGAGCCCATACAGAAATTTGCCTCTCACTAGCTGAGCAGCTTCTTCTCCACCTTGTCACACCTCCCTTCTCCCCAGGAGGCGTGAGGAGGTCAAAGAAAACCAGCTCCAGTCGAATTCTTAGTGACCCGTTCACACTGGTGAGCAGAGAACTGGCTAGCAGCCAGAGCATAATGCTGCTGACAAAGTACCAGAGCAACAATGGGCCATACTGAAGAACAATTCGAGAGGAGCCGCCGCTCTCTTTCGTCGAACACAAACTGAAGTCACTTACAGGGCTTGTCTATCTGAACACAAGTGAAGCAAAGGGTGAAAATGAACTTGAACTTAATTGCTGTCATCACTGCTGTCTTTTTCATACTTGTCTGAGAGACCGTCATGGCAGCACTGAGCCTTTTCCAGAGCATGTACAAACATGCAAAATTTATGGTCTTTTTAACTCTGTCCTTTTGTGGTAGATTAAAAATGAACCAAAGTATCTTACGTCAATGTGCTGCTCGGCATAGAGGAAAAGAGCCTTATTTTAAGCACACAAAACACACTTCTACTTTTATAGCCACAGCTGTTGTATAGTGGATATAAAGGAACTAAGGAAAACACTAAAAACAGGGAGTAAATATTATGTGTTGGCATGATGACTTAGAAATAGTGATGCTCACATAGTTAATCAAGAAAAGGTGTTTTCCCTGGTAACCGAAGGATACAAGCTACAGCAGGTACATTACAAAGAAACAGCCCCAAAAATCCTCAAACCGACTGAATCCTACATCAGCACATAAGTACAGAAGGAGCTTTGGGATGACTTTTCAACTCTCACTATTGTTGTACTGTTTCTCTAATATCATACTGATAGACTTATTATCATAGACCCATCCAAAGCTGACATTAAACAGGACTTTGGATTGCAGTTTCCATCAATCCTCACTGCCCACTAAATCAAAAATGCGAGTCAATTACTGCACTATTAGGCTGACGAGTGCAATTAATCAAACTTAATGCCATCCCTCATTATAGTGGGCACCTTTAGACGCTGCACTGTCTCTGCCAACAAATCTATTACACTGAGGTAAAGCAGAAGCCTGTCAGGTGGATGGAGGTCTGCATTAAGGAAGATGATGAGTACAGAGACATGTGTATGAGCCAGGGCTCTTATTTCAGCGTCGCCACTGGTTTACCATAAGAGGAAAGAGCAGGCAAAATAAACAGTCTTTATATGATGCGTATCGACTGCAGCGCGTGTGACTTATCTTTGAATAGAACTGCCAGCCACCTCCACTCATCACAGGTCAAGAATATTTCAGCTTGGCATTAACGTCAGCTCACAATTCAGCCTCAAAAGATGGCATCAAAGCTGGGCAAATATTTCCTAGATGAGTAATAAAGGTTTACTCTGACAAACAACACATTAAATAGACAGATCAAAGTGAAAATCGCCCAGGCTCAAACACTGTCTGCGCTGCATTCAACTTCTCAGCGTGGAAGCACAATTGATTGTTACTATTTGTTTCCCTTAGCTAGTGCTGTGAAAGAGGCAATCCCAAAGAGAGACTTTAATAATAGAGAGCGCCAACCTAGACAAACCTCATGCCATAAATCTCTCCCAGCTTTATGGTGCACATCGCAAGTACATAAATGTAAGATTATGGTCGTCTTACCAGCTGGGTCCTCGGCACTATTTATGCTTTCTAGCTGGGGGACTGTGACGGATCTCTCTGAATCTGTCTTGTAGTCTGCAGGAGGAGGGAGGACCGTGTAAATCCGCCTGCCGGGATTGGCTGCACTGTGTGTCTTTCTTGCATCTCCTGAGACAGACATGGTAAATTAGTGAAGGTAACAAATGCCAATGGTTAGAGAAACAGGGTGGCAGCAGCTCTGCATGTAGGGTGTGTTGGTATGTTCATGCGTTTTTTAAAAAAAGGGAGGAGGATCAAAGGGAAACCCCCCCCCAAAACTGAACTGAATGTAATCTCACCAGTGGCACTGTCCTCTTGAGAGGCTTTTCTCTTCACACTGATTTTTTTGGCAGGAGCCTCTGCAATGTGTGGTGGGCTGGGCACCTTCTCCAATTTGGGAACTGCAGGGTAAAGCTTCTGGAGTACTTTTGACTGAAATACTAAGTGACAAAGAACAAAAATAAATAAATAAATGCATAAGAATGCAACATCATCAGGTGCATAGGCACTGTAAAACATTAAGGCTTCTTAGTATTTCAGGGAGTATAATCTTCATGCTAAAATCTGTCAGTCTAACAATACAGTTCAACCAGTGGAGTGGGCTTAATTTGCACAGCAAGATATGACCCCCATGTGACCCCAATGTAAAACAAAGGATGAAGTCAAAGAAGCAACACTTTTAACCAACCACTTTGAAAGAGGTGCTGGTTTATGGATCATGTGCACGCTGTGGGCACTATATAACTATAATAATGATAACAGCACCACACCACACCCAAAATACTCTTCTACTAATTTAATGTATAAAGTAGGCGTAACCTGTCATTGACAAATTACAATTCCTTTCTATTAGACATGGGTTCAGAAAAAACAACTCAGCCCGTACCTAATGTTTGACAGAGGAACACGTGCGTTTGTTTACGGCTTGACTCGAAACTTAACGCGAGACTTAGCCCGCTAGTTACGTTAGCTAGCTAGGAACAGTTTTGAGTTTTTGTAACTGTTATGACATTAATAGTATTCTTCACGACCCCGTGGATTCTCACCTTCTTTCCTACGTGCCATGTCGACATATATACGTATCTCAGTGGAAGCGAAGAGGGCGAAAACTTAGCTGTAACATGTGGCTTTAGCTAATATGCTAGCAAGCTAGCTGTGTTAGCTATCTAGCTTGCTAGCTTTTAACAATAAGCTCGCTTCACAACAGATTGTACCTCACATAACAGCGAAATAACGTGCTCAAGTTAGCATAGCTAAAGGAATCGCTGGCATTATCGCCACTTTAAAAATCCAGTCTGCTGTATTTGTCAAAGTGCACTCCTGCTCGGACTCCTGCAGCTGTCCTCTCCCCACCAGGCAGATGTCAGCTCAGTGCACAGAGACTGCTCGTACTGCACGGAGGGAACTCGCTAGCTTCAGTCGCGCCGGCTACCATTCAAACTAATGGGAATTTAATGAATCCTTCGTTGTCAGAAAAGACGTTTGCTCTGTATACCATACATCGATGAAGTATTTTGATCAATCGGATCCACTCTTCAAATCGGCATATAAAGCAGCCTTGTTAAAAATAATATGTAGGATATAATAGCTTTCTTTGGAACTGTATGACCACTGTGTATTTCTCGAAAAAGACAGTACAAGTTGACATTTTACTGAAGCAAACTGCTTCTGTGATATTGAATGTGAGACGAACTAAAATTAAACTCCTAGTGATTCGATTATAAGTCACTTTCGTGTGCGTGTCTTACTGCCAAAATCATCAAGCCCAATTTATTGTTGCGGCCAGTTTCAATTGCCAACTTTCTTTCATCAAGCGTGATGAGTGCGATGAATCAGACTAGAGCTCCCCATGTGTTTGAATCCCGTAATAACAGCGGTTTTGGGCGTGCGCACAGCGAGCCAGCTGTAGGACGGGGTGGAAGCGAGATGAGAATACTAAGCAGGCACCTCATGGCTCAGCATCAGCACCGGGTTGAGTTAGGATTTGCGCACCCTCCAAACTTGGCTTGGGACCTCAGCATGTGAACGGGCTTTGCAGGAGGAGGATCCACCTAGAATGTCAGCTCTGAAGAAGGTAAAACCCCCTCTCTGTCTTATCAGTCTTTGAGCACATATTTAACTCCTCAAATATGACGTGCAGGATTGAAACATTTTATCTGATCAGTTTACAGTAAATGAGAAGATGCATGCAATAGTGAAGAATGGGTGTGTGTCAGGACATTATGGTTGCAGGATTTTCTCAGTTGTGGAAGGTAACCAGACTTTTTTGACTATTGGCTTTTTCAAAATGATAAAATTGCATTAAAAGTATTTAACTATATTAACTGTCAAAATTGAATATTGTTTACCAATGGTCAGTCATTGTGAAAAAGAAAATATAATATGATTTTTGCATCACTTTTGCATTTACATGAATTTCATTCACCACTCCTCTGATTTGCCTCATGGTTGTCGTTCCTGTGCTTACATTCACCCCTGAGGAGGAAGCTTGGATGAGGAGCATTTCAGGCAGAAAAAAAGCCTGCTCAGTACAAGGTTAACTTCTCAAACAGATGTTATGTCAGGTTTGACTCCTCCTGTTGTGCACTGTCACATAATACTGTATGTACCGTGCCGACTGTAGCCTCTGTGGGTGGATGAGCTTCACTGACTGTGTCTGACAGAGCCCAAGCCCAGTGCTGGCAACCCTGAATGAGACTGGAGCTCCTTGCAGCTTAACAAAAGAAAGAATTGGAGGAGTTGTAGGTTTTGTAAGAATCAAGGAACCACACAGACCCGTGTAAACATCTTACATAATATCTTGCAGCATTGAACATGAACAAGCCTTCTGATTAATCAAGTAGTGAGACTTGTACCCCTGTGAATGAGTGATTTTTGGTGTAGGAAGCAAGCGTCTTTTGTTGTTGGGGATGCTGCAAGGTTAGAAATAGTAAGCTGCCTGTTCGTGTAAAAAGCTTGTCATCACTCAGTTGTACACTGACAGATCTTATTGTTTAAGATTCAGTGCAGTCGCAAGTATTAATGTCTCCGCTCCAATAGATTCCCATGATTGAGCGGCACAAGAAGGGGAAGTTGTGTAGAATGTCTGCTTCAGCACTGCTGCCGAATCCACAGCAAATACACAGCACTCAGCACACACTGTGAGTGACAAAATACTGGCTGCCAGCACTCACATAGTCAGACATCATAATCACAGAGGTGCTAAAAATAGGGGACCGTATTCATTGCAATGCTTTAGAAGCTCAATGGAGTTATTGCTGTTCACCCTCACCCAAAGAAGTTTTACCAGGATACTCCTCAATGCTGTTCTCCTACCTTGCTCAATAATACAAAAAGCCTTTATTTTTAGATAGTAGTGGTCAGCCAGCCTTTCTTCAATGACACCCAGCTGCTTTGGTGAAACTGTGTGATGTGTCGGTGACGGTCTTTTTCACTCTGTGGTCTCTGAAGCTAAGGTTGCACAGAGCAGCAATTCATACATGGAAACTGCATTTTCTGCCATAGTAACAAGCATGTTTTTATCAGGTCCTAGAAAAGTGTCCTGTGTTCATTCATTATGCAGGTGGAAAGAAGTGCTATAGAGCAGTGGGAGATGCAGCAAGCCGTCAGGACAAAATGTAATTACTTTTAATCAATAAGGAGGTTAATTGACTACTTTTGCGTGCATTGCTTGGATGTGCCTGTGCAATATGTGTGCATATGTCACATGTGTGTAAAGAGAGGGCACCTGTGGGTGGACAGGAGGCATGTGAGGAACTCACCTCTATAAGTCCTCATGTGATTGAAAAATAAATTACTTGTCACTTACCGGATTTAGAGGGAGGAGGCATCTTTCACTCCTTCCACATCACACCCCTCCTATTCAAGCCTTTCAATGAAACCCTGATGATTCATACAAGATGGAGATATCTTTACTCATCCCACCACACAATTTCTTTACCTAAAAAGATGAGCGCCTAATTAAAAGCTACCACTTGCACACACAGAATAAAGGACAACAAAAACTAATTGGAAAGCGACACTATTCCCCTCAGAAGCACTTTGGAATTGAAGGTAGCTTGTCTCGGGATATTTCCAATGCTGCTGTCAAATTGCTTGCATGCTTAAACACCTACACACACACACACACACACACACACACACACGCACACACACGCACACACGCACACATACAGGCTGTCACAGGGTTGTCAATGGGAAGCTTGTGTGGACTTTACCTACTTGGCAGTGACATGGTAGCGCTCTCATAATCCGTTTGAAGATGCATAAAAAACTTGAAATGCGATATTTCTGTTTGTGGTGATGTCACTTTGGTCTACAGGGGCAGAGGAGCAGTGGTGAATGTAGACTACTCTGACTAAAAGTTCACGTTGAAACATTCAGCAGGCTCTTTTCTTATTCATCCACTCATGGTGGTAGATGTGTTTCTGCCTCTCCCTCCATGTCCCATTCTTGTCATCTTGTCTTCTCTCTCACTTTAATACTCTCTATCACCTTATCCTGTCATCTGGTTTGTCTTCAGTATCAGGATGCTGAGAGAATGGAGAGGATGGATGGGACAGAGCTTTATGAATCTAATAATGCATGAGAGCCAAGTGTGTGTTCTTTATATACAGTATGCGTATCTGTGTATACCTGTGCACTATTCAGTTAATCACCTTTGTGCTGCAGTGGGCACAGATCTTCCAGGCCCGTGTGTGTCATTGCATTCTCCCGGCATTACTGTTAACGCAATAGCTGCCACATAGCCAAGTCAGATGTGACTCATTACGAGGTCTTTTAGCAAGCTCTCTGGCATTTCTTCTCTATTCTAATTGGACAGTCATAGATCCAGACAGTTTGGTCCCAGTTTGTAATATCATTCTTTTACCTGGAATCCTACTGGATGTCATGCAGACTCCTACATTTTCATCACAACAGCGGCTGTCCTTTGAAAGTTGGTACAGTGAAGGTACTGCCCATGTCTCTTGTCAGCTGTATGCCTTTAAAGCTGTCTGACTGGAGACAAAGGTAAATCATCTCATGGTCTAAAAGGAATTATAAATTTGTCCCTTAAGGCCCACTGTGTTAACACTCTGTCAAAATGGGAAATTTGATAGTAATGCAAGGGCAAGAGCCTGTACAACTCCAAGTGTACTTGAGGTCTTTCTTGTAAAGGATAAGTCCTAATACCATTGCTGTTGGCAAATGGCCCAGCTCTTTTACAACCAGGTCTTTACCAGACCCTTTAAACCAAGCAATGAACTTGAATATATCAGCATAATGAAATAGCCCACTGTAGTGACGGGCATCAAAGCAGTAGATTTTTTGATTGAGACAGGTCTAAGAGATTTGTTGGAGCTCCAGAGAATTACTGAGTGCTTTAATCGTCCTAATGTTGTCAAGCTGTTTAACATAAAGGCTGTATGCTGCTATTGCTGTGATTGTAGTGCATCTAGGTGGGTTTTACCTTTTCAGAGCTAACTGTGGGTTATTTTCACTATTCCCCTGCAACATTGGGGATATGTGGTCATGGAATTGTTATAGGTCATTGTTGTAGGTGATCTCTTAATGCTTCACCCTTGGATTTTAGGGAAAAATTTTGACCTCTATTCAACCCTGCCAACACATCGTTGCACTTTCCAGATGCGCCATTTGCGTCCATGCATGAGCATCTGGAGGGGATGTCAGCTGCACACTTTCGCTTTCATCTACCTCCCTTCCCGTGTCTCTGGTGATGTTCTAAGTAAGTCAAGTAAAGTTTGCTGCTTCCTTGTTCCTTTTGCAATAATCTAACTGAAAACTATGAGTTAGGAGTGGTATTTGTGGTATTTGTTTTAGTGCAAATCTAGGTCTAGTACAAAAGGCATAGTAAAGTGGTATCTCTGACTGAGATTACTGTAAAGTTCACATTTCATACTCATGTTTTTGCTATGACAGTGGGTGTATTGGAATACTGAATGTCATGAAGGCTACACATTTTAGAGACAGTAAATGTGCACAGAAAGCTTTGTGAAACTTACAGTTACTGACATGGTGTTAAAGGGGTGTCAGTTGAACTCTATTGCACCATTGGATTGCCTTACTTTGAAAGGTGTTTCTAATATTTTGTGCACGTCTGTGTGTCACATATCTTTTTAGCTATTGCTGGGGTGAGTGGTTACAGTGCACACCTTATCTCCTTCTCAATCTGCACACCATTCATGAGGAAGCTTGCCAGAAAGGAGCAGAGAGTGCTTAAGGCAGACACGACGAGCGTTGAAATGCATTGGTGTGACTCCACTTTCCGGCCATCCTCTCATGTCTCCATTAGCTCACCAATAGTTGCACTCTAGTCCTCAGCGGCAGGCGCCAAGATATCCTATTATAACTGCCACTTGTCTTAATTGCTTGCTCCCCTGCAGTAATCACATGTGGAGTTAGGCAGTGAGTCTGTATGTTTGCTTGTGTTTGTGTGTGTGTGTGTGTGTGTGTGTGTGTCTGTTTATGTGGCTGGTCTGTAGATAGGTAATGGCTTTGTAAGCATCCTGAAAGACCACTGCGGGAAAAGCTGTTCTTGCTGACTGCTGTGTGCGTCATGAGCCTGAGATCATGTGCAGAGCTATTAAATGAACCTGGTGCATTGGAGTTGTTTGAACTCATTTACAGCAAAGTCCAACTAGTACAAGTACATCTAGGTTGACAGAGGCCACGCAGATGTCACTGTGGTCACCACTTGGACAAAATTAGAAGTTCTACAGCAAGAGGACTTATTTCCTTATACCTCCCGATGTTAACTTAACTTTTATGGGCATAAGTTTGCGCTTGAGTTAAATCAGAGAGCCTATTTCTGATCCTCATTGTCCAGTCTCATGAGGCAGACTCAAACATTAGATAAAACTATTTCCCAGTCGTGGACTTTCAAGGGGAAAAGCTTTTGGTTCTTTTATATCTGGGATCATTTTCAGAGAGCTGATATCAGAGAGAAAAGCCTCTTCATGGATTTCAGTGGTGTGAGACTCACCTGAGGCAGCCCATTTGATTGTACATCACAGTTAATGAGCATGCATTTAGTTGTGTCTGTCTACTTCTGCTTCACCCTCAATACTCTTTTTGTTTGTTCCTCTTGAGTACTGCTATACTGTAAAGTATGTCTCTGTCAACAGAGGAACAAAGCTTAATACCTGTTTTGTCCAAGACATGCATAACCATATTTGAAGAAAAAGTAAAAAAACATCTTTTTTTGTTGTTGATTATCAAAAAACCCCCTCCTGAATAACACAAAGGGATGCTCTTCCGAATTTCCATTTGTTATTCCCTGGTCTAGCGTGGAAGCTCTGCTATCTCATTTTCATATGATGAGTCATTCTAAAAGTGACCCAGGCTGATGTTATAGTGGATATATGTGATTATGTGTGATATGTGTTCCAACCCATATAATAAGAATAAGAATGATAAATAATAGAGTTTATTTGTATAGCACTTATCAACACCAATGTTGCAAAGTCATTTACAACAAACCCATAAACACAACAACAAAATGAATTAAAATAAAGCAGTACAAGACATGAGTGCAATGTCAGAATGAAATACAGTGTAACTCAAAAGTTTATAATAAAAACAAACCTAAAAATTTAATGCAAAAATTCTAAGAAAACCTTTTGGTAAAACTTTGTCTTCAAAAGTGATTTAAAAGAAGATACTAACCTAACAGCAAACCTTTAGTTTTTAAACGTGATTTGGGAACAGTCAGTCCCACATACACCAACCCAGAGCTGCAGCCTCTCTCTCAAAGTTTTGATCAACAGTATCGTTTTCAGAATTTTGAAATTTGTCTGTAAATGTTGCATTGTGATGGATCAAGGCCGGACCTTTTAAAGTGGTTGCACACAGGCAGTCAAATATTCTGGGACACGGCCCGAGGATAGAGAACTGTTCACTGAGAGTAACTAAGGGGCAGTCACATCCATTACAAAGCTCATTTAAAGAGACATAAAGCCTGGTAAAACAGCACTGTTGGGGCAGGGGGCGTCAATACAAGAATCAGGAGAGACTATTTTCAATTGTATCTCACCAATTTTATTATCAAAATTGTGAAAAATCTGAGCCACTTCTCACTAGATAACTTACGCTGATTAAAACATCCAGGATTTAAGACGTTCCACAGTGTTAAAAAGAGCTCTGGGACTGTGCGTATAAGTATGAATTAAAAGACAGAAATAGTTGGCCTTCGCATTCCTAACCTAACCATCAACTCTTTCATTTGTTGATAATGTACCTGAGGCCTTGGCTTCCTCCACCTCCATTTCACCCTTCTACATTCTCTTTTGTGGCTTTGAATGTCATTATTTATCCAGGGTGCCAATCCTATGCTTAATTCATATTTGAAAAGGTGCAGCAGAATTTAAAGTGGTTGTTCAAAGGAGACTGAACTCATTCATCAGAATATCTGTGTCTGAGGAACGTTGTATACTATTGGTGGCAGGAAATATTAGTTGAAAAACTTGGTAGTTCCACATGAAAAGTGCGTGAGAATATTGTTTGAGTCTTATTTATCACTTTGGAAAGTACTGTCAGATAAAATACATAGGTGATCTGAGATGTACAGGTCAATGAAATTTATCGGGCCAGTACTCGTACTATAAGTAAATGCCAGGTCCAAAGTATGCCTGCCATCATCTGTGGACACAAGAACAATCATAAAATAGGGGGCGTAGTTCACTGACCTGATAGTCAGCCCCAGGTTTCAACCATGCCTCTGTTAAAAACATAAAACCAAGCTGATTAGAAGTAATCGACGATTGAAACGCCCCATTCTTCCGCAATGGGTGAGGGTTGGGCCAAAGATGAAAACACTATGGTGGGATTGTTTTATGGTGCCAAAAGACGTACAAAATCATATTTGAGTAACTAACTTTGGAAAGCCATTCGTACCTACTTGCATAATGGTTCTGTCAGCCTCCGGGTGGGATTTTATTATGTCAGGAAATTTCTCCACAGTGTCCAGAAGCTTAGGGCCAAGAAAAGACAGAGTATGAGCCTACTTCATTCTAACATTACTCACAATCGAGTCTCCGATTATGAGGGTTGAGGGAGGACCTGGCTGATCGAGGCAAAAACTATGGCACTAGAAATGTAAAGGACTAGTCAAAAGTTTAGACACACCTTTTCATCCAGTGTTTATTCTGTGTTTTTTTTAAATCATCTTCAACATTGTGAATTAGTACTGAAGACATTACAATTCTGAAATAACACATAAGGAATTATGTAGTGTTGAACACACTCTTGGCATTATCTTAACCAGCTTCAAAAAGTAGTCACCTAGAATGGTTTTCAATTAACTGATGCCTTTTGAAAATTAGAAGAATTTCTGGTCTTTTTAATGCATTTGAGACCATCAGTTGTGTTGTGCCCTATTTAGTTACTGTAGTAATTCATATTATATCAAGAACTGCTCAACTAAGTGAAGAGAAACAACAGTTTATCATTATTTTTAGACATGAAGGTCAGTAAATGCAGAAAATGTCAAGAACTTTGAATGTATCTTGAGTGCAGTGATGAAACTGGCTCTCATGATGACCACCACAGGAGAGGAAGACCATGAGTTAGCTCTGCTGCAGAGAATTGTCGATGGTCGAATTGCTTCAGAGAAAACACTATCGAAGGAGACCAACAAGACGAAGGGAACTGCTCTGGCAAAGAAACCCAAGGAATGGACGTTAGACCAGTGGAAATCTGTACTTTAGTCTGAGTTTAGTCCTAATTTGAGATTCTTCGTACCAGCTGCTGTGGATTTGTGATACTGAGATGAACGGATGCTATCGTCAGGTGTGATTCCCACCATGAAGCATGGAGGAGGTGCGATGGTGTGGAGATGCTTTGCTGTTGACACTGTTGGTGATTTATTCATGGATTGCATGGCTACGACAGCATTTTGCAATGACATGTCATCCCATCTGGTTTGCGCTTCATGGGACCATCATTGGTTTTTCAGCAGGACGATGGCCCATAACACACCTGCATGCTACGTGAAGGCTGTGTGACCATGAAGAAGAGTGATGGAGTGCTACATCAGATGACCTGCCTCCACAGTCACACCATCTAAACCCATTGAGATGGTTTGAGATGAGTTGGACTGCAGAGTGAAAGAAAAACAGCCAACAAGTGCTCGGCTTTGTTGCTCACACTTTTTTTTTGCTTACTATTTAATTCCACATGTATATGTTATTTCATAGTTTTGATGTCTTCAGTATTTATCTGTGATGTAGAAAATAATACGAATAAAGAAAAACCATTGAATGAGAAGTTGTGTCCAAACCTTTGGCTGGCACTGTAACAGGGTAATAACATAAACATTTACTGGAAAACATCTATTTAATGATGTCTTTTTCTTACAGCCTTAGGCTACAAGAGAATGGCAGGCAGTCTTATTGCAATAACATGACTGTAAATGGCTACAGCATTGCCAAATGGAGCCTTTTATTAACTTAGCAACTCAATTGGGTTTAAAGACTCATTCACAAGATTGGGCTTCTCGTCCTTACAGCACTGGTTTGTCTTCAAGGATCTGTTTTTTCTTTAGCTGAATCTCTGTTGAATGCAACAGAAAATGCTTTTCAAACTGTTCAAAAAAATTACTGGTTGAATGGTTATAATTACTTAGGCTTTGATATAATCAAGTTCTTCATTTCATGTGTAGGTTAGCTACAAAATGTGATTTGAATGAAAGCAGCAGTTCAGATTCATGAATAATGTGAGAAAACAAATCTGTACAAATACCCAAAATATGAAGAGAGACTCTTGCCTGGCGTTTTATTTCCATTTGGCCCAGTTATATGTGTCCATGGGATTGTCCTGGTGTGGTTTGTAAATCTGTCTTGTTAAAACATGGTGACATAAATCCTCTGTTGTTCTCATCCCAGGATAATCTTAAAAAGCCAAACAAATGGATGCCTAACACATTTCCTCTTGTGAAATTAGATGCCTTGCCACCAGACTCAAATCCCTTTAAAGCGTAAATGAGAGGCAAGTGACAGATCTGTGTGTCTGAAACACTGAAGAGTGTCCCTGACAGTTCCTTTTCCACACTCCTCCAGTAAAAGCCTCTGCCAGCCAGCCATCGAGCCCGCATCAGTTATAGTTGTACATCATGTGGTTGTTTGAGTCATTACAAACCAATCTCTGGTGCTCATCTCTGCAGAGATATCTTTTTTTATCTGCTACAAAACTTTCCTCGTCACTTGTTTACTGAATCACATTTTCTTGTATATCATGGAAAAGAGGGCATGATTGCAGAGAGTGCTTTCATGTAGAGCAGGTGGAATGATGAGACGCAAGGATGTGCTTTTTTCCAACAGATAGAGCTCATATGAAGTCACTACAATAATATGAATTTCTTTCGTCTTTCTTTTGTCATCCTAAGTGTTGTGCCCTTGCTGATGCGTCACACTACACAGCTAAACAAATAGAGAACACAGGACTCCGTAGGCTGTACCTCATGTTGATCGGGATTTACCGAAGTCTCTGCTGTAAAAGTGCAAGCACAACTAATTTTTCTTAGCCCGTAAAGCAACATTTAATACTTGAGTTTATCTGATTCAAAATCAGTTCTTTTTGAGATACATGGTATAGGCTGGGTCACGACATGTGCCTTTGAAGTTGAGGATCACTATATATCAACAGTGGTACATGAGATGGACAATCTGTGAAAAAATCAGGTACCTCTCGCTCCTTCTAGTGCTCCTAAAAATCCACCACGCCACACGGAAAACAACCAATCAGAGGCAGTTAATTGTTGAAACTCATTCCCAGGTCATCAGAAACCCATGCCTTGGGTCTGATGGCCAGCCTAAAGGATCAGTATTTAATGACCTGGGAAGCAGAAGATTCCCTTCTGCACCTTTAACCAGTGGACAGACTCAGCATTTTGTGCCATCAGATTGAACACAGGCTACAACGGTGTGCCTTTCAGATCCTTTATAGTTGGCTCAATTTGATAATCAAATTCTCAGGTATCTGCCCATATGTTCAGTATGTTCCAAGCTCATATATTTCTCATTTCTGTCATTGTAAATGGTAAAATAGTAGTGAGTGAATGGCTACAATCTCAGCTGATACAGTAGCCTCTGCTAACAGCTGCAGACACCATCAGTTTGAATGATAAGCTGACATACGGCCCCATGAAAGAACCATTCGTAGAGAAAAGATATGAGAATTCCTGTCGGACAGGTAATTGCCATAAGATATAAATACTGTGATGGCTTAATAGCCCGTTAAAAGTAGCAAATGTCTGCAGGCATGAACAGGTAGTATAAATATCACTATATATACACACACACACAGACACGCACGGTAAAGTGTACCAGTGCGGTGCAAGTAGAGTGACAGTAATGAGTTCAGCAGTCGTATGACCTGTGGGATGAAGCTGTCTCTGAGCCTGGTGGTGCGGGACCTGTGCAGCTCAGTTGCAGGATATTAAGAGACCATACGCACCTCAGCAACAGCCTGTTCACCCTGCTGCTGTCTGGCAAGTGATACAGAAGTATCCGCCGTCATACCACCAGACTACGGGGCAGCTTCTATCCTCAGGCTACGCTAACAACAGCTTCTACATTTCAGTACACTTGTTAAGAAGATTCTTTCACTCTGACAGCGTGCCATCACCTACTGTAGTACACGATATTCTGTCTAAAATCTCCAGGAGTGTCACACCCCCTTGACTGCCTCCCGCGTAAGTCATGAACTGCTTTGCTTTATGTCAGACCCTTCCTCTTTATGTCTCTCACAGGACAGAGCTCCTGATGAGATGCTGTTGATACCTGTACTGCCTGTTTCATATCTTCTGGTACGACTAAAAACTACTGACACTGCAAAACTTCCAAAAGCTGGAGACAGTTTTGGTGACTGTCTTGGAACACTCCTATGAGCAGACCTCACAGAAAAAGTGAAAGAAAATATGCCCAGTTACTAAGTAATCAAACAAATCTACCATGTGGGTGTAGTATTTTAAGTAGAAGCAAAAGTGGAGTTTATACCTGGTCTTCAAACGCAGTCTGAGTCGACTAAATTCTAAGGAAAAATGCAATTTCTGAAGTGTTTCTACTTTGGCAGGATTACCTCTTGATGTGCTGCTGGTAAAGGAGAAAATGAGACTGGATGATGAGAGTCTATGTGCTTCAGGCCCTCCTCCTGTATAAATGGTACAGTGGCTTGATGTATCATTGAATCTCCCCCAGAGACAAGCCATTCGGGTTCATTTTGATTTTTTTTTTTTATTCCTTGTCTTCTCTCTCTTTTCAAGAGGTACCTTTTACATATGCTCCTCTCTTTTAATTAAAAGGGACACTTATCTGATCAGCGCTGCTCAGTCCCAGAGAAAAGTAAAATAACTCAGACAGACAGAGGAGCCTGAGATAACCACCCACTGCAAATGTAAAGGACTGTTAACACTATCACCAGGAAAAAAATGGAGCTGAGAGAAAGAAGAGGAGGTCTGTCTATATTACGAAAGTCATTGTGAACAACAATGAGGCTGTCAGTCAGATACATGGACAAAGAGGCATTGATAGCACCTGCTGAGCCACCTCCGCATCTCCTTCTTTCTTTTGGTTTCCTGCACTTCTTTCTACTGGAAATTCTTCATATTCCGGCCTTGTGAGTGCTGATAATGTTACCCAGCTTCACAGAGAGGCTTAACCAAAGAATTATCACACAATTACAGCGCGATACTTTGTTTGTCATCACATCTCGTTTTCTGTGCACAGCAAAATATTAGCAGCAGAGACACAGCTTTGGATTGATTCTGTTTTTAGAGGACTCTTCACAGAGCCCGTTCCAAGCATGCATTATTGATTAGTATGACCACCTCAGGCTTGTGAACAGTGCAATAATGTGCTGTTGTATTTGCTGCTACAACTTCCTGGCGAAGCTGCTGATGGAGCAGAGAGCACCTCTAAAATCGGCCCGTTGACTTGACCACGCCAGATTGAACTGATGACACTGCCGCGCCACCCCCACGCCCCCGCCTTGTCTCAATATTTTATCTTGGTGCCGCTCCATCTCAATGGATTGTTGGCGCATCATATTTTCACACACCATTTAACCCACCTTTGACTGCTTGTAGAGTGAATCACACATTCACTGTTGTAAATGAACCTTCCACACACACGCACACACATATCCACGCTGGGACCATCATTTAGTGCTCCACTGCTCAGATCACGGTGCAGAAGAAAGGACTTAGATAAATATGGAGGCTGCTTCTTTTTGATGCAAATGGTGTGAGAAATGGGTGTCTGTTGCTACTCTGTAATTGTGGGTCACAGCACGGCTCAGCGCTTTGCCTCTGAGCTCCACCTTGTTTATCTGCTCCGAGCTGCTGTGATATTAACGTCTTCCCCTCTCTGTCTCTCCCTCTCTCTTACCCCCCTCCCCTCCTTTGTTGTTTCTTGGAAGGTGTTGCCAGGCATACTGCAGAAGCATTGCTGTATTTTACCAGACAGGAACACAGGTAAGGGCCAAACAGATGTCCCCTCTCCACTAAACACAGCAGTCACACATGCACACACACAGTGCTGAGACAGAAGGAGAGAGCCAGTCAGTGGGAGGAATGATGCGGGGGAATGGGTGCTCAGTGGGTGGGTCACATTTGTCTGTCTACCTGTTATTGTGTGTGCTCCAAACATCTGTAAGCTCACAATTCGTCTACTGGCTATATGTACTCTCCCTGATGAACCTGTTCTTACTATTTGGCCACAAATGGATCCTTTTATCATTATTTTTGTGTGCAGTTTTTTGTGGGGTAGTTGTGGTGAACTTGTGATGATGACAGGCTTCTTCACATCATTGCAGGTGTGAAGAGGTTGCTGATGAAATTGAAGAGCAGGGAGATATACTCAGGTACCTGGCCGCAGTCCTCACAATTATGACTTCTTCTAACTCTTAACGTTCAACTTTTGGAGACTCAGCCTCTCTAACCTCTTGACTGCAATGAGACTGCATGCACATGGGCTCCCACACCATCCATCCCACTAACAAAACCTCACCAACGCTGTGACAGAGGTGCTCCGACGCGCCTCGGCTGCGCAGCGGTTCGCTCGTTTGTCAGACTCATGGCCGTTTTGTCGTATTAGTTAGAACTGCTTTCTGAGGTGAACTTCTGCCCTGTTCTGTCCACTTTGCTCAGCAAATATTGCAAGAGTGATGGCTACCACAGAATCCTGTGTTTTTCAGACACATGACTAGAAAGCCAGCTGCACACCCTCCCCAGCTGTGAGACACATGCTGAAGAAGGAGCAAGGGCACAGCAACCTTGGCGATAAACAGTGACTTGTTATGAGTTTTAAGTACTGGAGCCTGCAAACTTGAGTTATAAGTGATAACTGTGAGGCATCTCACGGCGTGAAATTAATGTTTGATGGGGCATATAGGCCAGATCATCTGCACTTAAGCAGATAAGGAACTTGACAAATCCTGTAAATCAATAGTTTTACTGGTATTTTGAGCAGAAAAGTTCTGTAAGCCAGTCTTGAGCCAAATTCCCAATCCAATCCACTTTATTCATATCTCTGTTTAAAGGGTGCCAGATGGGTGGGGCTTCCTGTTACGGAACAATCCTCGTTTTGTGCCACGTGAGTTTAATCAGCAACAGAAAAGTGCGTGCAGAGATTTACAAATGTCAGCTCAAGTTTTTGCAGGATATTTTACAGGACTTAATTTTCCAGCAGGAGGAGTTGCTGTGTGTTTAGTTAAGGTGGATGGCAATCAGTGCATGAATATGGAGGACCCAGGGGTGCACCTCATCGCTGGCCTTAGAACAAGGTGTTCTGACGGAGTGGACACTTATTAAATGACCTTGTGAGAACCTTATGAATATGGATGTGTGAAGCTCTGAAACAAACTTTTCCAAAGATATTTTAGCTCTGCTGCAGAGAGTTTGCTCTAGTTTTAGTTTTAGTGCATGATGTTTGTGTGTGTGTCTACATTAGTGTGTAGGCTATATTGAGTGCATTTCGTTTTGAAAAATGGTGTTCCTCCCTGAAAATGTCTTTATTCTTCGCACTGTCAAGAAGACACAGTCCGTGGCACATGCTTCTTTTGAATACTCAGCAGCGGCGCATCAGCAAACCTGTGATGTTGTCAAACTCCTTCCACCAAAGTTCAGAGATCATCATTCAGCCGCTGGTTCCACCTCAAATAGAATTCAGAGCTTTCCCTGAGCAACTTCAAGAAGGCACAGCTGCTAACAACCTCAGTGCCCCCAGTAGTTTCTGTATTTATTATGTCTACCTTGGCATCCTGTCTCCATGGCAACACAGCGTGTGGTGTCAATAGATGCAAATACTGCATTATGTCCATTTTTAATAAGCGTTACCTCTCCCCACTGATTGGATGATGCACAGCTGTTGTGTTGCATATGCTGAATAGATGGCATAAATTCACACCACTGCTGGAGGAGGATGCTCATCTCTG
This sequence comes from Chaetodon trifasciatus, assembly GCA_037975065.1. Taxonomy (NCBI): domain Eukaryota; kingdom Metazoa; phylum Chordata; class Actinopteri; order Chaetodontiformes; family Chaetodontidae; genus Chaetodon; species Chaetodon trifasciatus. The sequence goes on from JBBMOE010000021.1 coordinate 9,451,628, forward strand.
AGTACAGTAGTGTTGAGTCATGCCTGGGCCTAGGGAGAGACATGAGTTGAAAATTTACTGTAGGGCTTGAGGAAAGAGAGGGCAGAGCAGAGAGTGAAATATCTGGAAAAATGATGAAACGCAAGTAAGATTAGGGGAGACTTTGAAAGTAATGGCCATGAAAAGATTGGTATCTCTTAAGATTGGTGAATATGACTCAAACGCGTGTGTGCGTGCGTGTGTGCGTGTGCATGTCCATGTCTGTGTGCATGTGCTCTGCTCTGCTGTGCTCCATCGAGCGAGGGGCGCCCTCTCCTGGGCAGTTTACCAGCTCTCACAAATCCTTCTCCTCCTCAGAAACACCGGCTTCGTATGCTCCCCACTCCTCTTTCTCAGATTTGAAGCCTTGTGCATAGAAACTGGAGGGATGAGGCTTATCATAATCTTGCACTCTCACTGTTATCAGTGCGTCTCTCTGCTTCTAATGTACTCCATAAGCGGAACCCTTTGTGCTGATGAGCACTCAGCATTTCTATGCCACACAACACACTGTCTGTTTCTATTTATAGACACTAATTAACGTGTGACTGTTTCACCATTCTGTTGCCATTTGTCATGACCATGCTGCCATCTCATTATCATCTCCTCCTATCGGCTGCTCAGAGCCGCTCTCCTACATCTGCATTTTGGAAAAATTTAACTGGTAATTTCAAGTTATGTAATTCAATGGAACCCAAAATCTGACTTTTTGAAGATTCATATGTTAGTAAGAACATGTTCCCATTGTTCCACTGAATGAGCAGCAGGGCAGCTTTGAATAGATTTTAAGTTACAGTGTCTCACATTACTTATGCCACAATCATACCATGAATGCAGAGGTGCTGTAATGCTGACATGCTATCATCCCTTGCAGTATTTGGACACTTCTCCATTTATGGCCTTGTATCCTCATAGATTTAGTCTCCAATGAGTCTTAAAACCCACCTCTACACACACACACACACACACACAAACAAGTACACCTAAACATTACCCTTTGCTTTCATGGACAACTCCCATGTGTTGTACTCTATGTGCAGGTAAGTGTAGCTACTATTCTTGTTTTGTTTTGCATTTTTAAGAAGAATAAGCGGCGCACGGGGACCCATCCTTTTGTGAACTTCTTGCGTGTTTTTAGTGGGTTTTTTTTTTTTTTTTTTTTTTTTTTAAAATGGAGGATACCCCAGGTGAACACAGGGAGAACATGCGAACTCCACACAGAAAGGCCCTTTTTCCTCGAGTAGCAGGCATGGTGGAGGACACGCCCCCGGCGCCCACAGCGGGAATTGAACCCGGGACCTTCTAGTTGTGAGGCGGCAGTGTTACCACCGTTCCATCGTGCCACTATTAGTATTAGTATTAATAGTATTAGTATTAATATTATTAGTCATAAATATTCTTATTACATGCCTGCTTAGGATATTGTGGAGCATTCAAAGTGTTGTGCATGAGCTTTGCTGCTATTTGTAGTTCCAAGAAGTAAGAATCAGGACAGGGCAGACATATAAGTTGCTGTAATTATTTTCACGTTATTTATTTAGTATGAAACATAGTTAAGAGTTTATGCAAATGCAAGCAAAACAACACCAATTAATATCTTAGCTAAGGGTACTTTTAAATTAGATTTTTGATTTTACAATCAATGCTGCTCATTTTTCATTCAGATCAAACGACTAGAATGACGGTTCAGTAGTGGAATGTATTAAAAAAAAGAAAAGATAACGTATCATCAGCCTGATTCAGGATTTTGTTGATAAGAAAAACTTATGAAAGATAAAATATTTAAATAAATCTAGCACCAAATATGAGAGTGTTATCATCATGTCAGTGACATTTAGATATCATAAAGCTCAATGATAAGAAACACATTTTCTGAATACATTTCTTAGATGTCAACAGACATGTAATGAACTTATTACCTTATTGTCCACTGCAGTGTAGCATGCTAGCTCAAGTGTTAGCACAGTAGTTGATGGGATACACTGACCAAAATATTGTCTTTAATTAGCTAACTTGCCACTCCTGCTGTGTGTTTTGTGTCAACTTAAAGAGGAAGGGTTGGTCCGAGGGCAGGTTTCCATGGAAACAAGTTGGCCAGAAGGACTCGGAGGGGACAAGATGTTAGTTGGAAAGCAACAGACGTTTCTGAGAGATGAAAATCACAACACAGTATTGGGGAATTGCACTCTAAAGTCCTCTTAAGACCCTCTAACATTTCATGTTTGAGAACTTTTTAAACTGTCTGAAAAGTTTCTGTTGCATCCTCATCCAGAGACAGCTGAAGTCTCATGGCGCCTGTCTTTACCTTACTTTGCCTGAGTCACAGCACGTCCATCTCAATGCTTCACATCTCCTGCCCGAGCCGCCCTGTCCCGCTGTGAATCTCACCAGCAAGGGAGTGAATCAGCTGCTGCTCTATTAACCTGAGTAATTAATGGACGAGCTGTCGTTTTCCCTCTGAGCGTGTCCAGCCTGCCTTTGTGGATGCATGCACGCACACATTGTACACAGACACATATTTTTTTATGAACACACGCGCACTCAGTCACTCACACGAGCACGCTTGATATCAATCTAAAGCGAGACAACCAGGGAGAGCCTGTCTCTTTCTGATAGCTCTCCGAGGCCTCTGATGCCAACTCTGTGTACTCTTCATACACCCAGAGAGAAAGAGAAAGACTTTATTAAAAGATACAAAGCACAAATAAGATTTATGCACTGCATGAGTTAAAGAGCAAAAAAAAGATGTGTGAATCTGCATGACGATGATGAAAAACAAGACAGAAGCATGAGAGAATGAGTGAGAGCTGACTGAGGAAAGTGAGGCGATGGAGTGGATGTGTGTGTGCTGGAGGCCCTCAGGAGCACTCCTCATGTCTGCTAAACTCCCCACTGCTGTAGTTGATAATAAGTCCTGCACTATCTCTCCGCCTCAGCCTTCCCTACTTTCTCCTGTTACTCTGTACCCTCGACACTCGCTCCCCCCCCCACCCACCGCTCTCTCCTCCTCTGCACTCCCTGCAGCAGCACCGAGGCGTACCCACTGAACTGTTACAAGAGTGGATAGCTCTGAAACATGGCCTCTTCCTCCAGGCCTCTGTCTCTGTGCAACCGGACTGCTGCAGCAACAAATTGATTGTAAACAAATATGACACAGGAGCATAATGGATTAGAGGGAAAGTAAGCCATACTTTTTAAACGGTGATCTCTGAAGAGGACACGCAGGTCAAGGTGCAGCTCAGCTGAATATTCATGATACAGTGCTTGGAGACATTTTGAGAACACTGAATATAGGTTGAGATAAGCAGTCGAGTCTTGGAAGTTGATTGTGTTCACCAGTTGTGTCTGCTTGCAGGTGAGGCCACTTGCTGCTGTTGATAGCAACATCTAACTAGCCCTTAATGACTACCCTTACTCACATTTTCAGTAAAGATGTTTTAATGCAAGGCTTTTAGAAGAAAGGTGGAGCTTTAGAAGTAGAAGAGCTACAGCACAAGGTCTCACTGCTGAAATATTTATTAAATCAAAATGCCTGTCTCTCTGACCTTCATCAGGTATACCTGTTGACACATATTTAATACATTTTTCAGCAGTGAGTGAGACAGTGTGCGCAAGTTCTTCTCATTATTTTCAGATATACAAGAACAGCCAACATACACATTTATATACAAACATAAATGTGGAAAATATAAAATGTGGAGGGTAATGATGTGCTGCGGCAGGAGGCATGGGCTGAGGGCTGCTGCTGGTTCTGCGGTAAACACACAGTTGCAGTTCAGTGTGCCCACCGGTTTTATCTGAAAAACATGTAAAATGGAGGAAAGGTTAGGTTTTGTCTCAGTGCATCAACACAGTATCATTTCGTACAGTTGATTTAGCCAGCCGTTGCCTTATGAACACCACAATTCTACAACATTAGCTTGTGGTTAGCATTTGCAGTCAGGATTAGTGGTTGGCGTTAGCATGATCATCCATTTCCGTATCTTCCACTATGGCTTCCAACAACACAGTTGCTGAGTCTTTTACTGCCGTGGCGCCAGAGAAAGCTGGCCTGTGACCGGCCTGAATATGCTGCAAGGACTCAACCAATCAGATATGTTCAGCACTGCAAGGCACACCCCCAAAGTTCTTGTACTTTTGGAAAGTACTACGCTCCCAAGCAGGGCAGGGACTTTTTTGGAGGGTAGAACAATGTAGCTCCTGTAACTTAATTCAGACCTGCTTCCTGTGGTGGAAACATTCCTCCAAAGGTTCCCTGTACCCGTGGAAAGTTCCTGCGGGGGTAATGCGACTTTATAGACAGATGTGCCTTGTTGCTTGCCAAGGTGAGGTAGCTGAAAGAGATTGTTTGGTTTGTTTTGTGGGCTAGGCTGCATGTGACGGCAACAGGCAAGTTATCTCAAGGTGTTGGTTGCTGATTACTGTTTGTTAGCATCTTGTTAGCTGGTGATGTCATACTTGACCCGACTGTATGTATCTTGCTTTGGAGACCTGTGTTGAGTGTCTGAGCACAGGTAATGAGGGGGGTGGTTCTGTGACTTGAACATACTGTTTAGACTTTTTTGGTGTTGTGGGCCAACTCAACGATACAGCAGTTCCTGAGAAGGTGACTACCTGCTGACCCTGAAGGTGTGCCTGTTTATCACACAAGTGGAACAATAAACAGTGAAGGTGGCTGGAGGACTGAGTGGGAAATGGCATTCAGATTATACTTCCCATCAAGCCAGCTGGGCCAGCCTTCATCATTTTGCCTCAGCAGATACAATGTCGATATAAAGATCTGATTAAGCAGTCAAGTATCTGCTCCTTGCCTGGGTGAGTGTTGGATTAAAGGGCAGTGTAAAGGTACTGTCAGGATAAGAGTGAGGTGTGACCTGTTACACGACTCAGTGGATTTATGATGGCACAGCCTGACACCTACAGGGACAAAACATCATTTAATATTAATACCGGGCTTCCACAGAAATCCTCACCCAGCTCATTTCACCATGTATATTGATCACTGTGAATCTGAGAAAATCCCATTTCTGTAGTGTCATCCAAAAGTGTTGTACTCTAGGTGTTTGTGTGTGAGTGTGCTACACACTTACCTGCCCATGAACGTGTGAGCGTGTGCTTCATCTCTCTGTGGGGACTCCTGTCACTGAACTACACAGTGTCTGACTGGAGGACAGCTGGTCTCTGTGGACGGTCTGTCTCAGCTTGTCCCTGATATAATGAGCGAGCTGGGAGTAAGCTTTGATTAAACGCTGAGTCACTCCATCCCAAGCTGCTCATTAATGGATGAATGACGGCGGCAGGAAGGGAAAGAAATGGGAGATGGTCCCATTTTTGCTGCTGTGTTGACAAACCTTTAAATTCCCTTTATTTCTCTCTAACTTGTAATTTCAGGAAGAAGTATGCAAGCTAATTTATATTCTTTTCCTTACGCATTCATTTAATCAGCACACACATACACATTCTTACTCATCAGTAGACAATCTGTTCACAGCCTAAACATCTCTACTAATGGCAAAAATAGATGGTCCATTTTGCTCTCGCGCTGAACAGTGCTCATTTTGGAACCTGATTTTGATTTAATTTTAGTCTTTTTGATGAAAATGTTGATTAGTTTTGGTCAACAAAAAGTAAAGACAGTTTAGTTTTTTTTTTTGGGGTCTCATTTTTGTCTTGCATTTTAAATTTTTATGTCTCGTGAGCATTTTTAGGCTGCAGCTGTCACCATCTTTGTTGTGTACTGTTGTCATGGTTACGGGTGTTGTCTATCTCATGGTCAGTGGAAAAGTTATGTATTCACACACACTGTGTCCATTTCACTGACTGCCATCTGTACATCCAGTTATCTTTAGAAACTCTGGCTGTTTGAACAGCAGCTCATCCAGAAACTGGATTCACTCGCTTGTTCACTAAAATACTGTTCACTGTCTGGGTTTAGCCTGAGAGAAGGCAGAATGTCTTTAGCAAACACCAGATTCAGATGATTGTTCATGTTACATTAGCTTACCTTTTTGTATATGTTGGCATGCTGGCTTCAGTTTCTCCCAGTGATGAGATGAGAAGAAATTGGTGTGTAACACATTTCTCACACACCTCAAAAGATGTCAACTCCTGTTTCCAATGCAAGAATGAACCTTTGATCTCAACTAAGAACAAACTCAATCTGTTGAGAAAGATGCTTTGGAAAGCCACTAAATGGCTTTTGTTTTGAGACAGCTTTGCCAACTACTTTTTCCAAGGTCAGGAGTGAACCTTCATTCTCAATGTAGCTGTTTGTCGCAGCCAAACATGGCAGCTTGTAGGTAATGCACATAGGATGTAGATACTTTTTTTGTCTTCTTTCCTCCCTTGGTCAAACTTTTCTATTCAGCTTACAGTAATATTTGCAAACCATGTGAAGCCCCTTGATGTTTAGCTCCATTTTGCATGAACAACAGTGTCGTTGCCTTTGTTTTGCACCGGTCCAGCAGACATCATATAAAACCTGACCACAGTATATGTAGGCATAGACTGCCAATTCACTATGTATGATAGTCTGATCCATTACTATCTTAGTTAATTATTATTTTAATGATGGTTCTGGAGTGAAAGAGAGTGATACGTGTCTACGTTGTCTTTCCTTGAAACTAAGGGGAAACTGCAGCCTGCTACCTGCATGTTAATACTATTTGCCTCCATGGGAGAGCTAGATAAAATTGAGGTTGCAAGGTGACAGAGAAGGGTGATTGTAAAAGCTCATCTGAAATCTGTAGGGCGGTTGACCAGCTAGATTGTCCAAACAAAGTCAGCCAGTATTTGTGCTCTTGTGCGTGTGTGCATGCGCACATCTGTGGGTGTGTGCTCGAAGGTGATAGTGAGAAATAGCGAGCTGTCTGCTACGCTCTAATGGTCTCAAGTGTCAGACTTTGTGTCGAAACTGGCCGCAGACTTTGTTTCACAGTTTGTCTGTGTGTCGTGTCATCCAAAACGATTGGACATGTCTGAAATAGTTTCTGTCAAAATGAAGAAGTTGGAGTCTTTGCTGTTAAGTAAATTGAGTCTTGGGATGTGGTCTGCTTATTTCACACACACACTGACGGGGGATTCCTGGGAACATTTGCTCGGGCCTGTGGATATGCGTGCATTGCATCAAATCAGTCTCATGGGATGGTATATATGTAGTAACCTTTTCACCTGAGGTTGCTCATGTGAAAAGCTGCCTCATGCAGCCTTATGGCAAGTTTACATCCCAAATCCACTGTTCCTCCTCTCCACCTCCCCTCCTCTCTCCCTTTCAGTTCCTCAGTAGCCCGTCCCGTTGTTGTACCCGATGTTCTGAACATGTTTCTCCCACTGCAGCAATTACACTAAAGTGACACCATTCATTTCAGCCCTCATTATTACCACTGCGGCTATGCTGAATAATGGCACCCATTTGGCAGCCTGGAGCTTTCCGACACCTGACAAGGACAGTCTAACCGAGCTCCACCTGTGTGTCTGAACAGGCTGCAGGCAAGCAGTTGTTTGTCTTTCTCTCTTTTATGCACACCACTTTTTATTTGTCTCGTCTCATCACATTTATCATCGCATGCCCATCTTTGCTGACACGTGCGCACACACACATTCAGATGTGTCCAGTGCCGTCGCCGTATAAGAGTAAGTATAATGAAAAAACAATGTCAATGCAAACATCTGTCTCACTGTTTGCACTGTCAGATGTTCAGGTGCTTAGAGGGAGGTGGTATTTCACTTCTGACTGAAGGAAACATTTTTTTCTGCCTGTCATCCTGCATTGTTGTCTTTTCAGTATTTACCACAGGTCAAATTTAGTTTTTTTGTGCCATTACTGTGACAGATTAGAGTGACCATGTCTAGAAACAATATCAGTTTGTTTTCAGAGGAAGTGACATTATCAGTGGAGGGGCTGTAGCCGGTGGAACAGCGACTGGCTGTCTGGAGAAGCTAGCTGTGATTTGATTAGGCAGGATCACAGCCACAATAAATACAAGGCAGTGAGACAAATACCAACAAGCTGCTATGTTATGACTCATTCTCTGTTTAATGAAGAACAAAGACGGGAAAAATTTAGGCCTGTATCCAGCAATTATTTTCATGATAACATCAATCTGCCCATTGTGTTCTTGATTCATTGATTGGTTGTTTTGTCTGTAAAGTGCCAGAAAATAGTCCAAACCCCAAAGATATTTAGTTCACAGTGATATAAAACAGAGAAAAAACAGCAAATCTTCACTCTGGAGAAACTAAAGCAAATATGACTCGAATGATTCATCAGTTATCAAAATAGTTGCCTATTTCTGTTGATTGACTTATCAATTAATGAACTAATCATGTCAGCTCCAGCACTGGAGTAATACATGTTATGTATACTGCACAGCATCTGAAGCTCAATTTAATGTCAATAAATCATTAAAGAGGGGATTTTTGCAGTTTTTAAAAACGTGTGTGTGTGTGTGTGTGTGTGTGTGTGTGTGTGTGTGTGTGTGTGTGTGTGGGTGGGGGGTCTTTTATTTGCAAAGGTGTATCAAGAAGACCATGAATAATGCAAACACCCTCAACACACCACAGAAATCAAACAATGAGAATGTTTTATATCGTTTCATGAGACATGAATGCAAACTTACACGGAAACGCTCACGTTCAAACACTTTGGACTCAGTGAAGCTTTATTTGCTTTATTTATTGTCCTCCCTTGTTCCACCCACCTCTGCAAGTAGAAATCAGGGCTTCTTTCAGAGATTTCAAATGACATTCGTTGACATATTCACTTGAGTGAGCAGCTGCTGAAACCAGTTTTGTGTGGGATGTTTGGGTGACTCTTCATGTCCATTTCGGATGTGTGTTTGGTATCACTGCTTCAGTTCAGTATTGCAATCCTGCGGGGAAGATTTCTCTGCAACACTTCATAAAACTGCTACTGTTTCGTTGCAAATGATTGCATTCTGAGTTTTTTTTACGTTTAACATAGCATGGAATCTGGGTTGTAGTTTGGATTTTTGAAAACTTTCTTTTGTTTGACTTCTATCTGTCAGTGACCTTTCATACTGGTCTGGACCGTGTTCTGCTCTGCCATCTGCACTTGCCACTCTCTGCTGCTTCTTTTGCCTTCCTGATCTCTTTGCCCATAAGGTTTTCTTTGGGTTTGTGCATCAAGGCACCCGTCTCCACCAGGCATCCAAACCAAATGCTCTTACAACTCTCCCGTCCAGCCAAACGCCATTTGTTGAATGTAATTGAATGCGTTTATGCCTGGAGGAACCGGCAGATCAAGGCTGTTCCTCCATTAACATAACATTCTTTTGGCCGATGGTTATGGTAAACCAAAAAGAAACATGCATGGACAGATACTTCGCCCATCTCTCCCTTTCAAGGACACAGAAAGTGAGACATCAGCTGTAGCTCTCTTTGAAGTTCTGACTGACTCAGGTTTTTATTCTGGGGAGCGTTTATTGAAGAATTTCTCATATTTTTCTTGATGTGTCATCAGTTACTTCTCTTTGTCAGGGGGACTCGTTAGTCTGGAGTGACCTGCCTCTCCTGTTTTCTCTTTTTGTCACATTGCTGCACACAAATTGGCATTTGTGCTTCTTTCCTGAAGTCTTCTGCAAACCCCTTCATCAGGTTCACAGGTGGAGTGGGTTGTCAGTGATGTCAAAGTGTTTTTCCTTGACTGAACCAATCGTTTCAGCTGGAACTGAGCAATGTAGGGAGCAGGCCTGTAGCTGCCATTGAGGACACCAAGGTCTTGTCCTCAGTATTTTTTCAGTGGGACATTTTATCCATCATGATGTCTTATTTGTTATGATAAGTCACACAACACAGCAGCAGCTTTGAATACACAGTTAGCCTGCCTTGCTACAGTCATGCCATTTGTTATCGCCTGTTTCAAAAGCAGCCCTTGCACGGCCTTATTCAGGTGTCTGATTGGCCGCAACAACTGCCACCCCATTATCCTAACATGTGATTTGCTGTCTGCCCAGTGAAGGGCGGGACCTTAGTTCAAACTGTTTGATGAGTGTTTTTGAATGTGCATCGTTTTCTTTAGTATGTGGCCTACTTTTGGAGGTGCAGTTTCTATTTGAGGACTGAAAGAATGAAGCATGGAAGCTTTATTGTCAGATTTTTATGGCGCCACACTGTTGTGTTGTGATAGAAGGACAGTTTATCTTTTGAAGAAGACAGGGATGTAAGACTCTTTAAGATACTGTAATGTCAGTAATTAAAGTAGATATGAGAAATAGTAAATGAATGCTATTCTGGTGTATGTATGTGTGTTTATGTTTGTGTGTGTTCTCGTGCACATAGTTCATCCCAGTCAAAAAAGTCTGCCCCCACGAACCAGAGTGGGCCGAGGACTCATTACCTCAGTTTTTCTAAAATCAGCCAGCATCACCTTTGATGCGTCTGCAGTGACATCCTGTCCCCCCGATTACACCTCTTCCAGCCAGAGTCAGACGTCCAACCAGGCAGAGGGTAGAAGATGACCAGTGTCATCCTCATTCCACGGCTCGCTGGGATGATTCACTGCTCAGGGTTAAAGTTTAGCATGTGCAAGAGAAATTGAAGAGGAGAGCAAGGAGAGAGACGTAGGGAATTGAAGGATTAAAACAGCCTAAATGCCAAGACCTCACTTAATAATTTAAGCCCAATCATTAGTTCTAAAAATACAGAAGTCCTATTTGTGTCTTTTTGATATTTTTTGAGGCAATCTTTGATATACTTTAAACATGGAAAATATTTAAAACCTCTATGCTTTTATGTCAAGCAGCAGCATTATCCTGTGAAGCTCAGAAAGTGTGTTGACACTCTCCATTAATGTTCCGCAATCATCTCTGAACGCTGCAGATTAAGAGAACTGAATTTGGCTTCTTAAAGACAATAATCTGTTAGAATTGTGAGCGACAAAGGATCAAATTAGGTTTGAAATAAATCCTTTGACATTTCGGGAAATGCTGTTATTTAGTTAGGAAATTGTTTCCTGACCAGTCGGGGTGACTTCCTGTGGGAAAATACATACATAACTCCTCATAAAATCTCAACTTGTCATTTTAACAGTTTTGTTTGTGTACACATTAAACAAACAAGATATAACATGTTGCTTGTTTTTTTTTTTATTAACCTTGAACAGTTAGGCAAGCTCTCTCACACTGTTTCCAGTCCTTATGCTAAGCTAAAGACTTGAAACAGAGTATGAAGGTAAAGCCTCTCCTGGCTTAAACTTCATATTCAATGGAATGATAGATTGGTATTGATATCCTAATTGAACCTTCTGTAGAAAGAGAATAAGCACATTTCCCAAAATGTTAAACTATTTATTTAAAATGATAAGCAAACCATATTTTGGATTAATATTATACAGCCAGTGCTTTTATTTATTATATATATGACTGCATTATTTAATTTATTACTTCATTGTTTCAGAACCCTGCTATACTACTGATGAGAAGCATCAAACCTGTCATAATGCAAAATCAGCTAAATTTCCCATCAAATTGAACTCTCATGGATAACTGCCAGATCGCACCAAAAGCTCAGCGTGGACCTCATTTCTTACAGAATGAAATGAAATATATGTCACTGTTCTGTAATCTAACATTCAGAAGACCAAAGTAGATACAAGAGTTGATAATCTAAATGTCAGGATTATGATTTATCACCTTTTTATTGCTTGGCTGAGGACACAGAGGTGATGGACACCAGCTGCTGTGTTCCATGCGCTCAGTGGTTCAGAGGCCTCATTGAACCTGCATTTGAAAGTAAATCTACTACAGCACACGATGGTTTATTGATGCAGAGTTTATTTGGAGAATATTACGGAGCAGAAAATTCCAGTCCTTTACCGCTGTGATACGACAGATGTTTGACAACGGGCTTTCATTCCCCCAGTCCAAACTCACTGTGAAGGACCCCTGCTGGGACAAGTGGATGAACAAGCAGAACACCCACTGAAGGACTGCAGAAAGTGAGACAGGCACGCAGTGTAGGAAGAAGTTGGACATTCTGCATTCAAGACAAGAGTAACACCTGGGAGTGCAGGAGAAGGATAGTCATGTGGGTGGAAGGATGGCAGATAACTGTCAGTCAAGGGTGAAATCACCAAGAAACTCAGCAAATGATATAATACTGAAAAAACTGAAAGACTACAATCAGCATGATGAACTGAAAACCAGAAGTTTAAACAATACATAGTTAGCATGATGTTAAAAGTTTATCTTCTGCTGCCATTTTCTTTTCTTTTTTTTTAGTCACTGGTTTTCAGTTTCAACTTTCTGTCACTGTTTTGCTGTGAGAGGAGGGCTTTGAGTGTGATTGACATATCTGCCCATTAATGAGAAAACATGACTCCTCTGGAGCTGAGATCTGCTCCGAAGACGCCTGAAACTCCAAAGCTGCATTTTTCTCAACATCTTGACCTGGAAGTCAAATTGGATTCAGTTCATTTTTTTCTATGGAGACTGTTTAAATCATATGACAGCTTCAGATGTGAACAAAAACATCAAAATAAAGAAGTCAGAAAACATTTATCTTGGCAATTACCTTTTAAACTCTAAATTGCTATTACAGTATACTGACTGTATGACTCCGTCTTATTTTTCAGCTGCTGAATGGTTTGTATAGGTTAACCTTCATCAAGCAGACAAAAGCTTTCAATGGCAACTTGGTCATCTACAAGAACGATAAAGACATTGGAGGCCAGCAGCTTTAATTCTCAGTCCTTCAGATAAAAGGCTTAGACTTGGTCAAGGTCACCAGAAGGTTCAAATAAAAGGGCAGGAAGTCTTGATTTCTGTAACCTCCCTGTGCAGAATTTGAAAACTTTGTGTAACACTGAAGTAAACCCTGTTCGTTTTTAATCACCTTAAAATTAACATGTTTATTTATTATTATTAACTTTACAATGAGTGGAACTCACAGACCAAATGCATAGGTACTGTACAGCACGCTTCTCCAATGATTTCATGTGTCACTAGGCACGGTAAAATTATTCTGTTTCAAGTTTTTTACAGACTGGACTGCAACACAGATAGCAAACCAGGACCATTTCCAAACTGATGCCTGATAAAAACTCAACAGAGATGAGGGGTAAACCAGTAATGAAGGCCCGCTGCTGTATATTCTGCTCAGATGCCACACTCTCTATTTCAGGGATGACAATATCAAGATCAATTCCAATGACTTTGGTGATCCCATAGCTTTTCCTTTCGCACCAGGATGAGCTTGACATTTTGTTTTTTTGTGAAGTATCTTAGGAACTATTGAATGGATCACTGTGGATGCAGATGTTCAGGGTCCTCAGGGAATGGATTGTAATAACTTTGATTCGCTGACCTTTCATCTTGCACCATCATTAGATCAAAATTCCAATTTGTCCAGTACTTTGGTTTAATACCTGCAAAACTAATGACATCTCAGCCAGCCTCAGCTGCACCTATCATCAGATCACAGCCACACTTAGCAAATGTTAGCAAGCTAACATGCTAAACTAAGGTAGTGTGCACTGTAAACTCTGTCTTCTCAACATCAACATGCTAGTGTTGTCATTGTGAGCATGTTAGCATAGTGATGTTAGCATTTAGCTTGCATGGCTGTAGACTTTTAGTCTTGTTATTTGTAATTTAAATTTGCCTCAAGTGTTCAAGTGCCATTACAAAAGTTCTATAAGGGAATATCATCTTAAAATGATATTGTGACCAGTATAAAACCTGGTGCCTCATGATGAGCTGAAAGGAACCATTAGAGTTCTGCTGTTCATGAAGGACCACATTTACCTTGTTTACCTTGCAAGGACCAGAAACGTAAAGTTACCTTGTTACAAATGACGCCGGCCTGAGTGCAGAAACAAATATTGGTTTTCCTGGCCGAGCAGAGGAAGAGCTTGTGGAAGCAGCTCTTCTCCTAAAGCAATAAAGGCCAGACAGTCATGAAGACAGATGGAGGTTATCTCACCCATCTAGCGTGTCCGACGGCGCAGGCCCAGATAGGGCCCTGCTGGGATCACCACAGGGGGAATCTCACACAGGGCTCTCATTAAGACGGCAGTAATGGTGTTTCACCATCACACACCTGCCTCAGCAAAATGTGGCGGGATTTGAAAGAGGGAGACACAGTCCATTAGTGTTGATCCACAGCTTTTGTTTGCCTGCTGCGCTGCATCATAGCCAATCAGTGTATTACACTCAGTAGCTATATACACTGCCATATGTTTAAGATTATCGACAGATGAAGCTTATACATCAGTGTGCCCAAGTGGTGTGGTGACATCTTGAGGGAGCATCTGCATAAAGGATGCTAATAACACTTCCCTGTTAATGGCAGCAAATGGCTCATGCATCATACTGTATGGAAAGTCGACTGTGTTCAGCGTTGACAGGCATTACATCTAACCTGGGGGATTGATGGCTCTCGGTTTGGATGGCGCAGACAACAGACAGCCTGGCATATGGATGCCATCATAATCAAAAGCTACGGTGTGAGAGATGGAAGTGATTGAGGATCGAGTGGTGAATGTGAATACGGACGACAAGCTGAGCATTCGTTTAACATTCTTGTGCATCACAAAAGATTCACCTATAGCTAGTGTAGAGCTACCTTTATAATTAGGTTTTGTGTGTGTTTTTTTTTCTTAAATTGACAAATATCCCTTTTGTGCAGTCCTTGCATTACTCTATTCATGAAGCATCTACGTCTATTCAATTTTCTGCACCACCAACCCATACATTATTACACTATTACAAGTTCAGCTCATGCCTACTTTCATCAGAGAGTGACATCTTATCTCAGGCCTCTATTTTCAGTGTACGTGACATGGATTATGTAATTCCACAGCCTGCCGTCATCAGCTCTGAGACAGTTTGAATTTATCTTTTTTAATGACTTTGCAGCCTTGCCTCACTTCGAGCAGCAGTGACAACAGTTAAGAATCCCTCTGGTTGTATAGCTTGTGTCTTTGCTGTATGCATCTGTGGCTGGAGCTGTCTCACGCCAGCGCTGGCCACAGTCAGCTTTGATAGTGCTTCAAAGCATTTAGGATGGTAGTGGAATGTACAACAGTAAGTTAAATATTGATAGGCTTGTCTGAAAATGTTGCCCAGTGTTGGAATCGATATGCGAAATCCTGCTTAGCTGTTTTTCAATTCAGATGAAAAAGGAGTGGATGTACTGCAACTGATGGCAACCCCCCTGGCCACTAAATTAACAAATGACTTGGGATGCCTCAGGAGGCTCACACAGTTTATAGTTGTGTGTGTGTGTGTGTGTGTGTGTGTGTGTGAATGTGAATATATGTATTTCTGGGAATTGTATCGCTACAAAAACCAAGAATGCCCTTGAAAAAGTTGGGGACATTTTACCTCTTGGTTTTGGTCTGGAAACAACCGTCTTTTACTTTAGATCAAAGTGGAGTTCTTGGCAGTGAGGTAATGTTCTGTTTAAGGTATTTAATGTGTTTGTGTTTGACAGTCGCAGAGCACACTGTTTCACTCTATCTGTCTCTGTAAGAATGCACAGAGTGCTGTTCACACCACTTTTCTCTATCCTCACCAATAGGAGATGAATTTCTGAGTGAGACCATGAGATGGTGCTGTGTGCCTAAATTGGGGGTCTTTTCTGTAGGAAAAAACACATCATGTCATAACACATGGTGCAAATATCATCACTAATCTCCAACTCATGTTCAGTATTGCTGACTGATGTTCTGAACTTTATGATTTGAATGCTTTTTGTGCATCTGAGGCTGCAGGCGATGATGTTGCTGCAGGTGAAGGACTCTGCAAGGGTGTAGGGAAGTGCAGCTTTGAAAAACCTCTTTTACCCACTTCTTTCCTCTTCAGACCCATAATAAGACTCACCTATACTGCTTAGCATTCACCTATCGTGCAGTGTGAGTCAGCTTATCTTTAGTCTGCACGACTGAGAGGGTGAATCTCCGGCTGCAGCGAACAGGCCTTTGCAATAGATTTACATCACTTTCTCACGGCACGCAGCACTGGGGAGGAAACAGCACTGGGATATGGGCTAGTAGAGCGGACCAGGGACCCGTGAAGCATTCAATCTGTGTGCCATCACAACGCATCAGCTCAGCACCTCAGTCCTGCTACCAGCCTGCACGCACACAGAAGACTATTTGGAGAGGTTTTCGCAGCCTGCCTAAACACTGCAAGGTCAACAGTGGCGGAATAGGAGGCAGAATTTAAACAGGCTGCCAGTTCAGAGCGAAGGCTCAGAGGATGATTGAAACGAGGCAGGAGGGGCGACGGGAGGGCAGGATCGTACTTCGCTACAGGCTTGTTTTGGGTGGATTTTCTGTATGTGACTTAGATCAGTAATGAACAGGTCACAGGCCACATTCTTTATATTGTATCTGTGCTAATGATGAGTGTTCCTACATAATATTCACTGGGCCATATTTATTATTCATTCTGTTTTGACCACACATTACAATTTCCAATGTTGCTGCACCTGACCACACAAAATTGTGGCTATTAATCATTGCAGGGACACCCTTTATTACCATCAAGCAGTGGCAAGACGTGACCCGAGTCAGCGTATATCGATGAAAGTCCATTTGAATACTTTAATTATTAATAAGCCATTTTCACCTAAGCTCTGGAGCTGGGGATTTCCTTGCTGAAAAGAACAGAGGCCGCAGTGTAACAGTGTAGAAGCTCCAGGTAATTAGAGGATGCAGGCTGACTAACACCTCTGTGTCTGCAGCCTTTACAGATTTCTTTCCTTAGATTTACCCGAGGCAAAAAAAAAATACATTTTGTTTTCTCACTGATAAGAGGAACACGGATGTTTTCTGATTTAATCCCGTAGGCTTATCTCACTATACCAATCAGGTGTTGTATTGTCTGCCCCTGGTGTTGGAATTTGGTGAAATTGCTGAGGTGTGGAGAGTTATTCCAGGAAAAATAGTTTGCAGACACAGACTCACACATCATCTCCAGCCAGTTTTTGTAATGGAACAAGCCTCCATGCGGGGGGAACATGAGGATGCTGGAGATGACTGTAGCTGCCATTCATCCATGCTGGCCAGAGGCCCAGCGAGGAAGGGGGACAAGGGATGAAAAGTGCTGGCTTGGCTGCGTGTGTTTTTGGGAGGAAGAAGAAGAAGAGCTGTCTGGCTAGGTGCTGTAGATCTATTTCTTCTTGGAGGAATGATAAAAAACAACGCCTTTCACTGTGTGATACACCTCAGTAATGAGCCAGGGCCAAAACCCATTTCCAAATCACTGCTTTTTACCAGGACCTCTTCTATTTTTCATCTTATCTACCACTTCCTTACCCTCCGCCCCCTCTATTTTTCCCTTCCCTGAATGATTTACACATATGCTGCCAGTCAACTGTCCCTTTTCCCATTTAGATAGTTCTGCTGTGTTTTGATACGCACACTGAAGGGAGCTCGGCGCAAAGACATCCCAGATTTTGTCACACTTTGACAATGTTTGTAAAATTCATCCATAATGCATGGTGAGGCTTCCAAATGTATGAGCCTCCTGCTTTGTTCCTCTAAACTTTCTCTTACTTTCATGTCATTTTATGCCAACTTCTTTCCTCATGGGGGAGCTGTGATCTCTTATTCCAAGTCACGTTAGAATAAAGTGCCACTATCCTGGTTCCTTGCGCAAGGCACACACTCACACATTGCTCACATATATCACACTTGACCCCTGGAGGAAAATCTTAATTGCAGGAGAGTGATCTTTTGACCGCTTGTCTTTGTTTTTTTTGACAGCGCTGGCAGTGTGTGGCAGATAAAGTGCCACCGTTATCACACCCGGCTAAAATTTGAAATTGAAAGATTATAGTAAGTCCTAGCAGAGTGGCTGTCCTCTCCACTGCTATTTTGTGGATTTCAGCATCCCTCTGACTTCGGCTCGGCCAAGGGAAATTTGTCTCCACTGCAGATATAAAGGCTTTTTGCTTTGGAAATCACTGGTGTTACAGTTTTCTGTGGATGAATAGCATGTGAGCACTCCTATTTGTGCATCACCTCATGCTCACTTTACACTCTTGCCTAAAGATCGCAGTTCAACTCCTTGCCCTCAGTTCACAAGAGCTTCAGAGCGATGACTCCTTTGCTTAACAGCAGACTCAGCCAGAACTCTGACAAAAATGGTCCGGTGTGTCGTAATATTGTCGGAGTCGTGCTGTCTGGTTTGCCTGTTGCCATTTGGGCTGTGAGTTGAACAGGCGGATCGGCATGAGAGCACAGGCTGGAGAGAGAGAGAGAGAGAGAGGGAGAGAGAGAGAGAGTTTGCAGGGAAGAAGAGGATGAGGAAAGACAGACTGTGTGGAGGAAGGCAGGTCTCTCAGGCACAGCCCAGTGTGTGGGACGGTAGCTGGGAGAACAGGCTGATACAGTGACTGAGCAGCAATGCAGGGCCACATTCATGTATGAGCACAGATTTTCAACGACCATCGAAACCAGCACTAGGGGTCCTGAAGCCAACGATACTGGAAGAAGAAGAAGAAGAAGAAGAGGAAGAAAAACAACATGCAAACTAAAAAACTAACAGCAAACATAAGAGTCTATTTTAAACTGTAAACTTCACTAAGTCTTCAGTTCGTATCACTTAATATAAAAAATTAAGAGTTGAGATAAGAAAAATAAGGATCAGACTGAAAACTTTTGTACTATATAATGTAATAAACATTAAATGAAGTTGTGTTTGGTGTCAGCAAGCTTGTATTATGAATATTAAATGAATTATCCTGTCACCACTGATAAATGTGTCTTTGTATATTCATTTCACCGTCATTTACTGGTACTCTTTTGTGTCTGTTTCTGTGATGCAAGATACAGGAAAGCTTTTACCATCCATTATTCATATCAACAAAGTAATCTCCAATGAAAAAGGCCTTTGCAGAGCATATCTCCCATGTTCAGGGCTCCCATGTTCCAAAGAAATGCGGCAAAAGTGCCCTCATGGATGCCCCTGTGGTTGATGAAAAAACATAAAATGCCCTCTACTGCGGCCCAGTCTGCAAGAAACTGTGATAAAGTGCCCTCTGGGGTGACTTCCAGTGGAGACAACGTGATGCGGTGCCACGTAGGCTGGAAAATCAGTTGGCCCCTACGTGCCTGTAAATGGTTAAACGGTTCTCTGTGTGTTTTTATTCCAGAGGTGTACTAGTTATACTTTAAAATCTGAGCCACATGATGACAGTTCAGATCTCTGGAACCTTTTCACCATAAATGCATCATGACTTTCTGCACACTGGTGCCCCACCGCTTGCAGCTTTTTTTTTTGATGTTGTTGTTGCCTCTGTCCCTCAGACAGCCTCAGTTTTTTGTTAGTTAGTCCCCAAAAGTATTCCAATAATATTCCATCTGATATATCGGTCAGGCTCTAGTGGAGACAGTTTAACCTGGATTATTCATTAGTGAAACCATAAAAATGTCATAATGACATAAAAGAATCATAAAGGCTTTGCTTGAGTGTTAAAGACAGAATGTTCAGGCCATTTAAACTTTGAAGTCTTTCTCGATGAGCGTGCGTAGCATCACGTCCGACACAGGGTGTGTGTCTGTGATCCGCTGTGTGCATCGTGTTGGAGAACTTGCAAGGCAACATCTGCCGTGTTGACTGAGAAACTGCAGTGGCGGAGTGAAGCTGTGGAGCTGTGCCTCAGAAAGCACAGATACTGGCAGAGGAGGGAATTAGCAGCGAGTTGATGACAGTTGGCTCTCTTCTTCTCTGTCCTCATTCACCCCCGTGAAGTGCTGCATTATTGATAAAACTCAGGGTGAATTCACAGGGCTTCCCCCGTTCTCAAGGCTGACTTTTCACACAGTTCAGTCGTATTAATGGGAGAGACTAGAGGTGATGCACTTATATATGGTGCCAGCGCGGAGGACGTATGAATCATACACCTGGCGCAGGGTATCGTTTGTTTGTTAAAGTAGCAGAATGGTTGTGAGAGTGGCCTTATTTTGTGCGCTTCTTTGTTCCTTAATCCCCCCTTCACAGTTGTTTATCTGTAATGTATTCTAATGACAGCTCCTTCAGCCTTTCTTTCCCTTTCTTGTGGTGCAGAAAGGGAATATTAAAGCTCATGTACACTTTGAAAAAGATGAGCCGTCACAAACTCTGTCAGATTGCCATTGAATAATGGATAAACAGTAGCATGCTGATATTCAGTTTCTGATCTTCCTTTCTTTCCTTTTCTAAGGTATCTAGAAACACACAGGAGTTATGATGCATTCACTGCACATACAGTGGAAAGAGGATAACAGTTTTCCTTCATTTGTGGTCCCCAGATGATGAACCCTGATGACTCCGGTGATCCCCTCACTTTTACTTCAGCACCATCGTACCTGAGTAGCTTTGGCATGTTAGCATTGTCATTGTGACCCTGTCAGCAGGCTGACGTTTGCATTTAGCGCAGCCTCATGGGTCTTCATCTTGTTTACCCAGCCATGATTGACACTTGCATACCCACAGTGCATTCCAAATTCACACCTATCACAACAAGTATCAACCTTATTACTCACAAGCTTCTGTCTCTTGTTTTCTCTTCGTCACTCTTTTACTCTCTCCATGAGACCCCCTGATTCTTCCTGGGCAGCGTCTGTCCAGTTCCTTGTGCGGGTTCAGGGTTATCCTCAGCCAGACTGCTTGGTCTCGCATGACCAAATTCAGCATAATCTTGGAGGGTCTGAGATGTTTGGTGTGGGAAATTAAGTGTCAACTCAAACCAGCATGCCCATCCCTGAGAGTCTAGCGGCGAGGACGTCTCCTTTGCTAACTCAAAGCACAATAGCTCCTCTGTCATCGTAAACCTTACTCTCTGTTTGTTCATGTATTCACATTGTCGAACTTGGTTCCTTATATAAAACAACTCTTGTTTCATGTCATACTTTACCTAAAAAAGCAGAGCAGTAGCGGGAAAATGTTCTTTTTCCTCTCTTATGGCTCCGTGCACATGTACCATTAATTGTATTATAAAGTAGAAGCCTACTACTCCATCACTGTCATACCCATAATCACAGTAAATAAGCCCCCCGTGGCTATGATCGCTGTATGATATACTCCAAATATCCAGCAGTTTGCTGGATGCAGGCTTAGCTTGATGACTTAGTGTTTCTTTAGCCTCTAGACTTAAGACTTAAAGAATCAGCAGAGATTACAATCAAAACTTTTTAGGAAAGCCCCAGAGGTTATTTACAAAGCTGCAGAAATATTGTACGTCCCTCCGGAATAGACTTGTGCGCTTCGGAAAGGATAACAGCAAAAGCACAAAAGCCTGCTGGAATATGAGTTTGTATTCTGATGCTGATTTCCATCCTCGCATCAAATGCTGTCATCTTTCCCATGAAGCAAATGAACTCAGCACTGAGCTCGCCGTACTAACAACCCATTTGTATGCTGCACGTCGCTTGGCCAAATCATTTTTCTGTTTTGATTTTAGCATTGTTTATTCCACATACTTAACAAAGCAGCAAATTCATTTTTTGACATTAGTCAGCATATAATTTGAGTGTTTTGCACCACTACAATTTGACTCAACTGCGCTTGCTACAAAAAAAAGTGCGTGCTTGTGTTTTTCTCTGTGTGTGTATAGTCTGAATTCTCACAGTAAGTGAGAGATAACCTGCTGTTTCATGTTAATTAGCATGATCCTTGTGTCACTCTGTGCTATGCTGTTGGTAATACTCAACAAGTGGGCAAATGTACACAAGATGATAGCAGGAGGAATGATGTCTGCATGTTATAGAGCAGGATTATGTCGCTCAATCTAGAAAGACAAAGGATTTTTTTCAGCGCTGCCTGTCATGTGGCTACCAAGAGAGCCTGGTTTCTCCTTAAATATGTTGTGTTCAGCAAGGAGGGAGGAGGTATTTTGCACCCTAAGACATAAATAGATCTTATGACTAGTATGGAGGACCAGTATTATAATGCCGTTATCCCACTCAGTATAATTAATTTCCCTTGTCAAGATCTGAGAGGGAGCTTAATTCTATAAACACAAACACAGAGATACACATCATATTAACATAAATCCAGCTCATGGGAGAACACGTGTGTTTGTGTGTGTATTCCTCTGTTGCTGTTGGGCCAGCTGGCATTTTACCTCTCCGTTTTTGTCTTTCAAATCGTGCGGAGGGGAGTCGAACGCATGGAAGGCTCATGCGCGCACACCTCAGCTCAGCTAAATCGAGCTGATTTAACGGGAGCTCACCTTGTTTTCATTTTTTTTCTCGGTGAATATCAACAGCTGACCCCTAATCTGACTGTGTGTCGCAGCGCCAGATGCAGGGCCGCACATGTGGAAGCAGCATTTTCTGCAAGAGAGCCTGTGAAATGAGACAGTCGCGTGCTAATTACTAGAAGCTAATTACTGCTCTAATAGGAATCTTTCACCTTATTGGATGCAGAGAAGTGAGAACAAATCCAGAAAGGTTGCAGAAAGAGTAAGCCATGCAGATTAAATCCGCCGTTTTTGGCCCATCCTTTTTACTTTGACTTCAAATGTAGTTCTGTGTGATCTTGCAGCATTTTAGCTGCGTACGTGACATTGCAGTGCTGTTGGAGCATAATAGATATCTAATAACACATTGACTGTTTTGTCCTCCTTGCTATAGTTACTGTTGCTATGCCTGTCAAACAGTAGGTATGCAGTTACAATGTTAAAGGGCAGGTGTACCACTCAAAATGGGTCCGTGATTTCAGAAAGAGGCAGACAATATAAGGCCTTGCATCACAAACCATCGCGAACATCGGTTTTGAAGGCTGACATCACAAGTGTCACAAGCAGTCTCAGCTGTAGCTGCGTATCTAAAGAAAGCTAGCTAGCTGACTTTTGAACATTTCAAGTTGACACGTTTCAAAATGAGAACCCTGTAAAGACATTTTTTATGCATTTCATGGCTAAAAGATTGAGTCTTAAGCTACGTGGGTAAAAAGTCGGCATCCTCACCACCTTACGTATGATCCATGCAAAACAGCATTGCTGTTATTTCGCAATGCAGTGCTAGTTAGCCCTAGCACTATTGTATGATAAGGGAAATGTTAATGTTAAATGTTAATTGTTCATTTATTCAAACCTAACTCTTAGCTTACATGTGCTAAAGAGGAGAGCCTTTGGTGGACTAACCACTGTGTTTATTGAATGTAAATTCAGTAAAAAGCAGATGCTAACTTTAACCGAAGCTCCGTAACATTCAGGACTGCTTTTACACAGTGGGGAAATACAACACAGTGGATGTGCGAGTGACTTCTGTGACTTATTTGATTAATTATTTGTGTCCATTTTTGTATGACCAGGCTGTCGTAATTCATTCTGTTCATTTTTCTGGGGTGTTCGGTATTATAGACTTCAGACCTGTAATAGAAAGACCACGTCTGATTTGCCCTTTATTGAGCTCACTACTCTTCTTCCCATCTGAAGGAGGTAGTTCACTCTCATTACAATCTATGCAGAAGAAGCCGTGCCTGCGAACATAAAGCGATATTGAATTTCATTGTAAGCACTATTATTCTTTATCCAGCGCCTTCTTTTCATTAACTCCAGCTCTGGTTCCACAAACACTACCACATCTTGGGCAGTGCAATAATCACCATTGCTCACTCTCTAATGCATCTCATTTCCCTTTTCTCTTTCCACTTTGCACCATGTGAAATTATCTGTCTCTGACACCCTGTCCAGGACCAGAATAACACCTGCCGACTGAATTTTCGTCACCATCACCACGTCCTCTCCCAAGGTTTATGTCAGATTAGGGAGAAGTAATTGGTGACACTGTGTCATTGAAAGCGCACATTTTGCGCCTCCAGTCTTGCAGATGACAAAGTGGCCTTCTGAGAGCTTGTAGGAGTAACAAATGTACCTGGCATGGCTGTGTGTATGTGCTGGAATGCTGTTTCACAGTATCACAGCTTAGATGCGTTGAGATTTCTTTTACTTAATTCCTTTGGTATGTATCTAAGAATTAAGTTTCTAATTTCAGAAGGTCAGCTCCATGGAAACCATGTGACTGTCTAAATGCCATCAATGTGGCTAACAGGTAAGACAGTCATTTAAATCGCATGTCACATTATATGCACATGGCCCTCGTGCAGAAACCTGCAGTATATGAGACATTTTCATGAGTACGAAACCATTTGATTTGCCAAATTTCAGTTTATGGTGCACTGTGAGAACAAACCAGCTCAGGGATACAATGATATGAGTGGAAATAGGAGACTATAAATAGAAAGCGAGCACTCAGAGGTAGTTTTTACACCTTTATTAGAGAGTCAACAGCACAGAGATGACATTAAATGAGGGAGCAGATTGACGAGATGCATGAAAGGACCCTGGCCAAACTTGGATTTGTGGTTCACGGACTCTGCCTTAAACCACCACTGTAACCTTGACTTATTGTTTTTGTAATGACCTTCAGAACCTTTTGAACTAATCTGAATTGTACTCTTGGACAATTTTCTAATTCTCAGAGTACAGTTTTAAGTAACAGAACAGTTTGTGGCATTCACAAAATAGTTCAGAATTTCTGTTTACCATAATTTAAAAGGCCATTTTAGTTTTTGATGAGTTAAAATGTCAAGGCACTGAACTTCATCAGACTGTCCATTTTTGTTCCAGCACCCAGAATGCCAAGTATCTATTTCAATCTGTCGTCAATGTGAGCGAGCATTGCTGTCTCAAGCTGCAGCGTAGAGGACAACGGGGCAACGCAGATGGTCGTACTTCACTCTGTGCGTGTCTGAGCTGAAGAAAGCATTTTTTTCCATTGAGCCATAAAATTAAGAAAGACAAAACACAGCTAACGCAACTCTAAGTACACTTCAGTGGTAAAATAATGAGGCCTCGCGTGCTTGCATTTATTGTTTCATTTCCTGCCGTCTTTTATACACAGATGATTAACTGGTATGACCTCAGCAGTAAAATGGCTGTCGAATGAGAAACTTTTCCTGAATGTGCTGACCGTTTATCATATTTTTGATGATGCCACGGGGGAGGAGCCGGCACCGCCCCTGATTTACACCTTTGATGTCTCCTGGCTGTAAACATTCACCCTCCACCACAGTGTTTTAAAGAACTAATGATTTAGATGAATCAGAGACAAACTGCTGAAGGTCTCCTTTCTGCTGGGCCACTGCCACAAAGCAGCCTGCTGAGTCAGGACTCTGAATGGGCAAACACATCATTTACAAAGCTCATCACATCATTTACAAAGCTCATCACAAACTGCACGAGACGCAGGCCTCGAGATGGATGTCCGCCTCTGATCAAGCAGTCCGGAGTGAGATGGACATTATGCTGCAATGTTTTTTACAGAGCTGTGAGCATTAGGCAGGACTGTTCATGACGATTCCCTTAATGTGGTGAAATAAAGTCTTCTACAAAAGAAGGGGGCTTTAAAGAAGGAATAATTAAATTGGAGACGCTTATCATTGTCACGTCAAAGACAACAGTCTAACAGAGGGACAAAATGAGGTTTTATTCTGCTGCAATTTAGCTCACATCGAATCAAACGGCAGCTTTAAGGAGCTAAGACAGACGGTGACCACAGGTGGAGAAATGTAATTGGAGTGTCGAACTTTTCCATTTTAACAATACAACACTAGACACAACAATTTCCAATCTCAACTGTCAGAGGAGGGAAAAATAGCGCCAAGTTGGCACAATTTGTAAAGATTGATCACTCCAAGCAGATTGTTATGGAGAGAGAAGAGGCTGAAAAATGAACGCAGCGTGGAAGAAATATGAAAACAGTGTTCGAAAATTGCTCAGACATTAGTTTCCAGTGTTTCCTGGTGACATCTGTGTGTGTTTGCATGTGTGTTTTACCTCTTTATTATGCAGTTGCAGTTGGAGGGCTTTCGCTCACCTATTTGTCTTAGTTGGGTGTGTTATTACCTTCGGGAAAATCCATCACACTGCTTAATTCAGACAAGTAATCACCTGCTCAGAGTCATTTCTCGTGCTTTCCTAAACTGCAAACATAACGACTTGGCATATTTAGCACGTTGTTTTTCTTAGCCCTTAACCAGGTGTCATTCATCAAACCCTCTGATAACCCAGTCAATGCGCAGGCAGCTGGGGATATGAATGAGGGAACGACATGAAAAATACATGTGGGCGATTCGCAGCGCTTTGCGGTTCACCCTTCTTATAGCCTGAGGATGCTGTGAATATGACAGACCTCTCCAGACGCCGTCAGTCCACTGACAGGCTCCTGTATCTTTTAAAACTGCTGTAAATGATTCAAACAGTCTGTAGCTGCTTTATTCCCCAGTGTAGCACGACTGGCTCAGACGTGGATCGATGCACCGCACTGTAATGTAGATGTATTAGCGGGTTGTGATGTTTGTGTGCGAGGAATCTTTGTGAGTACTGCAGGTGAGATCACCTTGAACAACTACAACAGTGTTTTAGCAATGGATATGGTGGTTACATAACATATAAACACACACACATACACACACACACCATTTGCAGTACACAAACCAGAAACAAAACGTAACGGTAAATGAGATCAGAGAAAGCAGATAAACTAGGAGAGCTATTATCCCAGCTCCAAGCAGAGCCAGATATGCCAGGAATATAGACACAGTATTAAATTAACTCTGGATTTGATTTGTGTGATAGACTTAGATATTTCCTCTTGGATACATTTAATGTCACAGTGGTTGAACAGTTTTGACATTGTGCAGGCAACACACACTCCTGCCACTGATACAGTGCAGTGTCAGAGTAATGCGTGTGTGTTGGCTGGGTTCGTTTGGGATGTTGGATGGAGCTGCAAAACAATAGGCTTGGAGTTGCATTGCTGAGGAAGCTGAGAAGAGCCGCGCTTGCATTTCATTTTTTCAATGTCATTATCTCAAGATCACAAGTTAATTATTTCGTTATCTCATAATAACAAAAGGCTGATTTCTCAAGATAACGAGATAATTTATCACAAGAAAAACGACTTTTATCCTCTTCAGCCAGCAGCTGTTCCAATAAAGCCTGTAATACCGTGGTCTGGGTAAATACTTGACTCTCATTGGCTGCAGGATGTCCATTAATTCCTGATAGTGGACACCTGCTAAATAGTTCATCATACTTAACCAGTGAATTAGCCTTTATCTAAAATTAATAACCATAGCAACAGGGATGCAGCCAGAGCCTTCATTTACTATTTGTTGCAATACGTTAACAAACCTACATCTAATTACAAGTACCTTCAACATTTCTTTCATCCTATTTGGAGAATATGCCAACTTTGCTGACTGATGCAGCAGGGATGGCATGCAAAGAGAAATTGAAAAGAAATGGGAAAAAGCAGTGTGCAGTCCTTCAGTGCTACAGGATGTTGACTGCTACACACAAGCTGCAGGAAGTACACTGCCCCTCTGAACTTACTGACACTTTGTATCACATAAGAAATCATCCCATTTGCTATTCAGCTACACACAGCCTATCGTTTGTTCATGAACATCTTGGTACTGATTTAAGGACTTTGAATTTTGCTAGCATAATGCTATCTTACTGGCTCATAGCTGAGCCAAAGGCTGAGTGAGCTAGAGAATAATATAAGGTTCATCCTATTTACTGGAGTATTGAACAAGATTTCAGTTGCATGAGAACCTAATGTTATGGTAATGATTGGTCCAGGTATTAGTCAAGCCATCAGGTGTCACCAGGGAAACTGAGTTATGTCTTGTGAAAAGTTTTCATTGCAAAATGCATGAAAATAAAAATGAATTGTAATTAATGGCAGGCTGGTCCCATTGCCCATAGCAACCCCCACAGCATCTCCACATAGCACACCCACTGAGATGAAAGGTGAATCTCTAAGCAGCTAAAATCTGGTATACATCCATGACATAAATCTGAAACTAAAATATTTTATTGATCTGACATTTTCAGCCTAAGTCAACTGCCATCGATGCGTACTAAGGTAGCGCTCCCGATCTCTGATAAGCAAGTACTAAAAGGGAATCTTTTGCTTTCTTGCGTTAACTGATTGTGATTATCTTATTATGTCAAGATAAAAAAGCTTGTTTTCACAAGATAACAGTACGTACGTGCCAGTAAACTGATTTGTTTCTGCTGTCTGGCAGGTCATTGTTAAGATGTAAATACAAGGCACACTCAGCGGAAGAGTATTACAGACTGAGTTGCTAAACGACACTGAAAGAGATGAATCCAGGTAAAACTCTACTGTAACTTACTTAAGCGGGCATTTACCATGTCAAAGTCAATTTCCTAGCAGCATAGAGAACTTCTCAGAGTGTAAAAATTGCCCCAAAATGTCTTCTGTGGCTCTGGGGGAATCATCAGACATTCAAGTTTGAGAAAATAACAGAAGTGACATCACCAGGCTGTTTTAACAGCATGGCATGCACAGGCTATGGAACTAGGTTAATGACATTTCACATAGATTTTTTTTGGTTTATTGGCCTTTTCAGCCAGGAGAGGTGATGAATTGTAGAACAATTTTTGATTAAGAATCTCCCTCCCCATCCTTCACACAGATGCAGATTGTGATACCAGAAATGTGTCTTCGGTATTTTGGCGTTCAGTGTACACACTGTTTTTCCTGTGTCGTTTTAAAATGAGCAAACAAGCTCCAGTGTTTTTTAAATGTAGCTCTGTCGTACCATGTATTCACACTCACCAGTGAGTGGACCTCATGGGCTGTGGTATGTGTATCATTAAACACTGATAAACTGTTAAGAGTCAAACACAACAAGACAGGTGAGACGTGTCTCCTTTGTCATTAAGCCAAAGTCATCCGAGAGCAATGATAAGGCTGGCTGCTGAATGACGAGAATGAATGGTTAGCAGCGGCTGCAACCTCATTACAAGGACAAACCGCGTCCAGCAGGACGCTGATATCTCTGGCACAGCCCCATTTTGCTGTTTCCAATTTGAATAGGGAAGGGAATAATGCTTAATGCCTCGCCCTGCGTGGATATTGGCTTGTATGGGACAGCGACCCGTGAAATGAATATTTTTGTGAGATGAGATTTGTTATACACAAAGAGGAAGGCCTGCTTTTCCAGCCAACCGAGAAACACTGACACAGGAGAGTAGTGGCATTATACTTTCAGGACGTCAAGAGCTCGGAGAATGATAATACCTGAGAAAAGGGAATAAAGGGAAGAGAGGAGAGATCAAGAAGAAGGGCCGGATAAATGATAAGATGATGAAATGCAAAGAAAGTAAAGCAGAGAATGGATTGAGCATATTAGACTTTTAGAGGTTGCATCTAAGAGTTTTGTATCTGCATTCATAATTGAGCTGTATGAATGCATGTCTCTAATAATAGAGCATATGGCTTCAGTAACTGCTTTGCCTTAAACCAAGAGACACGAGGGGCCAGTTAGGAGTAACATTAGCTGCAAGTGCTACAGCGTCGGTGTGTGTATATACAGTATATATATGTGTTTCCTTCTTAAACTTGTGGGGAGGTGTGTGGTACCATCTGCATAGTTTATGACACAGCTGTGCAAAGTAAAAAAAAAGTCTGCACAGGGGAGTCTGACATTTCTTTCAGTGTGGCAAAGTTGGGATGGCTTGAAGCAGGTGTTTGATTGGGGGAACGCAGTGAGCCAGCAGAAGAGGGGCAAGTTGTCCGTGCACAGACACGTGATATTCATGCAGAATTCGGGTCAGCTCTTGGTTTTCTGATACTTAATCAGGAATAGCTCAAAGTGAGGTTCTATTTTAATGTTTCACGCCTCAAAACGACAGACTGTTGGACTGAGGAAGTTGTGGAGGACGGGTTATCATCACTTGCTGTTCATTTGTGGACACATAGAGCAAAAGCATCAGAGTCTCCATCCGGTCGACCAAGGTGGTTTCCTGCTGGCTGCCTGCACTCATGAACAGCATGAAAATAATTCTGTTATACAGCTTTTAGAGACTTGAACCTAATGGAATTCATTATTTTGTTGTTGGGTCTTTTGTGATGATTGCGTACAAGAAAAAGTCTCTTTGGGGCAGTTTGTGTCAAATGACCTGCAATAATAACTGTGGCCTCCACACCAAGATCACTTCACATTCTTGCCCTGTGCCTGGAGGCTTTATATGACATGTCTTGTTTGGCCTTCAAATTCAACTGATTTCAATGGCATTGACATTGATAGAAATGATGATTTGCAGCAAAAGATAAAACCAGTGCTGAGCAAATATTGCTCCATCAGGTATCAGCCTATCAGCCCATCTGATCTGAACCACAGCCTCATTATAAACCCAGACAGCCCATCCCCTCCTTCGTCTCATCCCCTGCTCTCTTTAATTTTTTTTTACGTCAGCTAGGCAGGGAACAATATCAGTATTATGCACGTACCCACCTTTCCGGTGAAGGGGGAATGAATTTTTTCAGCGGGCTCATAAATCCCCGCTCTACCTGGTTGAGCACCGTTAGAATGCGCAGAGGTTGGCTGGCTGGCTCCCTTGGCCGAGACTATAGATCTGGATTGACAGCTGCTCCATCCTGTCTGCCACTGTTAATCATTGAAGGATTTGGGCTGCCGGCAAGCAGGTCTGCCAAGCGACCTTGAGCCCTGCTGGGGCCGAAGGACTCCAACTAAAAGCCTGCTCCCCTGTTGCAGCAAGCAAGAGGCACTTCAGCCAGGTGGCCCAATTGCCCCATAAGAGAGATGGATAAGTAGCTAAATGTGCCACATGGCTGGAGTGTATTTCCTTTAAAATTCCACATGCATTGAGTATGCATATCCACTCGTCTGCCAAGTAGCAATATGGATAATTTGACCAGTTATGTAACTTCAGCGTACCATCATTCACTGTGCGCCCATTCTTTCCCGAAAATTCTAAAGATATGGGAGAAAAATCAACGTTCTGTGTCACACACGATTGATGAGTGATACGGCACGAGAAGGAGAAAGGCGGACACGGAGAGAGGAGACAATAAATGAGACCGTCATTGTCAGCGGTAATGATGGCGTCACGCTGGAGGGAAAAAGACTTCTCCATGTTTAGAAGGAGCTCTTGATGTGATGTCAGTTTAATAATTTATCCACGGCGACACTGTAGATAAGGACACAGAAGAAGGGAGGAAAAAATATTAGATGTCACACAAGAGAGGAACGGCACTGAGATAGGGGGAAGAGTCTGCTTGATGCCGTGCAGAAAAAAAAGCCTCTCACTATCTCTTGCCCTCTTCCTCCCCTCTGTCTCTCACCCATTCTCTCCATAACTCTCCATCTGTTCGGCTAAACACTCAATAAAGGAGAAGTCCAGGATCCAGACGCCCGTCCCAGATTTTTGCTCCAGCCATGCTGTTGGAACCAGCAGCAGCAAATGCCTGTTTTGCCTGCCTCTCCTCTCCCTCTCCCTCTCTTGCTGCGCGCTGCTCTGCTCTGCTGCAGTGGATGGTCCTCACGGTGCGCTCGCAACGCGTCTCAGTGGAGGAGACCTGAGCATCTCACTGTCATTTACCCACCCTTCTTCCGTTTCTAGCCCTCGTTCTTTTGCCAACCCTCTACCTATCGTCAGTGGGTCTGGATAAATGTGAGGGGAAAGTCATAGGATAGACGATAGAGCAGGGAAGAGCTCAGGAAGTCTTTGATCCAACATCTCTTGCACATATGACTGTTTTATGTTCTGCTGTCTCCGGGTGACAGAGAAGCTTGTGCTCTTACATACCTCCTGCTTTTAGACTCTGTGCCAGGTAAGTTCTCTCTCTGGCTTGTTTTCATTCTGCACTTGATGTAGTGGCTGACAGAGGAGCGCCTTTTGCTTGTTTCACCCTGAGGGGGGTTGAGATGTTCTCATGAGGAGATGATATTTTGGCAGAAGTTGTGTACAAACAGGTCCAATGTTGGCTATGGTTAACATATGGCATGCAGTAATGCATGTGTCTGTGTGCCAATCTGTGTGCTCCTGTGCTTTATAATAGATCACTTTGGCTCTCTGGGCTTCCATCATCATCCATTTGCCAAAGAGCTCTGCAATAAATTTTGAACTGCTGCAGCAACTTGAAATCATTAGCCCTTTTTAAATATTGAGGCAGGATTGGCTGTGCTCACCCTCCTCCATGTTCCACACACTGACATCCATAATCTGATCTATATGAGGTGTCAGGGAGGGGTGAGAGTTTCCATTAATGTGTCTCCGTGAGTATGTTGGTGAAAAAAAAAGTGCAGCATTATTATTTCCCTGTTTTTTGAGGGGAACCCAGAGGAAGTGCTGTACAGTGCAGCACAGATGATAGCAAGGAGGTTCTATGTCAGCATTGTAGAGGGAGCATACTACACCGTGCGTGTGCGTGTGAGCGCATACATGGGAGTGTGTGGGCGGCTGCATGCGTCTAATGTAAACTCTCTGATGGAGGGGTGAGCTCTGAGTGGGCGGCTTGTGTACGTAGCTTTGTATTTTGTGAATGAAGTGCTTTTAGTCCCTGTTCAAGGAGAAAGTGTAAGCGTGTGTGCGTGGACGTTTCCACTGTGATACGTGTGTATGTGTGTGTTTGTCTGCGAGCTCAGACGTTAGCAGCACACACTGCCCTTTTGGGAAACACTCATCTACAGTGCAGTGCCGTGTCTTCATCAGGTATTGGGTGGCGTTCGACTGTGGGTGGTGACTCAGTGACGATTTACAACCTGGGTTCCCGGGTTCTCGCCCCAGGTGTAAATCAGCCTGTTTGGTGAAGCACAGAGCCACTGCAGCCAGTTAGAGGAGATGCTTTGGATCTTCATGTCCACTGCTGCACTGCAGACAGACTCTCTCCTACTAAAGCTGCTAACAGACAGCGTGTTACTCAGGCACAGACAGCGTAGGCTTGGTTAGAGAGGCTCTTCATCTATCAGCCTATGGTATTTGAACAGATGCTTGTAATCCAAAGTAACTTCCAGCAGTCTGTGTAGTGTTTTTGCAGGTGCAGGCGGCTCTATCTGATGGGAATTATGGCCTGTGTCTGGTGTTATTATGAACAACTGTGTCACCAGTGCCACTATGCTGGAGAATCTGGCCTCTCTAATTCCAATAATCAACCCCCCAGCGGTTTCTGGGGGTCCGTCCTTCCCAAGTGATGGTCATTAATAAGAATTACAGGACCTCATTTTAATGGGGCTTCCCCCTACATGCATCCTGCATTGTGCGTCATACTACTGTGGGATCTATGTGAATCCCCCACCATTTCA
Organism: Chaetodon trifasciatus; assembly: GCA_037975065.1. Classification (NCBI taxonomy): domain Eukaryota; kingdom Metazoa; phylum Chordata; class Actinopteri; order Chaetodontiformes; family Chaetodontidae; genus Chaetodon; species Chaetodon trifasciatus. The sequence goes on from JBBMOE010000021.1 coordinate 9,484,750, forward strand.
AACTGCACTATATCACCTAGCTGTGCATATCCCCAATTAATGCAAGCACTTGTTTTGCTGCCTTCATGTGCACATGCATGGGAAACACATGGTTATGGCATTAGTGAGAAGTAATGGAGGGCCTAGAGGCACAGGACCACTCTGAGAGTCATGGTTCTGGCTAAGTGGTGAATTTCAATCTGTATTCCACACTCATTAAGCAGAGCTCCTAATGAATTCAATATAAGCTGGGAAGTGAAAGTGTTCAGACATTTGTACTTCCAAAGAGCGTGTTCATGAGCACCCAGACTGAAAACGTTTTGTATGATTGGACCAAGTGGGTGCCACACTTTGCAAACATGCCCTGCACACAAACGTTCAAATGACCAGTTGTAATCAAGCACCAAACTTGAGTAATCTTAACCTGGCTGACAGTGACAGGGTATAGATTGTCCTGTCAGACACCTGCTCTGCTGGGCTTGTCCCTTTCAGCAGCTTGGCAGGGAATCAGGACGGAGCAGGAGTGAGACAGATACAGCTGTTGGCCTGTTGAAAAGGATGCTGTCACATTTACTTTCAAGCAAGATGAACGACTCTTGCGCGGCGGCTGAATTTGATTGCACAAACAGTTTGCTTACATAATGTGTTTTCCTTAAATTGATTAACATGGCTCGTGTGTGTGCTGTGTCAATTTTGTTGAGGCCTTTGTGCAGGTAAGCCGAAAACCATGTGACCATGCAACATGTCCCCTCCTTTGCTGTTTAATGCACGCTGCTAACCTGCTTCCTGGATTAAACAGGTAATTCCAGGGAAGAAAGACTGAGAAATGAACTAATACACACACAGGGACAGGCGCTTTAAATAATGCACAGATGGAAGAACCATTCTGAGCCTTTTCAGTGGCTCACATTAGATATCTGGGACAACGGACTCACAGCTTTTGACAGCAACAGTCATGGACGCTCAAACACTGAGGCTCACAAACAATGAAAACAGCCGTCAGCCATAAACAAATCAGAGGGAGCGAGTAACAGCACTGAAGGAATCCTACAGCCTACCATCCCTCTGCGTCTCGACTTGTAGCTGGGAGGCCATGCATGGAGTATCGCCATCAGCATGTTGCAATGCTAATCTGCATCATTTCACATGAATTACATACACGTATACTAGAAAAATCCATACATGCTTCAATTTGTGCAAGAGGGCTGGAGGAGCACCTCTTGCTGTGAATAAAGCGAGGCCTGATTCTTAAAGAGGTTGCTGGGCTGCGAAGGTTTGCAGATACTTAAGCAGTTTTTGAAGATGTGGGTGACGTTGATTTAGGTCTGTTTGCATCACCACGGTAACAAATCAGGTTTAAAGAGCGCTGATTTCATGGTTTGTGGGTCACTTATGCTGATTTGCTCATCTTAAGGAAGCATGTCGTCACAGTCCAATGGGGACCAGCCACAGGAACAGCAGCGAAGCATCTTTGAAAAATGGTCACATACAGAAAAGAGACACAAAGTCTTTATTCCACATCTGTTGTGACGCCGCCTCAAGAACTTTACAGCGAAGGAATGTGTTTGACTGAAATGGAGAATGAGTTGGAAAATGGTTGGCTGCTTAATTTGGATGAATTTAATTTGTCATGGATCATTGTTTCAGCAGCTCACATGGATGAAAGCTTTTTTTTTGTATAGTCGGCGAGAATAATGCTCCACAGCTCTGGATGAACGCATGAACTGTTGTGGGGGACACACAGATGGTGGCCTGGCTTGTTACATTAAATCACTGGCCAGAATGGTCATCCAAAGTAGGATGAGACGGCCCACACGCTGTCGATGATCAGCCGCTGCCGTCAGATGTGTCGCTTCGGAGCATGTGTCGTGTGTTTGTGTGAGGCGTGAACAACTGTCAGTGCGCAATCCTTCTGCGGGGATAATCGTTTTGACTCCAATCAGTGTCCAACTGAGTCCATCAACCCCTTTCTTTTTGGAAAACACACACACACACACACACACACACACACACACGCACACAAGCAAACATGCGGGATGCCAGCGAGGTTCTGAACAGTCGCCTCTTCAGAGCAGGCTTCTCTCCCGGTGGGGAATCTTGAACTGAACCCAAAAGAAAAACAAGAGAAGAAAGCCCTCTATTGCTTTGCGTCAGCATCCCTCTCTCCTTCTTTCGCTATCCGTGTGTCTGTCACTCACCAACACACTCTCTCCAGGCCTCCTTTCCTCCCTCTTTCTCTCTGCTTCATCAGTTTTTTTTCCTCCCTGCTCTATCTCTCTCTCTCTCTGGCTGTCAATAGGTTGCTCTGCAGCCTGAGCCAGTGCCAGAGCTCAGCCTCTGAACCACAGGTAAAGCATTAAAGCCAAATGACTCATGCACTGAAACAGAACAACCTCTTTGCTACTTGAAAGCACTGCTCAGGCCCGCTTCTTAAAAGTTACACCCGGATAAGTTGCTCCAGCTGCGATGCTTTTTCCCACCACCTCCACCAGCAGCTTGCTGACACACCTTCACGCCTCTGATAGACACCGAGTCACAGGATGATGAACTGTTGTGCGCTCTGGCGTGGCACCAGAGCTTGTGCTGTTATGATGTGTGCGTGTGTGTGTGTGTGTGTGTGTGTGTACAGATATTATTTATACTATCAACTCATTTTATTATTAAAAGGGAAAACCCCTTCAGATCCATCGCTTTGTTTTTAGGGTCTTGACAAGGCAATCACAAAGTCTTTACAGGATTTCTTGTGCAGTGCAGACAGTCAAGGCAAGGTTCCACTTCTCATTCCACAGGGATTATTACAACCCTCAATAAAATTAAGGGATCGGCAGATGCCATTGGTCGGTTACTGTCCAAATAAATGGAATGTGAATAAATTGAACTAAATAGTTAAACTGGAAAGCGACAAAGTTGATCTGACATTTCCAACAAATTAAACAACAAAATCTAGTGCTGGTCAGTGTCCTCTGGAAGTACTTTATTATGTCAGCAGGCTGACATCAGCATTAAATAAGACCATTTTCTGATCTTACATGGTTAAGGTTTGTTCAGGTTTAGGAACAAAAGCAACTTTGTTAGGTTTAGGGAAGGACTGTGGTGGATTAAAGGAATTGCTTTGAATTGCTGAATTTTGCCAAAACAACTGATGCTCCTGTTCTTCGTGGGAGGTCAGTCTTGACTTTTAAATTCCAGTGGAGATCCAAAGTTTCCTCAAACAATTTAGATATTTTGGAGGTTTACATAACTGTAATGTAGGCAGTTTGCATGAAGTTTGTGTGATGCACAAAACATACAGGATATTTCCATGTTATGGAGGTGTGCAGCCATTAATAAATCTTGCTCAGTGATCATGCAGCTTCGATAAAGAGTTTGAAAAGCTGATACAGACCATATGTATGATGCTCAGAGTGGAATAAGATATTTTCAACAACATTAAAGTGAAACAAAAGGGGGAAAACTGGATGCTGAGTAAAATATTCTATGAAGCAGAAGCTTATTTCTGCGTTTTAATTGACCCCAACCCATCACCACTACTCAAAGCTAATTTCTTTGATAAGGTTTAAAATCCTGTGTTTGTTTGACACCGCATCGCAGGGCCTTGCTCCCTTAGTTGCTATGGAGACACCATTAGGCAGTGGTGCCGCACCGATTTTTGTATTTCTTTGCATAACCCCCACGCCAAACTGTGCTGCTTGTCGGGGACTCGCCCGTGCCAACTGCATGTGTGGGCGGATAGATGGGTGCATGTGCATGTTTTTGTGACAGAGAGCGAGTGGGAGAGAAAAGAAGACCGAGATCAAAACAAGGTGGGAGGGATTGAGAGAATGAACAAAAGAGGGGGGCAAAAGAATGACAAGGAGAGGAATGAATGATGGAGACAACGAGTGGGAAACACAAACAGATACGCGCTGATCACAGACTACAGTACACTCACATCCTCCAGCAGAGATGACTGGAGTACGTATGTGTGAGTGAGCAGGGTGAGTGTGTGGGTGGAGGGATGCCGCAACAGTGCAGCTTATTCTGCCTTCAGTTTGATCCCTGCACCCCGCTCTCCGGGGCTCCTCACTGCATTACTTTGAGCCAGTTCACAAAGCATGATGCCAAATCCAGACTCACTCTCGTTATTATCACACATGAGAGTCTGATAATAACTCTAATGATTTTTAGATCCCTGTAAAGTGTATTAACTTGTTTTCTGAGAGGAACTGACATATAGTGATGTATAATGCAGTGCAATATAATTGAATTGGGGTTAATTTGGTCATCAATCAGCAACAGAAAATGAACTTACTTTCAGCTGGTTAAACGATACTGATCTAGTCCTTAAAAAACGACTATATATCATTCTTGTGAGTGACCCAATTTTTGTCAGCTCCTTTTCTTTACTGAAAAAAATCAATTTAGCAAGATTTCCTGCAGCAAACGGCAAAAAGCACCGCGTGACCGAAGAACCCACACATGTTAACATACACAATGCTTGCTCAGCGGTTTCTCATTAAATCTCCTAATTATGCAAGGTTAGATAAATGTGATTCACCACATTTGCATACAGCAAACCTGGCAAGGGTGTGATGATATTACAGCTTCAACATTAGCCTAACATTTAACATTAGCTTAAGCTGTAAATATTTACGATCACAGTGAAAAGCCCTGCAGTTGTCATTGGTTGCATTTTTGAAGTTGGTCAGCAGATGTCACAATTGGACACTGTTCATGTTTATTGTCAACGTAAATTCAGTAAATGCATTTTTAATAATGTGTTGGATTTTTAGTTTCTTTAGGGTTTTGCATCCAGGTGGAACACTTTGTTATAAAGTGAATGTCTTCAGTAAGAAGAGCTGCAGAGGAGTTCTGAATTGAATGAGTAAGACTTCACCTAAGTGAGGCTATGGTCCTGTGAACAGTAGATCGCTTTGTGACTGTGTTTCACAAGCTCAACTACATTTTAGTACAACTGACTGATATATCATGTGGCTCAGTCATGTGGTTTTATGCAATGGTGGAGAGCTAGATCACTGATATTTCTCCAAGACAAGTCTGTGGAATAAATCAGGAACAAAGACTAATCAGTGACTTCCTGATTATCATTATCATTTCAACACTTTCCTCTGCAGGTTGGATCCATCTTTAGCATTTTACCACATTTGGCTTATCTGATTTGTATAGTTGTGTCACTTGTTAACAGCATGGACATAGAAAACATGTATTTTTAATTAAGCTGTACTGATGTTCTATATTGTCATTCAAAACAGTCCACAAAGATGTGCTGAAAACATGGCTTGACCTTTTCAAAAGTGTAGCTGACATCTAGATTTACTGCTCGATGTTTTACCGTCCAGATGTTACAATGCTGCCTCTGTCTAGTGCTTCACAATCATAGCTCCATCCATACACTAGTTTCAAGTAAAATAGCAGAGAATGAACACTGATTGCCTCAGGTGTTTCAGGTTTTGGTTACACCAGGGCTTCTCCAAAATTCAGCACTGGCTCTGCATGAGAATTTCAATCTCTCTCTCTGTCTTCAACATCTTCGACTCCTCACTTATTATGGATCCCCCTCCTGCTTTGCAAGGCATGTGTTGCTGCCGCAGAGGGTTCTGGCATAGAGTGAACAGAGATTCTGAGATCTGTTACAGATAGTCATGACCTATGATGCGCCTTGGACACACAGTGCTCTCTCAGGACAAGTAGCCGGAGGAGGTCGGTCAGAGGTGAGACTGTACAGTCATGGGGAAAATGGAGTCATCAGTGCTAGGTTTTGAGAATTATAAGGATGCACAAAAATGGTTAGGAAGTGGTGTTTAGGGGCCTGTGATAAAGGTGGTGAAGGCAGCTGTAAAGACACACACACACACACACACACACACACACACACACACACACACACAATAATCCTGTTTTGATATGTATGTGCTTTACATTTCCAGTCACAATAACTGCAATTTTTAAATAAAAACGAGAAAAATGAGTTTCCATGAGAAGCAAAAGGCAGGGTTTGTTCTTCCATTAACCAAAACGATGAGCCAAAATCAAGCCACTGAATCAGATCCAGCATCTTCCATCATAGTTTTAACTTGTTTGAATTGCTGAGACAGATGGTGTTTCTTCATAATTGGATACATGGGTATGCAGAGGCCGATTTTTAAGCCATGAATGCCAAATATGACTTTAACTAAGACCTGCAGTAGCCATTAACCAAAATAATGTGTAGTACAATACTGTCATGAACACAGTGACCCTTGGGACTGTGCCATGGCTGAGAGGCTGGCAGGAGGACCTTTTCTATTTCTCCTCTAGAGCAAACTTTTTTCCTCCCAATTCACTGTGTCTGTCTCTCTCTTATCCACCCACACCCACAAATGTACGCACACATTCTCTCATCTGAGTCTCTCTTCCCCTTGTTTACTCAGTGTGTGCTTCTCTGCAGTATAACACAAGCAAAGTTCAATATTGCTCTGGACATCTTGAAAGAATCCAGTGTGGATATACTGCTGTAAATTCTCTCAGAACGTCTCCCTCTCACTCTCTCTCTGTCTGATTTCTGTACAGAGATGAGTCCATGTACTGCAACTGTGCAGTTTTGACAGCACCAGAATCCAAATCACACAAATAAACCATCCACATCCCTTCAATGCTATTAATGTATTCTCTCACAAGTCTTGCTGGTGTCTCTCTACCCATGCCTTCACAAACCCTACATTTAAAACTCAGCCTGTGCATTAGAGAACATCTGCGCACTGTTTGAAGCGCCGGGTTCCGGACTAGCCTATTGCTTGCTAATGAGGACAACAGGTGCTGCGGTCACATCACTTAGCTGAGCCCCGATGTGATGCACTGACCTGTTCCAAAAATAGCGAGTGCGTTCTATTAGGCAAGACGTGGTCTCCCCCATTGTGACGTTCAAGGTCTAATGCACTGACAACATCCTTCTGAAGTCAAAGATTTTTAGTACTGCATTAGCTTTCCATTGTTTTTGTATACACCCATTGTATGTTATTGCTCTGGAAGTAAATTCAAAAGTGTGTTGCTTCTGCGCACTGTATATGCATCATACACAGATATGCATTAAGAAGTGTGCTGATAGTATAGCCCACCCCAGTCTGCATGTAAGTGCTTAAAAAGGCACTGGACTTTCGTGAGAATCTAGAGGACGCTTCGCCTCTCATCCATGAGTTCTATCTGACTGGTGGGGAGTCCAAGGCATTTATCCTCCTGCAGGATCATTCACATCCTCAGATGACTTCTTTCAAAGACTGAAAGTACCCATCTACGATAAGCTGGACCAACAATCACTGAGCGAAGGTGGTGGCTTAACACCTATTCACACCATGACTCGTGTGACCGTAACAATGATGGCTGTATGTTACCTGAACGACTCTCAGGGCGTGAAAGAGTCCTGCAGCAGCATAAATGCCTGGGACCAGTCAATTAGAACTGAGGAAGCTTCTTGGATTAGAGGCGAAACACCTAGAATCTCAAGCAAGTCCTGTTGCCTTTCTAAGCACTTAGAAGTACCCTGACCTGAGTGAATGAGACACAGACAGTCATTCTCCAGTTTTTGTCTCGCCCATTTCCTACCGCACAGCATTGTTTGAGCTATTGGTGAAAGAAAGTTGATGTGAACATGGATGTCGTCTGGAAAACAGGAAAAATAATGAGTTGAACCTGGGGACACAGTAGCAGCTCTTTGCCTCTCTGCCTCTGCTCTCTCAGGACAGCAGTGTATATTCAGAATGTAGGACATATTTTACCGGAGCCAACAACCACAGTGCTCATTATCCACAAGTGCAGCAAAAGGGAGACAGTGTGATCAACTCATCAGACACCTGTTGAACAAGTAGAACACAAACTTGCAGAAATGTGACATCTTTAGCCACTCTGCCCACAGACAGCTTGCTACCCCCTATTAAGGCTCATTTATACTTCTTCATTAAGTCTGCACTGTAATCTACGCAAGTGGCCTGCTTTTGAGCTGGGGTGCCTGCCTCGATCTGCAAATACATCACCAAAATGGCAGTTTGTGGTGGAGTTTCTTTGTCATTGTGTTGAGTTGAGTCTGAGGTAGCACATTTAAAACAACAGTCACTTTAACTGAAATTACTGCAACACAGAAAAAAAGAGAGGAGCTATCAGATGGCGTGTACAACCACTGAACCTACCGAGGCAGAAGGAGGGTGAATTTGCTGTGCTTGTCCGGCCTCTGAGAGACGTGGATGAGGAAATGCATTTAAGACATTTTTGGGTGGCATCGGGTAGATTTGACAATTTAGTTTGTTGTCTGCCATCATCTATCTTGCATCAGTGTACACACAGTATGGCAATCACCTTTCGAGGTTTGGCTTCAAGTGGACACCAACAGGCTGTAGCAGCTTGATGCAAACTGCCATCACACAAACCAGTTACAATTGTTGTGGTCTGCGTTACCACGAGGTGTAGTTATATTTCTGTGGAGTTGCAGGTCAGGCTATGGCATAGGCTGCAGTGTAAGGTACCTGTGGCACAGATGTAATGCAGAAGTATAAATCAGGCTTTTATCCACCCCCAGTTTGTTTTACAGAGCGATAAGTTATGCTAATGTGATGAAAGTGAAATTGTGTTATCCTCCAAAGTTGAGGTAACATGTTTATTATTTAGAAGTGGTTTGGATATCTCAAAAGCAATGGCTAAGTGCTGAGACAGTCCGCAAAATATGCCATCAGTTGGTGCCTGCCAAGAGAAGGATACCATCCCAGCGACCACCCCATTATTTTAAAAAGTGACAAGGCTAGCTAACTTGTACTGTCTTGTTCAGATAAAGCATGTTTGCAAAGTTAAACGTTCACATTTCTATGATATTCACTATATTCTTCATAAAATATTTTCTAAACCAAGCCACAGTGAAATCTTTACATGATATTATTCTATTATTTGTTAGTTAATAATCTATAATCTAAAGTTTAACTAATCAAGCCTCTGGTTTCTTCAGGCTTCAGTCAGTATCAGGGTATTCTTCAAACTGGCACTATAATTATATATCAGAAATATTGATATTAATGTCGCCCATCCAGACATTCCGGACTGTCCCCCTCCAAACTGTTTAGACCTCAAAGACAAGAGAATGAGTGTTGTTGGTCATTTTGTCTATGAAGTGACCAAATGCCCCGCTATGAGCTACAGTAGCATAGAATATGACTCACTTTCCTGCCATCTACTTATATTGCTCACCATATTACACAGTCAGTCATCACAAGAATGCAATAACACACACTCCCCCACAGCTCCTATTAATAGCCACAGATAAATCATCAATGTGACATGTGCACGACACACTCCCAAATTTTGATGAAATGACTGTGGCATGAGTGTGGTTCCAGACATAATTTGCCCAACAATTCAAGTGGGGAATAACTACAATGCCACGGACATTAAGCACATTAAATTAACACAATTATGCTGCTTGTAAGAACTGTGCATGAAAAAACATGGCCGCCTCAACAAGTGTGTGTGTATTGAGCCTTTAAACGCACCCCAGTTTGCACATTTACACCTTCTGTGTGTGGGCTCAGTAGAAACGCGACACCTTTGCGGCGATGTGATGGTAGCGATCTAACACCTTCAGCTCCAGGTTCGTGTGTGTTGGGGCAACATGTGTGCTGGGGCAACACACAACCACCCCCTCCTCCTCACAGCTGATCTGCACTGGGTCGAGCCAGAGACCTGCTGACTAGTAAGAGGCAGGGTCATTAGGCCAGGTGGTGCCGCTGCGGTGCCCACTGAGAAGCACATGTCTGGCATTAACACCTACAGACAGGACTATAGATTAGCATACTCAGATCATTAATCATTGTTCCAGTAAAACACACCCAGGACTTAACCTGCTATAATGCACTGTTTGCTGTCTCCCTGCAGTCACATATAGAAATGGCTGCTTCTGCTGATTGTAGCTGTGGCATTGAGGTGCAAGTCCTGATTTGCGTTTCTTATATATTTCCATTAAATTCAAGTCACAGAGCTAAGCATCCATTTTTCTGAAAAATAAATACCCAGCGATCTTTGGAAAACCCAAAGGGTCGTTTAATAACACTTACTGTTCTGAAGATGTTTCCAGAATCCTCAAAGACTCCTCTCTAATTAGCTGGATGAAAAAATATTTTGTCCGTTACACGATAAAAAAGATTTTTTACACTGTCTCCCAAGTTGAGACTCCAGTGTAGTAGTAATACATGAGAGGCCCAAACTGGGACTAGGCTTTATGAAAGTGAGCTCAATCATTAGAAGAAGTTCAGGTGTTTAAGCTGGCAGGTATCCAGCGATGGCTATCAGCACTGACCTGCCTCTGCCCCCAGATCTCCAGCTCCTCCTGAGCACCAGCGTGGCTGTTGCATGCCACCAAGTAGCTGTTCTAGCAGACAATGTCGTCATGTAAGAGTTGTGAGATGAGTTGGCTCGATTTTCCTGCTAATTTGAAGAGTAAACCAGTTCTGTGAATGACAATGGGGATTGCTGAGTCAGCTCTCCGTCTCGGAGCGATTTCAGGGAACAGATGCACTGTACAGATGGGCATTGGGCTTTTTTTCATTAGCAGGCATATGAAGTGAGCTTTCAATGTGTCCAACGGGCTTTTAGAAAGCTTGAGTTTATGATATCATTCAGGCTGGCAACTAGAACATTTAGGCCTTGCCACATCTTGTCTGTGATACTCATCATTTGGAATCTATACTGAATGATTTCATGGCTACATACGTGAGAGTTACCATGAAGACTTTTAGAGTTCAAGGACCTGTATGGGTAGGTGTTTCACTGGGCATCACTCCTACTTTTTTAATGAATAGAAGGGAGGGAAGATTGAAATCCATTATGCTGCACCTGTCTGAATAATTTGGGCCCCTGTGAGGTTGTGATCCTCTTACCAAGATGGAATTTTATATTGTAGATCTGTTCCTTTGGCCTAAGTAGCTGGCTATTACCACAGGGTGGTCTTGCCCATCATATATTGCATTCTCTATGCATGCTGCTGTCCTGCAGTGTCTGTGGGAAACATTTAACAGCAGACCAAAGTGCAAAGACACACACACACACCATCATCCCCGCCTCCTCCTGCGCTATGGGTTTCAATGCGTGCACTCGTACAACAAAGGCGTTTTTATTATTCATGTTAAAGCCGTCTCGTCCAACATTTTGGTAAACACTATTCAATTCATATAATGGAAACATCCTTGATCAGATTACTGGATTTGTTTAAACCCATAAAACATCAATAATTCCCCATGACCACACACACACACAATGTGCCTTCATTCCTGCCGTTGCTGTTGTGGCTCCTGCCAGGCTGATTAGGTCCAGGGCCTCTAAGCCATTACAGCTTTGATTGGAATCATATTTTGTTGCAGGGGCTGCAGATGCTGATTGACAAGCAAACTCCCGGGCATGTTCCACATATGGGAGTTGATGTGCTTGCCATTAATGAAATCACTGTCCGTCTGTGGATGATGGCTTTTATCTAAGCAGCGTAAATCACCGTTACTGTGGGAAAAATGCAAATGACGCCTAAGCAAAGTGTGCTTGTCCCCTGAGTGTTCTTTGATTGGATGGAGTTTTTCTGTGCAGCTCTGTCATCGTGATTTACACTCCATGCCTCGGTGCTGCAGCCACAGAGCAATATTCACATGTTAGTGTTTTACGACTCAGACCAACTTAATCCTATGCAGATTCACACAGTACAATCAGTACTGCATATTAAAACACAGCTGTTATTGTCATGCTTAATTGCATGACAAGCAAACCCCATTGCAAATAAAGTTAAGTATTTGCCAATGCACTAGCCAGTTGTCTGAAATGAATATTCTGTCCCACAGTCGCATCACAACGATAGACTCAAGTATCTCCGTATATTTTTTGCCTTAACCAGCCAAGTCGTGACTCAACTTTCATCCTCTGGAGTTCAAGGCTGGTCCTGACACGGACAGACCGCTCCCATAAGTTCCAGCTGTTTATTCTCGCCAGGCCATCAATCTTTTCCTGCTGTCTCCAAAGGGACGGCTGACTAATGGAGATGAGACTCAACATTTTTTATCTCTTTCTCCCCCGCAAAATTGATGTTGGAGCTGCGAAACGTGAACCCAAAAGCTGATGCAAATCCATTTTTTGAGGCAGATTCTCCACCTGTTAGTGTGAGTGTCGTAAATCACGTGAGTGAAAGCGAAGTGTGCGAGTCTGCCGGCGCTCTGTTTTTCTGTCTGATTCTCTCTTGTTTCTAGCACAAAGAGGAAAATCTTTCTGACACTTTCATCTGTTCATGTGCTCATCTTTAATCCTGTCACCGTGTTCACTTGAATGTGGCCCACTCCACTCACCAGAACTCAACACCTGGCCTCACTTTCTCTTTTTTAGGACTTTTAGGACTATTTTAGAGACAAAGTAGCACTATAAAAGACAGACATGCTTCTTTCTGGTTCCTTACCGCAGTGTCACATCAATATCCTGTCATGTTTAGAAGACACTGATACTTGCAAAAGGTCAGTTTGGACTGTTCTTTTATCTCCAGTGAGAAATTAGGCTTTGCTCATGCTATTAGACATTTATTTGAAGACACACTACGCAGTTTGAATTGATAATATTATAATTATGAAATACATTTAGCTTGCTTAAGGTTCTCTGATGCTCCATTAGAATAGTATTCATGTTTATTGTTACTCTTACATTAATAAGAAATATGCTGTGTATACACACACACACACACACACACACATACATATATATGAATGCATATTACACGTGCCATTGGCTTAAATGGGGTTTCAGATAATGATTATTATTAATGATCATTCAAACTTTTGCTATTTATTTTGAACTGGTCTGTCATATTAGCCAGCCATGGCAAACATAAATTGTGTGACCAGCTGACTGATGGCTCGAGCAACAGGTTGGTCGGTCACCTGCTGGTCAAAGCCGTTGTGCCACTGTCCACAAAGGAAGTGCCCCCCTGTGCTTTAAAAATGAGGCACGATTCTCTTTAAAAATCAGCTTCTCTCCAGTCAGCCTGCGGCCACTCCCTGTTGGCTTGAAAGTGAAAACATGGCAGTGGCATTTTAAAATAAAGTGAATAGTGTGAACACACCCTCAGGTGGTCGCAGCTGCCAGACTATCCACCTATAAAAACAGGAGCAGGCCAGTTGTATTATTTGAATTGGTGAATACAAGTGCAGCAAGGCAACTGACCACCGGTGCATCACATATTTAAAATACAATCATTTGGCACAGGCTGATTAGAAATGCCTGTGTTTTATTTGAGGGATTTACTCACCACAGGTTGTCAGCAGTTCTCTGCAGAGAGTGCAGAGGCTCCTAAAACCTGAGCTGGCCCCATCCGGAGCCAGCTACCACTTAGTCATGGCTACTTAAAGACAGCTCTGATGGACTCCCGTGCTGTCGGCCTGCTAGTTAAAGCTTGCTAACCCCGGCACGCTGAATACAAGGTCAGGGCTAATATACTCCAGAAGTCATTTCAGATTTCTCTCAGTCTATTAAGGAGCAGAGCTGAAACAATGGACGGTCACAATTTAAAATTGATGTGATGAATGAATTCGTACAGAGGGCATGTCAGCCACCTGTAACTAAAAGTGTTAAAAATGAATCCCTGCAAGCTCACCTATAGTGGGTGGAAGCATGTTTGTATATGCTAGTATGTGTGTGTAATGTGGGAATCCATGCCTGGTTGCACACCATTATCCATCTATCCACAGGGCGTGCTGATTAATGCTTAAAGAACATCTGAGGGAACAGCAACAGAATTTTTATGGAGCAGACTCCCATGTCAGAGTGGCATTCCCACATTTATCACTCACCTACCACTCCCTCGGATGAGCCCGCACTTTGTTCAAATTGAGGAGATTAAACCAAATAAATGGCCGCATGAATAAGTGAATGATTTAATCCCGGCAGTTCCCGCACCATCAGAGTATGAATGAAAGAACGCGCTCTGATAGATGGCCAGGGCTATGAAGTCGTAAAGAGGACATAAAAGAGGCTATCAATGCAATATTTATCGCATTTGCAAATACAGTTCTGCTACGACCGCATGACTCATAAGAATATCTATTGAGGGTGACCTCGCGTCATGCAATATTCATCTTTATGTCAGAGATAAACCCATCCCCATGTTTCAACCCCTGACTTCAAGCATAATCAACAGATCCTAGAGAGGGCCAATGGTTGAATAGCGAGGAAAGAGCGTTAGCATGTCTGGAATGGAAGTGGGCCACATTAAATCAGTCTTGGTGGAGATGGCGGATTAGCTTTGTGCTTATGCATCTGCTCCAAGTAAGAGAGCGCGAGGGAAAACACTTTGCACACAGGAAGGAGACTCCGCAAACACCTCGTTTGCCTCCTCCTCCTCCTCCTCCTTGCCCATTGTCATGGCAACGGGATGTCTGCAAATACGGAGAGCTACGGTGTGTGTGTGTGTGTGTGTGTGTGTGTGTGTGTCTGTGTCTGTATTCAGATAACTGCATTGGCTTTTTGTGCATGTGTGTGATAAAAAGGCTTGGGGATTGCCTTCTGTTTTTATCAGTTGTGAGTCCCTTCAGTCCTTTTCTTTCTCTCCTCCAGTGCCTCGCTTCTTTTGCATCACTTTCTGTGGCACACACACTCTTTTCTTTTATTTTCCCTCGAATCCCTTCAGCCGTCCTCTCTTTCAGTCTCACATCTTCTGCGTGACTTTCTGTGACATGTACATCCTGTGTTTTATTGTATTTTTGCCTCTCTCTTCTCACATGTCATTCCTCATTTCATGCCTTTTTTTTCTCTCTTCTCATTCCATGACTGTGGTAGCGTTGCCTTTCCTGTAACATACGACACTGCGGAGCAAAAAAAGAGCTGTATTGTGGTTGCTAGGCTACTGAGGGACAAGGAGCATCTCTGAAGAAGAATTCTTAAGTGTCACATTGGATGGCCTTTAGCATGAAGGAGCTTTTGAAGTCATCCTAATGTGATACGTATTTAAAACAAACTGCTGCATGCTGTACTGCTGCGCCCGGTATTCCCCACCTCCCTCTGGTTTTGGATGCAGATGAACAGGGCCAAGCACATGTCAGCTGTCTTGTAGACCTTTGGCTTCTGCACTCTAAGCATTTACCCCGATAAGCCACACCTGCAGTATCTAATGGGAATATCTTGTGGAGAACGGTAGTTATATTGTCTTTCCATCAAGCTGCTGTGGCACAGATTCAAGGTCCTCTGACAGCGAGGGACAGAGGAAGAGATGTGATTACAGGCAGTGTGACGATAGCAGGTCAGTGGAGCTGACATCATGCTGTAGGGAAAGCCCAGTGAACAGTGTGATAGTGTTTACATTCATTCACTAGCCATGAGTGTGTGGAGACACGCCCTTACCCATTCAATATGGTTAAACAAACGCTTCTATCTGGACCATCAAGCATGACTTATATGTGTGGGTGTGAGGCGTCCTGATTCCAGCCTGTTTTCCTTATTTTCTCTTCCCCACCTGCTTGAGCTCATTGGCATTGGTGTTGATCTTGCACTTGATCGCGCTCTCTGTTTAGATATGGTCTGTGGTCCATTTGGTGTTGCATCTACTGGAGTCTGTAATGTCATGCCTTGGCATTTTGAATACCTCTTCTTCAAATTTGTCATATTTTTCACATCAGCTGTTTTTTTAGGTTGCACCTCGCCCAAATTCTGCTTTGACCACAGTGTGCTGGTTCAGTTGCGTTTGGCTCCTGGCCATCATTCGTCATTATATCAGTATTTTTTCAATTTCTGCGGTGTATAAAGTTGCCAGATGTTGAAGCTTTACTTAACTCTACATGTCAAAAATGATCTCAGCAGATAGATCAACAGATAGGACCAAAGGGAAATACCAAGTTGAAAATTGCCAGAGAAATCGGATAATTCTTTTTGGTTCAGTTATAGTGTATTTAAACAACATCTGCATATGGCAACTACAGTAAGGATAATGTATGGGTACAGTTAGGGAAAGATTGGGGTTATTAGAAATTGATTATGGTAATGGTATGGTTAAAGATTAGGGAGGAAAGACTCCATTAAACTCCATTCTCTTGCATTTAGCCCATCTACAACCCAGAATGCCACACCTTCACTTTCCAGCTCACTGCACATCGGCCACAATATTTCCCTTGTTACCAAGTCATGCTGACATTGGATGTTAATAGTGAAGTACAAAATTCTAAAATACAGAAAGACAACACTGTCAAACAGAGCTACAGGTCTTTGTATCTTAGGTAAAACATGTTAAAATCCTATTGGACCAGCTGCCTCTGGGATGACACTATTAGTTTTGTATTTTGGATTTAGAATTTGCTGTAAGCAAAGCCACCCCGACACTTCCCCCGGATTCATTCACCAGTTAACAAAGAGACAGAAGGGCCCGGCACAGACCCAATATGGCCGACCACTGACATGTCTGACCAGGTGTTAGACACATCGTACGCTGCCTCTGGGCCTGCTTCGTCTGCTTTCTCCTCACAGTCCATTAGGCCCATTCCAAGAGATGGAGCATAATGCAATACCCTGGACAGTATTCATAAAGTACACACACACATAAACACAAACACTGCTGCATCTGCACCGTGTACCATTCCCAGGTGTAGCAGTCTGCGCCAAAGACAGCAGGTGTGTAGCTGCCGAAATCTGCTGCGTGGCGACGCCGGGTGCCAATCTTTCATCGTTACACAGTCACCCAATCAGACGGAACAATGTTGTGACATTATGGTGACATGGAGAGAGAGACGAGGAGTTCGGAGGAGGCGTGTGAGGAGAGTGCTTCCAAGCCATGCCAAGTTATCAGGTTAGATCTGCATCCAGCACATGCAGAGTTTGGCTGTTTGAAGTTTCTTTTGATGTGAATGAATTGGACGAGGTGTTTGTGAATGAGTGAACGCATGATTTTCAGTATTGCGTGTGTTCGCCACCCTCCCCCTCGAGATGACTCATCTGCACAGGTGTCAACCTCTGTAAGGTGAAAGAGAAACACAAGTGGAATGGCATGTCTTTACATCCAACGTCTCCACTGTGGGAAGTTTTCCGAAGTGAGTTGTGTTTCTGTCTGCAGTGGCAGCATATGGCGTCTAAAGAGGAATGCCACACACACACAAACACACACGCACGGACACGGACACGCACTTTGATATCTGATGCTGCTGAGAGTGCTGATAGCCAGAAGAGTTTTCTTTAAAGAGTGAATAGTCAGGCGGGGTGATTTATCAGTGAGTACTCTGTCGCTCCCACTCTCTCCGTCTCTCCATCTCTCTCCCCTCCCTGCCTCCCCTCCTCCCTCCCTCTGTCCCCTCCATGTCCCTCAGTGTAAAATATGAGCATGGCAGCCCTATAAATCTGGACAGGAGATAATGAGAGTTGGTCCCCTCAGTCCAGTGGGCCACCAGCCAGGCTTGGTGCCAATGACATCATCCTCAGGGAGAGCTGGTGGATTGATGAGTGTGGTGACACTGCCATTGCTTCTGAATCAGACACACATTCATATATACATGCTCACACACCTTTCAGCCCCTTTCTGAGGTCCTGGCACATGACATTTATGTGTGTGTGTGTGTGTGTGTGTGTGCGCGTGTGTGTGTGTGTGCGTGTGTGTGTGTGTGTGTCTTGTGTTGAGGGCAGGTGCTGTGGAATCATATTGGGTTTGGCTTCAAAGGTAGGGTCAGCCATTCTAATCCAATACACTCCTTTGTCAAGTTCAGCAAAAAATAATCTGGTGTTTGTACACAGCCCTTGGACCGAGCCACATAACGCTATTCCAACCAATCAGCAACAGGTGGCGTTCAAGCTCATGCACAGGATAGGGGGAGGGGAGATGGGCGGAGTGAGAGTCATGGTAAATCTGGCTCATGTTGACGTGTAATCGCATTGTGGCAAAGGAGAGATAGATGTGTAACAGCCAGAAAGGAGACAGTCAGAAGAGCAAAAACTGGGAAAAGGAGGTTTTGATATTAACATCAGCGAGGCTTTCCAACAGTGGAGAGACCTCTGAGAGCTGAAGGCATGAAAACGGTGCAGAGGTTGCTCTGTTTCTGCTTTATAGGTGTTATGACCATGAATGTGTTTATCTGGAATGCTTATGGTGGCTAATGTTAGCTCATCTTAGTAAATGTATGTATGTTAGCATTGTCATTGTGTGAGCTTGCTACCGTTTTGACGTTAGCACAAGCACAGCTGTAGACTTTCAGTCTTGTTGATATTTGGTGCCATGGACACATTTTGATCAGTAAGACTATGACACACAGTCCTAACTGTGATATTTGATTTTGTCACCGTCCCCCAGCCCAAACTTGTTCTGCAGGAAACATTCATCTTAATGAGGTAGTGTTTCTAGTGTTGAGCCTAAAAATCAGATTTTCCCATAAACGGTTGATAAATTCTGCCTGTGCTGTGAGACGAGTTTCCAACTCAGACCAAATGACACACTTCAATCAGGTCTCGTTTTCGGGATGCAAATGGAGTGATGTGCATTGCTTTGCCTTGTTCAGTAATTGAGAATTTCCTGAAACAGGGAAATCTCCATTGGAAACAAAAAGAGTCATATTTTCCCCTACAGACACACACACACACACACACACACACACACACACACACACACACACACACACACACACACACACTCTCTCTCAAACCACATATTGCACTTTCCTGTCCCTGTGTTTTCCCTCTTCTCCCTCTTTGTCCTTTCTGTGTGTCTTGTTTGCTTTGTATCTGCAAAACTAACATGTCTGAATGAATAAGAATAATAGACAGTAGCCCCAGTGCCGCTGCCACTGACCTTGCTGATTACTTTCATGCTTGCCAAATCTCTTTTCTGCTTCTTTGCCCACTGTTATTGAGCACAATGGCATATCCATGTTGGAGGCAATGAGCTGTAATCGACTTTGACAATTACAACATTTATTGATTCATAGCAATACCAATTATGAGATATCAACCCTGTATTTTCCTTGTAAACTACATTACATTTGTAGTTAAAAAAAAAGCCGTAATTATTTTTGTTTGTGGAAGTGGGATTTGTAGGAAAGGGAGCCTTTCATGAATGGAGGGATTTTGAAACGATGAATCACCGAAACACGTAAACACACTGGGATGCTGTGTAGGTTCAGCATCAGTTTAGCCTTGTTTCAGTCAACAGCTAATTCCACAGAGCAGCTTTACATCTGTTTTGAAATCTTTCTTTTTCAGCTTTAAGGAAGACAATAAACATGTTTTTTCTTCGACCATCTGTTCCTGTAAAACACTTTATCTCTGTCTGCCTCTCCATATTTTGTGTCATAAAGCAACGTAATTATTGTAAAGGTTGTTGGCAAAGTTATGCAGTGAAAGATGAGATGGGTGGAGAAATGCCTGACAGATTCATGTTAAAATGCCCCACATACTGCAGTTTTAGTGGGTTGATTAAACGGGAATTCACTGTAGCCCAAAGACGACGGCCATGTGACTGTCATAGAACATAATGCACAGTATGATTTACACATTTAGGAGCTCTGGCTTCAAGTGGAAGGCTTTAAACCTGTTTCAACCCCCAAGTATCAACTTTCTAACCTCGAGCTCGCTCCAGCTCCTGTCACATCTCCATCACAATCTGACATCGGCTGACCTTGAATGCTCTGTGGACAGTTATAAATAACCCACTGTGCTCATGTTGTTCTTTGTCCCACATTCTTTGCAAACTAAACACATTGAGGCAGCCCGGCATTGTCAGTTCTGATCTGGCCAAGAGTTAAGAAGAGTTAGGTGGAAACGATGATGGGAGGATGGAGTGAGCGGAGGGGACGTGCGGATGCAGGAGATGGAGAAGTGAGGGACGTGTCATTGATGTCTACAACCCTCCTCCCTTAGGAGGTGTCAATATGGTCATCTACGGGGCCGAGCGCCCCTGATAGATACTCCAGTAAGACAGAGGGCTGCTGGGGCGTGAAGGAGGCCATCAATATCCACTGCACAAGTCCCTCTGTCTCCTTCTGTCCACACAGCTCTCTCTTTCTCTGTCCAACCTCACTTGTCCTTCCCTTTTACACACATCTCTCTCTCCTCTTCTTCTCCCGTCCACACTTCAGCACAATTTAGAAGCAGCAAATCACTTCAATACAGTCTGAGGCTTATGCGTCCAATCCTGTCGTCCTCAGTAAAATATTTATCTCCCTCTTCCTTGCGCCTCCCAGGAGGTAAGAGGAACCGTCTATAAATCTGACCAAGGGCCCTTGGGGTTGATGGAAAAACGCTAGGATGTTTTACCTTCTCTTTTTTTTACCAACCTTCTCTTCCACCCAAATCCACCCCTCCCATCCTCCCTCTGTCTGGTTTTTGCCTCTTATCGTCACAGTCAGCCTTTTATGTGTGGGGCTCAGGGACTAACATGAGAAACAAACCGCTAAACGAAACGTTGCTCCACATGTGCACCCGCAGTGTGTCAGCGTGTCCACCTACACACTACTACACAGCAGCCACAAACAGGCACACTCAGATGCATGTGTTCATACATGTATGTGCTGTAAATGCAATTTCACATCCATATACGGCCTTTTACTTACCTATAGATAGCATACATAGTAGAAAGCATATATGAATGATTTAAGTCACTGCATTACTGTTGCAGTTTGAAGTGATTCTCACCCACTCAAACATAGAAAGAAGAGCTAAATAAGGTACTTTCAAGCATGCACTCACTTACTCATGAAAACCAACTATAAACTTTAAAGAGTAACCTGAACCCCCTGAAAGTCTTGTTTTTGCTGACCTCCAGTGGTTTTATGTGTCACCGTGCTGCAGTGATGTAGACGTATATGGTGCGTGATGGCGCTGTAACGTCACTGTTGCATGAGGTTAGAGAGTTTAACTGAAGCTTCCAATCAGAGAGGGCGATGAGACGCCGCTTCTCAGTTTCATGCTCAGTAACTCTTTAAAGGCTGCTTGTGGTAAACATCACATCATTCGATTCGATTTATTTTAGTTTTACATTTTTCCTTGGCAGACTGCCCAGCATTAGCATATTTGGAGCCCCGCACTCCCTCCAAGCGATGCAGGGTTTCATTAGATAGATATCTCTGTTTTAAATCTGGTTCGAAGTTCATGAAATACCCATATTTGCTAAAGCATGAACTAATCGGATCTGTTATCTTTCATCTATCGCAAGCACAAACGTACAAAACATTCAGACAGCGGGCCTCTTATTTTTAGCCAGTGCTGACAGTAACTTCCAACTGTTGAGATGACAAATGCTGTTGGAAGTAGATTATATGAGCTGTAGAAATTTACTGCTTAAACTACCCAAAGGCCAAAGTGTAACTTTTGTGCACAGCCAAAGATTGTCTGTGAGACAAAGAAGCGCCACTGTTTTTAAGTTACACCAGAGCAACAGAGTGATGAGTCTTTAAGCCAGTTTAAGCAGACTCACATGGTTAAACTTTCATGTCATATCTCTGTTTTAGGCTTGTGCTGAATCAGGACCTCCTGTGTTTAAAGCAAGTCGCTCATGAGAGATAGTATGTGTAAAAGTCAGCAGGGCACATCTGTTATTTCAATGTGTCAGATCATTTCATTTCTGAGTTGACGCCCAACAAATGCCAATCAAACATGATTACAGAGCTCATTTGAATCTTTGACTCTCAGTTAAGATAAATTATTACTCTAGGCTGTACAATTATATTCAGTTGCAGATTCAGTACAACCAGGAGCAGCGCTTGGAGCTCACACACCATGAGGATCCCCTCTGAACACGCCATTAAGAGTAATTGATGTCACTGTTTCTGTCCCAGCCACCCATCACCTGTGTGTGTTCTGCTCACTGTGCCATGATCACAGGAGGAAAGCACTAACATGGATATGAGGGAGGGGTGAGATTGGCCTCCTTTTCCCAGGTGAGGGTTGCATAATCGCTGCAGCAGACCCTGGTCCCCGGTCTCCATGACCTAACCATCTGGAGACCCCTACAGTGGCTTAGACAGCCACAGGTGGACAATAATATTAACTCATAAAGACACACATACAGATTTTTTTTGTAACAGATGTATTCATTGCACAGAAATTAACCTTAGTCACTTACAAACCTCAGTAATCGCCAGTCGCTGCAATAATCCAGAGAGCAGTGCTATGATGTCTCACTGCAGTAAGATGTGCTTGCCTCAAGCATCGGTGGCTTCACAGTCACACATGTACACACACACACACACACACACAATGCAGATTTCCTAAATAGACAGGGGATGAATCTTGACATGTGATGGCTTTTTACTCACCGCAGAATGACAGTGTCTGTCTGTAACTGAAGGTCGTGCTTAGATCCCCGCACTCGCGTCACACGGAGCCGCCCACTGCTGCTTCCACGCACAGGAGCACACTAAAAGCCTTCTTTTTTTTAACCCTTTGTTCTGATGCACCTTGTTTCGGAGCTCACACACCAGTGAAGCTGTTTCACAGCGTCTTCATCCGCAAACACCGATGGCTGGCTTGATTTCAAACACTTGCTGTTTGATGTCAGCCTCCTGCTGCGCTAAGGAGGGAATATAATGAGTATTTCTAACAACAAGCTCCTTGTTATTGCTCTATAATAGTTGCCGACACCTTGTCTGGTCTTTTAAAGTAATATTGTAGTTTAGTCTGATTATAATATGATTTTAATAAGTATTTTTATTGCTTTTGTGTCATGAAATCTCAAATGAACATTTAGCCTGATATTTTACACCATGATGTGGTGGATATATGCATGACATGACCTACATTATGTAATGTCTTATGATGTCCCTGGGATTGTAAATGTCCTGCTTAGTGTAAGTGTTAAATCCAGAGATAGTTTGACATTTTTGTAAATACTCCAATATGCTTTTCTTGCTGAGAGTTTGGTGAGAAGATTGATGCCACTCTCATGTCTGTCCAGTAAATATGAAGCCAGGGGACAGTTAGCTTAGCTTAGCATAAAGACAGGAAACGGGAAGCAGCCAGTCTTGCTCAGTTCTGAGCCAGGTTAGCTTCTTCCACCGGTTTTTATGCTAAGCTAAGCTAACCAGCTGCTGGCTGTAGCTTCATTTTTATGGGAAGCCATGAGTGTGGTGTCAGACATGGAAACAAAAAAGAGTCTCAGACCCTCGTGATTGATAAATATCAAAGTAAGATAATGATAAGTTATCACTAGTACTGTGTACATTCATATTTACAACTAAACTTCTTCATGTACAAAGCATAATGTGTGTGTATAAAGCATACCCTGCGAAAGTGTGTGACAGTGCGGTGTAATTAGCCCCTGAAGAGGCAAACTGGGTTTATAGTGCCAGGCTGATGAGTTCTCCTCCAGCCCTGTGCTCAGCACCACGTCTCCTCTGAGAAGTGCTAGATCAGCTCCAGGGGGAGACTGCATATACGCAGGGGGCCATGCTGAAGATGGATTGTGCCAGTCAAGGGGAAGGTAAACTGAAATTGGTGATTGTCCACACAGATGAGGCTGGAAGCTGAGGGAGTGGGAGTGGGTTGTTTTTGAGATTTGCTCGATCATAATTGCGTGAGGCAGTTTATCTGTGTGTGGTCATGCCTGCGCGCACACAATCGTGTTAGTTCATCTGTGTCGGCGCACATCTGTGTGAGCTGTACATCACTGTGTACTTCCCTTTATTGACCACCTATTGACCCAGTCCCAATAAACAAGTCTTTATTTGACTTATGTCTTACAATGTGCGTGCTGCTCGATGCAGAGCAAACAGAGCTTCATTGCAGTGAATTTCCAGTCATTGAGAAATGCACCAACTCCCTGAATAAAGTTTGCTCTCGCACCTGTGTTGTCACACTGTGCTCTTTTCACGCTCCATCTCACCTCTCTTTATATAACCTTGTGTGCTTTCTTAGAGAGGCAGCATTCTTGTGAAAAAACCCAAAACAGCCTTAGCACTAGCTAATTAGCACCTGTATCTCTCACACATCATAAGAACTGGGGCACGATAGAGAGAGCGAGGGTAAGAGGAGAGATCAGCCAGCGGGGAAGGTGTGAGCATGCCGCGCTGGTATGGAAATGAAGGCTTTAATTATGGATGAATACATTATCAGATCAAGGCGAAGGATTTGCTCTCCGTGTATGTTGTGTTTGGAGATGGGAGGATACCAGGGGACACCACAGACCC
Source organism: Chaetodon trifasciatus (assembly GCA_037975065.1). NCBI lineage: Eukaryota > Metazoa > Chordata > Actinopteri > Chaetodontiformes > Chaetodontidae > Chaetodon > Chaetodon trifasciatus. Next base: position 9,508,848 of record JBBMOE010000021.1, read on the forward strand.
CTGTGAATATTTGTGTGTTAGTTTACTCACAACCAACAAGAGGTGTCCAGTCATAAAGCATGCTAACTGAGACTAGCATAGTGAAACAGAGTGACATTTGACTCCTCATGACGTATGATTAAAGGCAGTATTGATTAACTATTTGGTACTTGGCTTGATGTAAATACAGTTATTCTGTGACCTTATTCACTCTTCCCGATGTCCTCTGCTTGTTTTTCTCATGTTTATTTTCCTCTTATATGAGATGATTGTGCAGTCCAGGCAGTCGCTTGGAAACCTTTTCAGTATCTTAAGCAGCATAACCAGAAAAACATCCAGTTGGCCATGGTTTTACTTCAAAACAAGGGCACAGGATGAAGCCCTTGTTGTCACTGCTCTTAGGACGTACAGTTACTTTTCATTTCCAGCACAATACTTGAGCAGCTACCTTTTTTTTTTTTTTTTTTTTTTTTTTTTTAAATTTCAACCATTTGTCTTTGTTATTAGAAAATGGCAAAAAAACAACTTCACACCTGGCTGCAGTGAAGTATAGGTGTACTCCATGGCTTCATGACTTCAGTGTTTGTTTTTGTGTGTTTACAGGTGCAATGAAGCAAACTGCTGGAAATATGCTTGAAATGTTCGACCAGACAGGACACTAAAACACTGCTTTTCAGCCTGGTGTTAAGTTAGTGCTGACAATCGTGATTTCAAACACTGTATAAAGAAAAACAGAATGTCATTGGTTGCAAACAACATGAAGTGTTCCAGAGCCTCGAAGTAGTAATATCCTTTATAGAATCATGTGTTTCGCAAAGTGGTGAACCTCGCCCCGTCCTTGTTTGTGAATGATTGAGCCTTTTGAGGATGCCCCTCTCACACCCACACGAGAGCCCAGTGAAATCTGGTTCAATTATTTCCATGTTCTGTTTTAATTTCACTGAATTCTGTGTTTTACAATTTAAGCGTCTCATCATGTTGTAGATGAACAAAATGGTTCAATAAGAAAATATTCAAAGCCTCCATATGCAGATCGAACGTAGCGGGTANAAGGCTGGCAGTAGCTTCATACATCCAACTGGTAAGCAAATGAGAATTACTCAAGAACCGTTCCCACATGTAAAAACAGCCTGACCAAGATCAATATGGGCTCCACACAGAGAAGTGGAAGAGAGCTTTAAATTTAAGCAGCCAGGACAAGCTAATAGAGCCAATTGCTTTGACTCGGTGGAATTATACTGTAGGGAGTGGGAAGTAAAATAGACTAATTAAACCAGTAAATTCTCTCCAGGCTTCAGCTGTCCACCATTACACCACCAAGCATACCATTTGTGTGTAGTTCAGCCTCCTCAGACGCCAAGCACCACCAACCCTAAAAAAGCATTTGTGAACAGACGTCCAAATAAAGTTACAGCACAATGCAATTACTTCTGCAAAGTGACAATAACGGCTGTATTTTCTCACTGAAATTGTCTTTAGAGTTCGTCTGTGAGCCTGATAGCTGTGGACGCTGAACCACAGGACTTGGCTTTCTGATCTACACCTATGTACAAATGAAGAAAAGCATTAAAAGAGACCAAGGAGGCGTTCTGGAGGAGTATTGAAAGTTTAGCAGGAAGGCTTTTGAGCCAAATGCAGCCTCATTGCCGAGGCAAGAGCCGACTGGCAGCTTTGTGATGAGGGGACGGCGAGGCTGTAACACTTTACAACCTGCACAGACTGACGGCAACAACAAGCCTTTAAAAGAGCTCTTTCATTCATCAGCTGGTCTGCCAAGCTGTCCTTGCTGCACTCTGCCCATGAGCAAGGTCATCTGGGGAAGAGAGTGAGAAAAAGCAGCCTTTTAAGAGCATTTATGGGCATGTTTTATTGTGTTTGTATGCCTGTGAATGTACAGGTTTGGACCATCAAAAGAGCTATCTCGCTGTTTTTCACCAAAATAAGACAAGTCATGAGTCCAAGGTTCCCGATCATCTAATTAGGCCCCTAATTAGCTGTGATTAGATGAAGGAGAGTCTCGGCATTAAAAAACAACATGGCCTCCTTTGGCCACTGCTACGTCGGGGAAGAGACAAACACTGACACACCACAGCTGTTTTGGGGTCGACTGTGGAGACTGAGGCCTGAGGACATAACGCTCATTTTCATCATCATTCCGTTCATTATGTCCAGTGTCTCTGAAGAGCAAACCCATTTAATAATCTTGTTTGCTTAAAATAATGTTGGAGCATTGCTGCCTTGGCTCCTGAGAAAACAGTAATTCCTGTATATTGATTTAGATTTTCAGGCTTATCGTCCAGTATGCTGTTCTGTTTGCACGGGAATAACAACAACTTATCATTCATGTTTACATGGAAACGCATGATGCATGTGAAGTGTGGTAGTTCCGTGATTTAGAGCGTCACTCCTATAATAATAAGAATACTGGACAGCATGCAATCATAAATCAATATATTTTTCGCTTTGCTTTAAATTTTGAGTCTCGCCCAGGTTGGCCTGATCTTATTTTTGGCATACAGCATCTATTGCACATGGCAGTGATGAATTGAAACAATGTGATTTCTCATTTTGTCTTGGTTTTTTCTCCCTTTGACGCCTGTCTCTGCATCATTTTGTCTTTTTATGCAGCCGCATGTGGCTGATGGTCATATTATGCATGGTGGCTGGGTTTCTATTATGTTGCACATGGGTCCCGCTCTGCAAGGACATTAGGAGCGACAAGGCTGTGTTGTTTTATTGTTTTTATTTGTTTTTGACAGAGAAAGAGAGTGCCGCTGAATCTTGAACAGCAGTTGTTAATATTTCTATATACAGTAAAGGGCGGTGACGCTGATATTTGTTCCCATACACACATGCACAAACATTCACATATGTGTGCCTCTATTAATCTCCTGTTGTCTCTCTTTGGTCCTCGTTTAGAATCACAGTGCACACTGTGTGGTGAACCAGAAGGTGAGTGGGCCTCGCCATTCCCCAATAGCTCTTGTCATCGTCATCTCCCGGCTTGTTGTTTCGCTGTTGGGAGGGTGGGAAGTGGAGCGGGGGCAACACTGTGCTGCAAACACACAGTTCTTCAGTCTTCATCCCAGCAAAGCAACAGCGCAAGCCAGGTTTTAGGTTTCACGCAGAAAGAAATGCAACGTTCATTTAAATATCATCCTCCTGGTTTTCTTTTCATTTAATGTCCAATGTTGTAAAGCAACAGCTGCCCTGCACATGACAAACTGCCACATGTGCACTGCTGTGTGAGCGTGGACATCAAATGTAACTCCAGGAGGCGGCCATCTTTGTGTACTTTAGGTTACTCTTGCTGAGCTGACTGATTGACAGCATGAAGGCTGAAGGGCACATCTTCAGAGCGCTGATGGACCACACTTGCTTCTGCTTCACATCTCATTGAATGTTTGCGTACACACATGATTCTATGTGTGTCCATCCGCTCATTTACATGTATATGTACGTCTTCATGTGTGTACAACATGCCTTGGATATTTTTGAATAGCTGCAAGCTGCTTAGTTCTAAAGCTTGCCACTAGATTAAGTGCTCTCTTCTCATGCTGCTGGCACTGTCTCATTGCTGAATGCAAATCACTCCCCATAAGTCTCCATCCATTTCATTCTGAAAACTTCCTCTTTGCATGGATTATGTTTCCAGGGATGATCGTTCCTTTCTGGACGCTCTCTTCAGCTGTAGTTGGTTATTATTGCTCAAGTGTTTCATCTGTTGTCACTTGTTGAGTTTCACACGGCAGTCTGCTGTTACTGACAATCTCCCTAAACAGTAACGATCAGAAGTTACCTGTGAACACAAGAGCGGCGGACAGCTTTTATACATTAAGCAGCGAGAGGAGTGAATCTAGATATAAGCCATAAACATGTTTCGTGACAGGCTCAGTGACAGATAGGATATTTCCCTCTGGACTTAACCTTGTCCAGGAATCAGCCATGTGCCTCTAAGCCCAATAAGCATTATTCTATGTCTCAAAAATCAATGGTGCTCTCTCTGCTTTGCTTGATTGGATTAAGACGTAATCAAATCGAGCGCGATAACTGTGAGCCTGTGACCTTCCTGCTGAGACAGGCAGAGACAAGAGGGTGGAGAGGCCTGAGGGAAGGACAGGGAATGTATGTGCAAGTGTGTGTGTGTGGGTGTGTGTGGTTTTTTTATGTGTGCAAACGTGCGTGCAGCTGGGAGCTGGGAGAAGGAGCTCCTGAGGCACCTCCATGGCGTTTCTCCATGTTGTACAGGGCATCAGGTCATCAGGGCCACAGAGCTACTAGTACAGTGTCCCCAGAACCTGCACAGGCAGACCAGCCCTGGAAAGAGGGTGTGTGTGTGTGTGTGTGTGTGTGTGTGTGTGTGTGTCAGAATGGTCGTGTTAAGAAAGAAAGAAAGAGAAAGACAGAGAGTGTGTGTTTGTTGGGCTCAGTATCGAACCTCAATTAACTAAACCAACGCCTGGAGAGATTTTTAATAAGTTTAGACTGTGTTTTATTCAGGTGAAATTATTTTTTACAGCTGCTTTGTGTTGAGACAACATTAAGCACATTAAAGCAGCATTAATTGGCCACTTTGCAGCAGCAGAACAAGCTCACACAACATTGATATTTTATCGCCGTGTAAAGTCGATATGGTGAACCAGTTAGCAAACAGTTGTGTATTTACACATTCAGCATATACGGAGCAACATTAACACTCATTTGGAGTCAGGACAAAGGGATATAAATATATGATAAAATAACATCACATATAGAAAATATCTGCCTTTTTAGCAGCTAAATGCTCCATTACATTCTCCAGCCAGTTGCCTTTCTGTCTGTTTGACATGAAACATTTGAGTCATTGTGAATCTAAAAATACTGATTAATGCAGCTTTAAACTGCGCAAAACAGCACGATTTAGTAATATTTATCAAAACAGAAGCATCATATTGTCACCGCTGTCCAAAATCACATAAAATATCCAGAGCTTTCTCTGTAGTTCTGTGTTTCTTGTGAGAATTGTCACAGAAGAATTGAGTGAATTTACAAGTCTAACCAAGGTCTCGTTGCCTGCAGGTAATTGCTGTCCTGCAAGAGAGACAGAGAGAAACTGTGATGGTGTGAGAGAAGACAGAGAGGGATTGAAGTGCAAACATGCACATTTGCACATCTTGTTTCCTTGGCTTTGTGCAGAATGCTGAGCCAGGGGCAGCATGTCCTGATGGGACCCTCATGCTTTATCTCATCACATATGCACAGACACAGCAACACATAAAAGATAATTTGACACTTTCTTGGGTGGCAGCATGATATGAAATAGATATTTGGGAGGAGGTTCAAGGGATTCAGTGAGTGACTGTACCAAAAGTCCTGGTGTAGTTTTAAAGAATGTGTTAATTTAAGATTATTTCTTTTGAGTAATTTCTACGGTTTACACCTAACTGGTCATAGAGCAGTATTCTGAATTATGTTGTACAGAATCGGCATAAGAGCTGAAAATGCTGAAGGCACAGCAACTCAGTCCACACACTGAAAAACTGTTGGAGGATGTTTGTGTTAAGATGATTTTTTCTGTAGTAACTCCATGCAGGAAAGACAAAGGTACTGTTTTTTTTGAAGGATGCACCAATTACAGCTTTCCTCGTGTTGTTGGGTGAAATGGACCGTGCCCTTAATTTGCAATGATATGCAAGATGATATGCTCCAAACAATGGAGAGAAAAAACACTTTTATGCAACACAGAGAAAAAAAATGAGAAGACATTACTATTCTCTGCTGCAGAGAGAGAATCAGAGGCCTGGATAATAGCTATTATAGAACAAGGACAGTGAGGACACTTTTGTAGATGGGGCGGCCTTAAACATAAACATTATTGAAATGTTTAAGTCGCTGGACTCACCTTGACAGGCGCACCATGACTTCAAACCCCCAAACTGAAATTATTAGGGAGAGTCATACCCAGAGAATACATAATACCTTTAAAGTAAGTTAAGTCAAGGTCTGACATATGGTGTCAGTGTCATTCTGCATTACTCATGTGGGCACAAGGGAATCACAGCTGTTTTTGAGTCAAAATGAGAGCCCCGTCCTTCAGCTGATGCATGGACAGCTTACTCGCCGACAGCAGGCGCAAATGTGAGAGGGAGCGTTTCATCATTAACCAAACCTTCACTGAGACCCTGAACTTCTCTGCGAGGGCGAGAAAGAAAGAAATCGGTTGAGAAGGAAGCGGGTTCAAGGCGGGAGAAGTGCGTGGTGTGCATTAAGGACAGAGAGGGAGCACAAGTGGCCAACCTGGTTTCAGAGGAATTGCATTTATATGCCACTAATTTGTTTTGCTCTTACGTTTTGATGGGAAATAATAACTGCTGCGTGGATTATATTAACTGGCTAATTTCAGGGAAGGAATGTATTAATTTCTGTGCCACCCACAAATCGCTTAAGGTGAACAGTTTCATTGCTAAATACCTTTATTTAGTTAATTTTAAGGAAAGATCGTGTTTGAATAAGTAAACTTGTCCAGTTTACTGCTTGAAGTCACATTTTCGGTATTCAGCCATGACCACAATCCTTTCCCAAGTGCTGCGAGCGCCTCAACATAACCTCAGGAAAGTTTAATCATCCTTCGCTCGGTACGAGCAGATATTGTCGTGAAAACAAATGGAATACATTGTTAGAGAGCATTTAGCAGATACATTTAATCTCAACATTTCGTGACTTGGCAGACATTCAGAAACAATGTTTCCTCATTATGTTATTAAAAAAACATCTGGGCCGCATTACGTTTCTGTCACAACACATTTGCTGTTGTAAATTAGCAGTATATGGATGTAATTTGTAGGAGAGCGGATTGGAGAGAGTCTGCGGTCTGAAGAAGAGATAAAGAAAGTAAGGAAATGTGCACGATGAGAACAGATGAGACAAAAGGTGACGGGTCAAGCTTGACACAAACGATCATGGACGTGCCTGAATAGAGAACATTACTGTCAATGTATGCAGAGCTGACACATTGAAACACTCAGCAAGACTGAGTGGCCCGTCTGTTTATTACTGTTGTATTGTTTTCCATATTCCCTCGGTGCCCCCTCCCCAACCCCTGAATGAATGTGTTTGGAACCACACTTACATGTTACATAGGTCAATGTACTGAAGTGTGATTCATTAAGCACTCCAGTGTTACTTTATACTTCTATACTTACACTGGTAAAGGCTGTGTTTGCTCTGGTGTTGCAGCTCAAGTGTTGTATGTATTCAAGACCCCTCGAGTCATTTCCCCAGGAGAGTGGGGAGGGTCTTGGAGTTAAAGGTAATCACATTATGTCCTGATGCATATTCCCCTGTGCCCTGAAACACTGTCCTATATTGAATTGGGCAGCATAGATTTTTAATTTTCAGAAAACCATTTACATTGTATGTTGGCTAGACGAATGGGATGCGTGCCAGACCGCCAGCCAAGGTCAGTGTCCAATATAGTGGAGGCTTGTATGTAGGTGTGAGGGGAGTACTGATGCTGTGCATTATACAAGACAGAGGCTCAGCAGCCATAATAATGCACTCAGTGTTCCTGCACTTTCCATATGCAGCTTCTTGTTATCTAATAAAAAGTACAGATGCTCTTTAAAGTCAAACGAAAATTAAAATTCATTTTTGCGAAGAAGTCGCTGCAGGGCATGTATCGATGGTGTTTGTTCTAAACTGTGTACTTATTTGGTAATAACTGCAATCACCAAGAGAATTTATCTAGAATTCTGCAGTGAAAACACCCTCTAAACTGACAATGTTGATGCTGAATTAATGAAATATCTGGACGGGGAGGCACTAAAAATAGTTTGTAGGATCACTTAAATTCCAACAGGCCGACAGACAGCCCATCTGTGATTTGAGCACTCCCTGTGTTACTCCTTTAACTCTGCACAAGTGAGTCTGTATGGTGATTAGAGAATAATGTGCAGAGTGGTGATGTTACAGGACTACACAGTGCTGTGACTTTTGACGGTCTGGTCATTTGCCTTCACCACAACTGGACTCATGAAAAAGAGGCAGCTACAGTTAGCTCAAGCAGCCTCCTTTCCATACTGTGGCATGAACACAGCACAGAGTGTGTACCCATTGCTATTGACTCAGCAGGTGTGGAAATAACATAAACAAACAACATCATCTACTAGGAGTCAGTTGAATGTTAGCAAGCTAAGCTAAATGGCTAGAAGAAGTCTAGTAGAAGTCAATTAGCCTAGCTTGCTTCCTCCCAGTTTCCAGTGTGATTAGCCTTCAAATGTTTGTCACCCACTGGCGTTGGAACCGCTCACCCAGAGGCCTGAACCTTTGTCCAAAGTCCCTCAAGCAATGATAAATACACAATATTGCTGCTGTGTAATTGTATTTTTTTTTCTTTACATAAAAAGAGAGAATTCAAATTTCAGTTGGACTTTAAGTCACATCCACATACAGTTTGGGTTATTGTATACAGGAACTTCAGTAGCTTTGTGTATCCATGTTGATACAGTGTGTTGAAACCTCACAAAGCTGCAGGTCCTGCTTTTGATGCATGAGTTGGCATATTGAGAGACCTTCAGAGACCTTTGGCCTTCAGCTGGACAAGTAATGTCTCTCAGCTTAGGTCTCAGGCTGCATCTTTACAGGCCTTTGCCAGCAGATTTGGCTGTGCTCCATAGACCATACTGTACACATTCAAGTAGCCAAGCAGTTTGACAGTCAACAGTGCAACATTGTGTTGCATCACCGTTCACAGCCCTGGGAGGCCGACACAATGTTCTCGGGGCTTAGTATCCGTGAAGATGGCAAAGCAGGAGCTTTCTGTCACTAAAAGCCATCTGAGAGAGAAAGCAAAGCGAGCGAGCAGGCAGTGTAAGAAGAAAATGTAACATCTGAAGATTGCCTGCAGCTGTCCACTGAAGTGGGATTAAGAAAACATGCTATTTAAACAGCGAGCAATTTTTTTCCTTCACCAGGCGGCAGGGAAAAGTGCAGCAGGCAGTCAATCTTTCGAGCTTATCATCAAGTGACCAAAGTTGCTCTCTCAGCTCTCTCAACCCATCATTCTCTTTCGAGTCGCAGAGACACACAGAGAACCACAAAAGCGGCCCTTATTGTTGCTCAGCACACACTTTTCTGACACTTAAGTCCCGTGCTTTGATATTTTCCCACTTAATATTACCCTTCAATGCATTTGAAATGAATTTTTAATGCCTTGCGGAGACCCTTCTGGTTTGGTGACATATGAAATCCTTATCAGGCCAGCATAATGAAGGAGGCCATGAGCAAAAAGTCTGCAGCAGATAGCTGGCACTGCCTCAGATATTACATGCCATCTAATCCAGCTTCAGTTTGAGCACAGGCAGGACAAACGTGTGGGGATGTATCTGTTCTGGAGATTGAAATGGAACAACTCTCCCTGTTTCACACTCCACTGTCATCGATCTATCTGTCTCATTGTCGCCACAAACACCACAATCAGTGGCGAGAGTAATGAGAAGGCAAAGATAGAAACCTAACCAGAGAGAGTCACACAAGTTCAAACCCGAGGTAGCATCTTCATCTGTCTGCCACTACCAGTATTTTGTTTCTGCAGCGTGACATGAGAAACCCCTGTACTCCCAATCAGGCAGCAGAACAGGCCTCGGCTGTGTGTGTGTGTGTGTGTGTGTGTGTGTGTGTGTGTGTGTGTGTGTGTGTGTGTGTGTATGTGTGTGTGTGTAGTTGTGTGTGTCTCCCAGGTGTTCAGCTGTCCAGGTCTGGCTGATGGCTGCAGGGGAGTGCATACGGAGCAGCTTTGCTCAGAGAATCCTGGGATGGCGAGGGGAAAGCTTGACATCACTCTGGGCAAAAGACTGATGAGCAGCAGAAACATCGGGGGAAGTTTGAAGCAGCTCGGTGTCTTGGAGGAGCTTTTTGTGAATGCTCCTATTTATGCGTCATTTAAAAGAAACACACTGAGAGCTTGTTGGCAAAAAAGCAACACTTGTTTTTTTTTTTCCAGTGAGATGACTCAGAGATGACTGTATCTCCAAATATTTGTGAGGCTTTCACCCATAAGCATCATGTTCTGAGGACGAGCACAGTCAATAAAATGACGGATTTTTCTGAATATGTTGCGGCCTCTAACTTCACTGCAGTTGTAGTTTTATTGGACTGTGGAGGTGATAACACGAGCAACTGACCGTCAGCATGCAGATAGTCTCATTACAAGGAAAGCTCCCAGGGGTTGTGGTGTAAATCAGCCGGGGGAAGTGTCATCTCTCTGCCCCTGGTGCAAATATCGTTCAGCTCTCATTTCATGATGACAGTTAAATGCCAAACACTCCAGCTGGATCGTTTGGATAGACATGAGCAATGGTACTAACAACTGTGGCATGTTTTCGCTTTGGCTTAGTTGCCAATACTTGAAGAGAAAACTGTAGATTGTTCTGCAATCATTTAAAAAATTACCAGTTACTCAAAGTATTGTGAGAAAAGCCGCTGTGAGAAGTTGCACATGACCAGCAGGAGTTAAGGCTGGTGCTTTCATTTTGAAAAATTACCACTGTTAGGAGAAAAAGGTGTGCGGTAAAACAGCAGGTGTGTCTTGCTAAATGAGCAAGGGTGTCATACTTTTTATTCGTAAGCACCTGGCTGGTAAGAGGAACAAGGTTTGCCAATATTCAGTTTCTTATCGTGACTGAATTGAGTGATTTTATGAAGTTAATTTGTATTTTTGCTTCGTTGGAGGAAGAGTGCGTGTAAGCCTGCATGGATGGCTGTATGTACTGTAGTGGCAATCATGTTAACAAGCAAGGAGCATTGTCTGGCTTTGTCACATGCAGTCTGAAGAGATGCTGTACTGTCTGTGTGTGTGTGTGTGTGTGTGTGTGTGTGTGTGTGGCAGTATGTGCAGTATATGGGGCGAAGCATGCTTAAATTGGGATGGTTAAAGATTTATGTCAGAGTTTCATGGACTGTTTTATGTTGACTGTAGTTTAAAGCGACTAATCATTGTTAGTTTAGTGCTCACCAGCAGCACCGTCAGAGCTCATGTTGTTCAGATAAACAATGATATTTCATGGTTGTTATTCTTACTGTTATTTATTGTACGTGATCTTAAAGTTGTGGTTGAATATCGTTAGACTGCAGTGGCTATGGTGATATGTTTGTTCAGGTATTAAAGGGTGGCAATATTTTGTTTTTGTTTTTCCTCTTAGCTCTTAAGATGTGTTTGGATCTATGATCAATAAAGCTTTGTGAACCATCAGTTGGATGGCTGCTTCACTATTTCCTTTATTTTGAACATAGTGCTCGTCGTTCTGTCGTCTTTTTTCATTCTTTTTCATTCTCTCCTGTCTGCCCTGGTGCCTAGTCGGTTTCAGGATGGTATGTACTTCAAATCAAAATCATTGCATAGCCCAAAGAATGTGGGGCAGGAGTATTTTTGGGTGAATGGGATGCGACAGGAGTGAAAATCCACTCCCATGTCACCCTGTAATCACAGCATCTGGAGAGGGGAAGAAGGGGAAAAGGAAGGTGACACAGCTCATACAGAGAGCAGTTTTATAAAAATTGTTTACATTTTGAGTTTGCTGGAGCAGTGGGAAGCTTTATTCGATCACGGGTACAATTACATAATATATTGTTTGTTGTTATGTTTTGTCTAAGTTAACAAACCAACCAGTGAGACGGCCATGTCTGTCATATGAACACAGGACTAATCACCAGGATGAAGTATCCACACACTGTTTCAAGTGTTACGACCCATATGGAAACATTTATTTCAAACACTGTAAAAATGGAGCAAAGGGTCAAAACTGAGTATCAACTCTAATTGACCGTTAACATTTGGATTCAGGTAGGACAATTCTCTTTAATGAGGCTCCAGTCCCTCGTGATTATGAGACCTTGTACGCTGTCTGTCTGACTCTGTCTCTGTCTCGCTCCTTTTCTTGTTCTTTCATTTTCTCTTATCTCTCTCATTTTCACAGTTTATTAATTTCATCCCTGCATTATGTAACTCGACAACGGTAACGCAGAACTCTCGGAATTGTTGGTAAATATCTCACCACTGTCTTGTTAGAGTAAGGCCGCAGACACAGGTCTTTCTCCTCCATCTGTCCTTTGTGCTCTTCTTAATGTGAGTGTGTTCACTGCCTCACATCACGCTGGTCATCGGTGCAGAGATCTTCTCCCTCTGGGCACTGCCTCTTTCTACAGAGCTGCTTATTAAAACCCCAAACCTGGCCTCTGGGAACCTCTCACTATCTTTCTCCTTCACCACTGCTTTCTCTTTATTCCCCTTCCTCTTTCGACACACACTCAGGGGCAAAGGTGGGAATTTCCCTCCAGTTTGATCTACCCGGTCAGGCATGAACTGCATTACTGTAAGACCACTTGCTTTACCACTGATGTCACGTCATTCCTCTGCTGGCCCGTTCCCTTTCATCAGCCCCAGCCTGTATGATCAAGGGCCTCATGTGCATGGAGCCCCAAAGAAATTAATCACCACTTGCCAAAATGATGGCACCTTGGAGATGGTAGTGATTACAGAGCAAGCAAACTCGCCATATTTAAGCCCTGCATCATTTTCTGATTATAATCAAAGTTTATTGCCACTTTTATTCATGAAGTCTCCGCAGATGCATCGCGTGGCTAGCCAAGCGTTAGACAGGGCCAGAGATATCAGATAATGCACTGGCTTGCTCCTGAATCGCGAGCACACTGTTGCTATGTATAGGCTCAGAGCACTCAGAAGAATGGATTGGGAGAGCGTAAGACTGATGGCTACTGTCAGGCTGCAGCATGGGTGAATCATGAAGCTCCTATTTTCACCCATCTGAATTTCCACATAATGTTCCACCGCTTGAGCATTTCCTGCTGGAACAGTCTTCTGTGACACCAGCGTTTTATTTTTGTCTGATTTTGCAGGGTGGAGAAAGGCGCGTCGATTCTTTTCGTCAGCCAAACCGGCGTCATTGACATTCGACTTTGTGCCGGCAGAGCAGCTCATAAAACAAGGAGGGCCGGAGCTCGATGGCATAGTGCTCATCAGTTTATTGTGGTGCATTGTTTACAACTTGATAAACTCTAACAGCTTGAGGTCGCAGAGGAGCACAATCCCTTTATGTAACAGGGAGACTCAGTCCTCTGTGCCCAATGACAGACAGTAAGTCTTTCAGTGACACTGAATCAGCGTGACGTGGGAGATAATGAACACAACACACGTCCTACAGTCCAACGCTGGGGCTATTTTTTTACTAGATTCAAGGATGTGCTGCTTTCATTGCCCAACGCTACCTCTCGCTTTGTGTTGTTCCTCTCTCGTTCACATGCTTGCACCAAAATCACATTATCATGCTCTGTAGTCTCTTCGTTTAGCCAGCTATGTGGCTCAGCAGCGCTGGGAAAAGACGTTGGATTCTTGAAAGCATGTCAGCCAGCAGGAAATAAGAGTTATTTGTTTTCATCTGGGCTTCTCTATTCTGCCCTCCTTTTCCTAATGACAGCAGGCAAACCTCACAGGCCATGTGAAACCCCATAATGTCCCCCCTGTAATGTACCAAATACAGTGTTTTTAATAATGATGTGTTTGGGTACATGCACATCAGCTGTGTGGAATATAGTACTTCAGTGACCACTCTATCTGCAGCTCTATTAGCTATTAACCTCAGTGCAATTCAGGTGAACACAAAATGAGTTGAGCAAGTCAGACAGATTTCCCAGTGGCCCAGAATTCATTGCCTCTAGTCGGACTAAGACTTGATAGCAACATAACACATATATGCTCAGAGGACCAGAAGTTTAGTGAGGAAAATTGAATGATGCTGCAGAAACAACATCGTCATTATCGCTGTGACAAAACTGGATCCTGCAGTATCAAACCTTACATAATAATTCAAGCCAATAACTCACTGCAGTCTCTAATTTTCATGTCATTATGGCATTTTGCGTCTGATGAGCTGCCTCGCCGGCTTTCAAGCAATGGCTGACACGGTGTCATTGTTCAAAACTGTCCCCTTTTAAATACATGGAGCACGTTAAGCACGAATCTTTAACACTGCCGCTCATCTCCATCCATGACAGACGTGCCTGCATGCCTCGGAGGTGCAGCCTTAGAGCTCGAGACACACTTTTCACTGCTAAAAATAAACGCATCTCATGCTCCCCCATCCTGGTTTTCAAGAGGAAACGCACACCCAAAGAGCATATATAAGAGAGGGAGAGCAACAATGCTCTCAGCGTGAGCTGCTGGAGGGGACTGTCATTATTTTCAGCAACAATTATGACAAAACCGCACTTCTGTGTGTTTGAGTTGCCCCCCTTCCCTCCCCATCAGGGAGTATTTGAATCATCCATGAGTGTGGCTGATTCGCTCACCAATGTTTTCTCTTCCCACACAAGTTTTGGAGAGGTGTTATTTGGAAGCCTTTGTTTAGAAATGATTTATTGATGATGCAGTTTCGAAATTCTCCAAGTAACTGCCGAAAGATCGTTGGTTCCAGGACTGAATGGGAGCGTCCCATGATGATGGGAATCTCGTCATGTGTCAAAGTTGCAGCGATTGCTTCAAATTTGGTTTCTTTGTCCCGGAAATTCACTCGGCGTGTCGGAAAAGAAGAGCGAGTGCAGCCTTTTGTCGTCAGTGACCGTGTTCAATCATGGTATCTCCTGTGGCCAGCTAACCCTGGGACACAATAGCCAGCCCTTTTGGTCGGGTGTGTGTGTGATAACCAGCATCAGTCCGACGTGGCAATAATACCAGATCAGAGGGGTTAATAATGTGTACTGTGTCCTCGCCCTAAAGGCTGCAGTCTCCCTAAAGGGTACTCAAAACGATTCAATGCCCGGGTCCGATGTGGACCTCAGGAAACATTAATTCCTCACCCAGCCTCAGTGGAGGTCACTTCAGGTTAATCTTCGTGGCAGGAAGCTGGGCTGTGGGGCTGTGGATGATGGATGCATGCCATGGCTCAGGCCTTCCATTAGATGTGTTTTACTGAAATATGAAACACCTAGTCACATTACTGGTGGCCAACAGGTCTTGGATTATGTGTCAAGAATCACATGGAGATGGATCTTAATCTGTTTTCCATTTGTGTGAATGCAAAATGATTCCGGCAGCTGTGACATTCTTCTAAAGTGCCCGTTTTGTAGCAGGAGGGTCACTGCCTTTGAGCTCAGCTGAAGTACTTTCAAAGAGCACACAAGATAATTTGGGTTACCTCTGAAACACTGCCCACTCTGACCGCCTCAACTTTCATTCTAGAAACCAAACAATCCATCAGTGTCGGCAGGGAAGGTGCTTCTGTACTGGAAATGCAACCCATGGTATTTTCCTTGTTGCACCGCAGACCTCTCCAAACTGGTTAAACCTACTTCGCACTCCCACTGCCCAGCTTCTGAAAATCAGCTCCTTTTAACACACATGTTGATGACTAAATGAGACCTTCTGTCTGGACCGAGAAGAGCTCTATTACTCTCAAAATGTATCTTTCTCCTGTTTTAGTCGCTGTCTGATTCAGAGAGGTTGATTCATGTTTTTTTTTTAGGTGTGGGATGACATAAGCTGCAAGGCTGCAATGACAACAGCTTGATAGAAGCTGGATGCCGATGATGATGATTATTTCTAATTAACAGTGGGAGGTGGGTAGATGAGTTCAGTTCAGTTGTGTTGGAATATTCATTTTGTCTTCTGTATACAGTGTTGGTTTTATTATAAATTAGTTGTTTAGTCTATAAAATGTCAAAAAATCCTGAAAAATATCACAGTTTCATGGACACCAAGGTCTTCAAACGTCTTTTTTCAGCCATACTAATCAGTGAATGGCAGTGTTGGTCTGTCGGTCAGTTGGTCCATGAACCGCATTGACTTACTTATTTAAGCGATCCCCGGACTCTTCCTTTAGCTTCATCAAGAGGTTCATAGTTTTGAGTGAAATGTCTCAACAACTCATGAAATTTATTACATTCATTCATGTCCCCGTCAGGATGAACTGTATTCACCTCTACTTTTTACCTAGCGCCATCATCAGATCATATTGTAATAAATTTTTTTTTTATATTTAATGATTTGTCCTTTGACATTTGTTTATGACCAAATATCTACAAAACTAATGGCAGTCTCAGCTGTACTTTATGTTAAGCTCTTTTGCTTGATGTTTGTCTTAAAGAATCAATGGTCAAAGTCGTTGCAGATTAATTAGTTTCACCCCTAATATACAGGGCACAGCACGTTTGTGTGCATTATGCATGCAAAGTAGGTGCTTGTAATGCTAATAATGGCCTATTCCTGTTAAATCAAAGAGCATGCATTAGTGTGACATTTCTTTAGAAATACTCTGTAAGTAAGTGGAGGATATTTCACGCCGCAACACTGATTTTATGAGTTTCTCCTCCCACTGAACAGTTTCTGGAGACCAGGAGCAACATAAATGCAAATGTGCCGGCTGGTTAGACACCACTTCTGATGATCCAATACTAATTACAAAATTGTGGTGACAATTTTAGGAGCGCTTTGAGTTCAGAGCTCCCCCTCAGGCTGAAAAAACCTTTTAAGAAATCATGTTGTGAACAGGAGAATCAAGAGAAACAAGAGCAGCTGAGGTCAAGACACACTGACCTTTGATATCGACTCAGTCCACACTTATGTGGTGACCCTATAGTCTCTATTTACGCTCATGGGAAAACCCATAAGCACTTTAATTAGTCCCAGAACCATTTAACTTTATATCCTCATATACTGCAGCTCTGTGGACCCTGCCTGCCCCCACCCTCCCGTAAATGTAATGGAGCCACAGCCAGTGTTTACAAATGCATGTCTCCATCCTTCCTAATCTGTTTGTGATCAAGTTTTGCACTAAGCAGCCTGATAGGACTTAGCGAGTGATGCCCCGCGCCCGGCAAGAGTACACAACATTAATAACTCAAGGTAATGAGTTATTATCTATTGCCTTTATCAGATTGACAAAACCCATGGCGTTAACAGAGCGCTGAACGAGGGGACCAGCATCAATTAAATCACCATCTCTCATTGTTCGCGTTCAGCCGGCATTAAAGTTTGACAAGTGAAACATAATTAGGTATTAAATTGTATTAAATTGACCATTGAGTGAAACAGATTCAGAGCATGTTTCATATATTCCCTATTAATTCATGCAAAACAGCATTAATCCATCATAAGCATGCCTTGCAGCATGCTTGGCCTCACCTTGTCCTGCGTTCACTCACGCTCTTCTCTTGCTCCCTTTTCTTTTCACCCATCCTCCATGTTTACCTTTCCCGAGCACGAAATGATGTGAGACTTCACAGCCCTTTGTCTCATTTACAGTAGGCTCACACACTCTCGCACAGACGTCTCTGAACGCAACAGTCTGTTGATTTTGAATCACACCTGCAAATATTGAATACTTTGTAATTTGTGTTTTCCCGTACTTGTGTAATCTCTCTGATGATGAACAGAAGGAAAAAAATGAAAAAGTCAACAAGCTACGTTACCCAAACCTTTTTTTTTTTCTTCCTGCAATTATGATCCTCAGCGCTCGTGGTGAGGTAATTGTTGCGGGCTGATTCATTTGCAGCGTGCGTACACATCACATAGTTTTTAAAAGCTCTGGCCTCAAGGACAAGCATTAGAGGCCAATCAGGCAGCAGCGTGATGCAACGATGCGGTCTTTACCCTTGGGGGCTCGCCTTGTTGGATATGGAGATGAGTGGGAGGGATATCACAGGCACTTTAATTGATTTCAGTCAAGGAACAGACCACCAAGGTGTTATTCAATTTCACTATCCATACCAGCAAATACTGAAAAATCCACATATATAACATATTCCGTGCAAACGATGCTAACGATGAGTAACTGTACTTAATAACTTAGTGATATAATTAGTCCTCTTTGCTCGTGACAGAACATTCACAGCTAACAACTATTTTCATTATCAATTAATAGATTAATTTAATAATAGTTTGGTCCATAAGATGTCAGTCCAAAACCCAAAGATATTCAGTTTAATATCATAGAAGACGTAGGACACTACACATACTGACATCTGATCAGGTTAGTGGTGAATATATCCATACAAATGACAGTAACTATTTTCTGTAACACCCTGTGCATTTGTAACCTGGCACACCAGATGGTTTGTGACACAGAATCATGTGGGAAGACATCCTTGGAAAGCGTTTGGAAAAGAAAATGTACTTTCAAAAAATCATGTAACATCTTTTCCATGTAGAAAAGCCCTTCGTGCTGTTCTTTGCTCTTCTTTCATGAAGAAATACTCTCCCTTTCTGATGTAACTGATGCGATAGCACCATCTACGCTAACCTCTTTAGCAGCCGCCATAGCTGTTTGTGAACAGTTGCTTCTCTTGCTGCCGTCGCACCTAAACCACGCCCGTAGCTGCCAGTAGTTCCTCATAGGATGCAGACTGGTCCAAACCACTGTGTCTGGTTTCTATTATTCATCTCCTGCAGTGGCTTTTTCATTGGTGTTGTTGATATGATATTTACCTGTAATGATTTCCAACCTGAGCCTAACTGCAGACTGGAATGGACGCATTGGGTCTAGAAACATGGACTTGGGAGGATCCAGCCACTGATTTGGACACTGTCACACCTCCCCATGCTCTGTATGTGGCTCCAGAAAAAGACAAACACTCTCCTGGCTGTGATGTGCTCCAGCTTTGTTTTTAAGTGACCTCCAGCTCAAAGCTCGGAGGAAGTTAGCACAGGGAGTTGTTGCAGTGTCTTGATGGTGTAGACAGAAGGATGGATGTGTCTGTTGTGGTAGTGGCTCCACTTGCTTTAGAGACAGTTATGTCAGAGATTGCTTTGAGAGCAATTTTGAATTCAAGCTGAATTTTGAGTTTCTTAGCTTCCCAGCCATGATGTTAATCTAAATATTGGCAAACATCTTCATCAGTGGCTCATG
This sequence comes from Chaetodon trifasciatus, assembly GCA_037975065.1. Classification (NCBI taxonomy): domain Eukaryota; kingdom Metazoa; phylum Chordata; class Actinopteri; order Chaetodontiformes; family Chaetodontidae; genus Chaetodon; species Chaetodon trifasciatus. The sequence goes on from JBBMOE010000021.1 coordinate 9,527,720, forward strand.
AATTTTAATTTTGCTCCACAATGAGAATGGATGATACACTTAAAGGTGTATTTTTTTTTGCTAGAAAGTTCTGCAAGTTCATTTCATACAAAGGATTTTCTGTCTGTATGTTATTTATCACATTGCTGTATATTCCAAGAGTATTATACCTCCAAGTCAAATCGTATTGCCATCTCCGTTTACAACACCAAGTGCTGTAAATGGAGCTCTGTTATAACTGAAGACTGACCTGTCGCTCACCCTCTTTTTATCCCCTATTCCTGCCACTCTTCTTCACACGCTCCCTCGGTCCGACAGCACACAGACTCCCACACACAAATACACGCTAACCCCTCTGACATTATGAATTACATCACTTCACAGAGATTGAAAAATGACTCGCTGATGAGATTCAGCGGAAGAGGCTGCGGCCGGCCTCCTGGGAATGGGAACAAAAAGTGTGTGAAGTAGGGATACATCAGCTGGAGATGGGAAACATGTTCGGCCTATCATCAATCAATCTCAACACTTACCGCTGATATGTTTCCTCTGTTTCTTGTGTGTTTCTCACAGATGCAGACAAATATTAACAGGTGACAGCTGCTTCAAATCCAGTCCAGTGTGTCGTTTCTAAAAGCCAATATCCACGTTTTCCACATCTCCTTTTATCCCATTGCAACTCCAGTACTGAGGGGGTGAACTAAATCAGCCCTCTCACTCCACTGAATTATTACTACAGTCATGTGGTTTGACCGGCCAGCTGACAGATGTTGATGATCAAGGTGGCATGAGTGTACATATTACTCTTTGAACACATTATGTGACTGTAAAGGAGTGTTGCATAAGTTGCTTTTACCACCATCTGCCATAAGATTCTTACCTGATTAACACATAGTCATCATACAAATATGACTTAGAAGTGGGAATTTTTAGCCATATAAAAGATTCTTAAGTAATATGTAAATTAGCATGCATGTTGCCAAAATGCAAAAAAAGCTCAGTATGACTTTTGTTCTGGAAACTTCCTCATCTGTTAAAGGTCACTGTTGGACCACGCTTGGTATGTGATTGACTTCTGATTACTGTGGGTCATTTTAGGCATCAGCCTAAACTATTAGGAGGCGTTCAATGGGCTGAAATCTGCCAGACTAGATGAGCTGATGCAAATGCAAAGCAATGAAGAAGAAGAATTCTTACAATACCTCTATGTAAACTGTAATTTCACACGTTCATGGTCATTTCTTTGTGCTGTTAATGTCTATGCAGCTTATGCTTTTACAAGTTCCACAAGTGCTTGCAAAATGTTTTTTAAAGTTAACAGCTGAAGGAATGAGTCAGGTAATTGACAAGTTGATTGACAGACAATTAATCAACAACAATTTTGAAGCTAACTCAAAATAATTTTTGAGCAAAATTCAAAAAATGTACTGGTTACAGGTTGTCATATGTGAGTTCTGATTTTCTACAATAGTAAACTGAATATTTTTAGGTTTTAGACAGTTGATCAGACAAAACCTGCACTTGTGATTGCCATTTTTCAGACATTTTCAAGACCAAACAATTAATAAAGAAAAACATCTGCAAACTAATTTATCGTGAAAGTCAGAATTAGTTGCAGCCCTTAAGTTCTTAACATTTTGCATTATCAATAGGATGTAATGTAGCAATAACAACCCATACTGTACAGCCACATCATTGATAATAGTGGCGTCCGTTTGCAGCTTATCGCTCAACAAGTGTATCAGTAGAACTCAGTGGAGTGGCTTCATCTGCAATTTGGCTGCTCCAGCAGTATAGTGAATAGTTTTTGTATGATGCGTTTAGAGCGCGCCCAGGGATGTCAATAGCACTTCTTTCCATTTCACTGCTGTGAAATTAGGCCAGTAAAACACTGGGACAGGCACTTACACTAATTACATTGTACTGTCAGATGTGTTCAGGTTCACCTGCACTCCCTGGAGCAACATGCAACCTTCCTCCATCCAAAACAACACGTGCATGCTGTGGTGTTTGTGGGCATCTGTGTGCACACAGAGGTGGGTCTCTGAAGGCTTAGTGTAGCAGGATGGTTAAGTGTTTGAATCCGTCCAGTCACATACGGTGCTTGTGGTCCTTGCGGTGACGACTCTGCGTAGCACTCTATCAGTACGACTTGTTTCCACCCTCAAATGCTGTCAGTACTCTTCATTTTATGATCTGATTATGTCCAGATTAACATCACAGCAAATCCTTTAACACGCTGATCGACTTTGTGCCTCTAATGTTCCGGCTGACTTTGGAGAAAAAGGCGAATGAGAGACAAGGATCTGAACTGGACCATCGGTATCACTTCCATCTCAAAAAGTCATTATGGTCGGCCCCCACCCTCCGCTCTCTGAGCCGCTGTGGTCTGCAGAGAGGAAAATTACATTAGAGGGGAAAGGATTTCAATTGTCTTCTTGAGGCTGAGGACTGTGGATGCCTGCAGGGCCCGGGGGACCTGTAGTGTTTTTAAAATCAGTTCCGTGATGGGATTGTCTGTGGGGACCGAGGCTTGCCCTGGACCTCCTCGTCTGATGGGAAACGTGAGCTCGGTCCTGAACGGTTGAAACAGCAGCGCGTCTGCCGCTGCTGACTCGAGAATTAAAAACACCAGATACACTTATCACTTACGTCATCCCGGCAAATAATAACACTGTGACATTATCAAATTATCTCACATTTTGTCCCGACGTCCTCCGTGGCTGCAAAGACAGCAAAGAAAGGAAACTTCAGAGCGTGTTGCCATGGCAACCGGGAACACTTCTGAGGCTTCCTCTAACAAGTTGCCTGGGAATGCAGTCCTGGCTGTTACATAAGATGTGACTTACTCTCTCTCTGTCTCGCACACACACACACACACACACACACACACACACACACACACACACACGCAGTCACAGGGCTTTTCCTGTGGCAGAATTTCACATTCAGCATGATTTATTCATAGCTGGATAGCTGCGCTGGATTTATGATTCCACCATGTAAATGCAAGCCCATGCAATCTACCACACTTGGCAAGAGTACGCGCGGGGGCATTGTTGGACTCCAAGTCAATTTCTGTGGCTGTTGTAAATGAAAAGGGGGCTTTGAAAAGAGTTAGATTGAGGAGATCGTTGCTTGAATAACAAACGATACAAAGATAGCAAGACAATTTGGCAACATTGCTGCTGTTGTGATCTTGTGTGGGATGAAATTACCGCGGCTGAGCATGAGAAGGGCTGTGCATTTTCAGCGGGAGCGTTAACAAATTTAGCGTTCAATTCCAAAAATACAAAAGAGGAACCAGAGGGCTGGGCGGCACAAAAGCTTCAAGGATTGTCATTCTTTTAGGAACGAGGAAGAATGCTGATCCCAACACTTTGTTCGAATTCTTTGTCACCTATCGTTCTGTCCCCACTCTGACTGGTAGAGAGAGACGGGAGCTGAGGAGGAGCGCTGAGCGTAGCACAGATAACAGACTTCATCATTAGCGGGCTCATGATAAGTATTCAGGCATTCAGCGGCTTCTCCTTATCTGGCCTCCATAATCTCTCTGCAGCTAAATACTATGGCTGCCTTCAGCTCGCCACTCTGTAGGTGAAATTGGGTGTTAGAGAAGAGAAATTGCCATTTTACGTTTGTTGGGACAGCCTGCCAATAGCCTAATCATTTTTGAAGAGATTAGTGCAGAGGCTGATAGACTTGTGTGCGGCGCTCTTTGGGGAGGGGATGCAGCAATATGCATATCTGCTGTTCTAGTTCCTGTTCACTCTCTATCAGGATCATTTTACAGTCTCCTGTACCTGCTATCTCTCCAGACTTTCCCAAAACACGCAGCCACACACAAACTCGTTACTGTTGTTTACAGAAGCTCGGTAGACAATAGCCACTTACCTCCGCCAGTCTCTCCTTGCTCTAATCTATACCTTCATGCTCACAGGCAAACCTCCGTCCTGCTGGGAGGAAGATAGTGGGGTGTAGACTTTGATTGTTGTTGGTAGTCATACCCAGACAGCGCTCTCAGGTGTGTAAGCGTAACCACATTCAGCTCGGTGCAACACGAACTGCTGGAGGCAACAGTGCCGAGCCATGCACGCACATCTGTGCACGTGTAAGCATGTGCATCATTGCAAGCTGGGGTTGAATGATACAGTCCTCCCAGGACTGTATCCCTTTTTGTGGGGACTGTTGAAGAGAAACAGGAAAGTGGGGACACAGAGGGGATGACATGCAGTAAAGGGCCTGACCAGATGAGCTACTGTGGCGCCCCACAGTTTGATTTTAATCACAGAACTGAGGAAACTTCGCTATAAAGTTGTGTAAACTGTCATTATTCAATATATAGTACAATATCTGTGAAGTTAAAAGACACAATATCAACCTTACAGATTTGTTTGTTAGCATCTTTCCAGTTTTGATACATGCGAGTGGTTGTTTGGGACCATCTTTACAGTGCGGACCTGAGATGGTCACTTGATTGGTAGTCATAGTAGAGGGAAATTTCTTGCACGCACAGTATCGGCTCGTTTCGGTGGTTTAAAGCACAGGAACATTTTTGTTGCAACAACTTGTTCAATGGTGCTCTATGCTCTGATCTGGGGCTGGAGGCCTGCCTCTTGTTCAACAGCCTGCATAGTTTTCATTTACATATTTTGCACTCTGTTGTCCTCCATTACTCTAACGCAATATTTTGTCACACAGCAGAACTTCTTCTGGTAGATTTTCACCAGTCAATACGAGGGTCTCAATTCTCTGTATGCAGCCCCAGCTCATGTGACTTCTAGAAGAGCAGCAGCACCTGACTATGACTGACAGCTCTCATTATGTAATGGGACACTTAGTGAAATGTTTTCGAAATACAAGCAACATGAACTACTGTCACTGTGACAGAGCAGTTCCAGCTGTCAGCTGTCATTAGTGGATAAACAGTCATTGTGTCATTCTTTGAACGCTGGAGACAAAGTTCATGACAGACTCCAAAGCATCATGTCACTTTCACAGAAGCAAGTGTGTTTCTTTCTTAATCACGTAAATCATCGTTATTGTACAGATTCAGCAGCACTGGATCCTCACTCCCCAACATGAATTCCCATCTTGAGTCCAGGCCTGTTGTAAGAGTTTCTCCTCTCCCATTGTGTAAGCATGTGAGCAGCCATGTGAACATACATGTCCAGTTGTGTTCATGCAGTGCTGACTCTGCAATAATGCAACTGGTTTTCATCTCATGTCTCAGCATTAGATGTCAATCAGAGCAGAAAAAATGAAAGGAACCTTTTTTTTTCTTGTGTTTCAGGTGTCACACTCAGACAGAGGTCTGTGGTCTGTGAGGAAAAATAGCACTGATTGGCTCCAAATTGCTGCAGCAGTTTGAAACAGCTCCGGTAGTTGAGTATCGCATTAGCAACTAAAATGCTGTAGGTTCGCTTTCAGCTCACGCTTCAAATATACAGTATGCATAAGTCGTCCTGTGCTGTCACTCGGATGGACAAGTGAGCAGGATATCTGCCAAAGCCATAAGCCGGGGCCTTATTTTGATCGAAGCTGCTATGCTGGATATCATGAGGCTTGCAAAGCTGGCAGATTTGCTGCTTTGCCTGTTTGTCCGTTGCCTCCTTCTCCAATCTAATAGCTCAGACCATTGCTGATTCGCCCCAAGGGTAGAGGACCCAATTCCTTCCTCTGATTTTTAGAAGAAAGACCAGAATTCTGGGGAAACTGCATTTAACCTTTGGGAGATGGATAAGAAAGCTGCTCTATCGATTTGTTTTGCTCAGAAAAGAAGGGGTGTGACTTTTCCTCCAGCCTGTGGGAAGAGATGCTGCTTGAATAGCTTGACAAAGCTGTTTTTGGATACATATCCTCACCCAGTTTTTGTTTCAGCTGCTAAAATGCTCCACAAAACATTGCTTCCTGCCTTTTGACGTTTGTCTTACGCAGAATTTCTCGCTGAATTTAAAAGCATGTAGGATTGAACTGAAATTGGGAGATGTTTTCAAACTGTTTGGGTCTTTTGGACTCCTCTGAAAGAACTGCATGTATGTGTTAGCTGCTAGATTGTCAACTGACGTAGTGAAATCCATGACTAAAAATAACCTTTACTGTTGTAGCACTGATTCATATTCACCAGCAGACTAGTAGTACGATTAATATTGAAGCAGTTTGGGATTTTGATACCAGGCTACTTAGAAACGACTGATTCTTTCACTGACACCAAACATTAAAGACTGTCATCATGAGTCTCTTGTGTGTTGCCTCAAACACTGGGATGCTTTCTCATAGTCGCCTTTATCTTAATCCTCTCTTAAATAGTGCTGCAGCTAGCCACCATGCTAACCACTGCCAAGTCTGAAGGTCGCATGCCTTTGATCTCTCAGTCTAGTCCAGCGCTTTATTATCTTTTAACTTTGTTTTCAACTCCAGTTAGGGTCTGAGCCAGTGGAGGAGTGGGAGCTGTCAGTGATACTCAGTGCAGATATAATGCTATTTAAATGCTAATGTGTTAAGAGGAGCAAAACGACCTTTACTCAGAAAACAGAAGCCCTTAATAAATGAGCCTCTTCCTCTGACTCTGCTTCCCGTCCCCCCACACCCAGTGTCAGATATACGGTGTGTCCATCGCCGTCCGGCCCAGAGGGCTTTGACGACATTATAGAGCTGGATATTGGTTCAGGTGTTAAGTCAGACATGATTGGATGATTGCAGAAAATGCCAGATGTTGAGCTGAATGTGATTGGTTTGTTTTTTTCTGCTTCTGATGTTTATCATGGGAGGGCTTTTAGTCGTTGCAGCGAAAAAGTGAATTGGTTTAGCCTTCAGCGTAAAGAAGACACCATCAAGCATCCCTGCCTTTGCCTTTCTTACAAATATCAGATATTCTTACTCGTCTTCATTTGCATAATGATTATTATCATTGCCCCGGCAACGTTTAAAACCATAAATAGCCTGACATTCAAAGAAAATGTTGCCTTGCTGCTGTATGTTGTGCTGAAATTTAATTGCCATCCAGTTTTTGAATTCACGCTCCATCCTAGCAGTCCATCGAGGCAGTTGGCACCCTTGCCAGGAAGCTGATAATGTGATGGCAGGTGCTGGTATCAGTGTAAAAACAACAAGCCCTCTGCCTGTCACAGATACTTGTCTCCCTGTTTGCAGAGCACTTGCCAGAAGGATGCACACTCACTGAGGGAGCCGCTTTCCCTCAATCTGCCCGGCGTTAATGTTAAGTAACCTTCAAAATGTTTTGTAGGACTTACTTTTTGAATCGACTTTCTTCTTTCCTTTAGCGAAACTCCAATTCTGTATCAGCAGAGGTGAAAAAGGAGAAAGAGAGATGGAGGGCGGATGAGTCTGTCATCTGTCGTATAATCCCAGGAAATGCCATAACTCTGCCGGTAGATAATTTATTCAGTACAGCTCCCTGAGATACCTCAAGGAATAGTCAGCCGTCAGAGAGAGGCCTTGGAGTAAGACAGTGACATAACTTCAGACAGAAATGTAGCATCACATCAATCAATAATGCACCATCATCCCTTTGCTGCAATTATTAGGAAGCAGTGAGCTGGACCGATTCAAGCCGAGCAAGTTCATCTGATTTAGCCTGTTGAATTGTACTCTGTTGTAACATTATTGATAGCCGTTTTCACCTCTGTTGTGTGCAGTCTTTACAAAAACAGTTCCTCCTGGAGGAAAACGTCTCATCCTTTTTTTTCCTAGCGCACGCTTTGAGTCGCCTGGATTAATTTTGCATCAGGCTGCCAATGAGACAACCTCATGTAAGGCTGGTAAACAAGGAGAATTTGTTTTCATCTCGACAGATGGAGGACGACAGCAACAGAAGAGCAAGGCTGCACCTCAGGGGTTGAGATCTTAGACCTCATTAAAAATAAGTTTGAATGGAATAAATTTGATCCAGTTTGAAAGATGAAAAGGAGCATCCACCCTTAGTCACAATTCACTCACAGCACAGGGGTTGGAGGGTTATTTTATTTATGAAAATGAGGCTTTCTCAGAGTTATTGACAAAATAATCAAGAGGAAAAGCCTCAATATACCTAGTGACAAACATGTTCAGGCTGCAGCGACAGGACCTAGAGGAGCTGCACTGAGCGCACTGTCGGGGTTGTAACTTGTATGCCAGAGTGAAGCTTATACAGTTGAATTTGAATGTTGAACCATCCACTAAATACTTTTGAGGCATCCAGAAATCTGTGTTACTGTTTCTGTTTAGTTGCAGCACGGGTTGGGAGATACGATGTAGAGTGTGACATAATGTAAATGTAATATTTCCATACCTGTGTGTATATGAGCTATCCCTTAAAAGTCTATCTATGGCACTGTTGTATGATTTACTGGATTTGTCAGGTATTTAATTTGTGGGATTACACAGAGATTTCTGTCTGATTGTTGTTTTCATAAACACTTTCACCATTGATTTCTTTTTCTCTCAGAAATTTAAATTTCACTTCATATATGGTTAGACATATATACAAAGAAGATTATCCATATCTCCAGCTAGTTGGGCTAGTGGGCAGTGATTCTTATCATGTTCTTTAGAGGGAGGCTTGAGTTGCCATTTTGATCTAAAACTCATGTGCCACGATATCCTTATATGAGAAAATACTTTATGACGCAAAACAGAAAGAGGGAGCTGTTGAGTGCAGAGAACGTTTGTGGGATGAGATGGACCATAACATTTAGTCTGAAGTCCAACCCAGCAGTAGGAATCTCTTGTGTAGTTACAAGGCTGTGGCATTTTGCTGGTGTTTCACTCATCAATTCTTCTACTTTTGTTCATTGGCGTACCTGAATATGCCAAGTCAAGGTGTTTTTCCTCTACCACTATTTTGTCTGAAACTCCTCTTCTACTCTGGCTCCTACCACAACAGTTCATAACAACTCTCCTTCATTTTATGGGCTTACAGTGGGAGTGAAAGTGCATGGGTTTATGAGGCGTATCATTGGCAGGCAAGCAAGCTTAGATATGATTATTCTTTGTTTGCTTATTTCCTATTTCACCAGACGGCATACAGATAAGTTTGAAGTATGACCTCGGTGAGCTTTTCTAAAACAATGTCCAGCTTTACATGGAGAACCAGGTAGTGAGGATTCAAAAGGAATATTATTACACAAAAATATAGAACTAGAAATACTATGAGCCTACACTTTTACACTGTTTTGTAATATAGCATAATTTAGTTATCATTAGGTAGTTAAAACCTCATAAACTAAAGAAAAATATCAAGTTTATTATTTAGCGGGTCACACATAACATCTGGCTGCGTACTGTTCTATGTGGAATTTTAACCCCTGTCGTCCTGATGTGACTCAGTTGTTGTAATTAAACTGGCCACAGTTTAAAGACAAAGATAAAGAAAACCTATCGTCTGATTAAGTTAAATACATTGATGTAGGGTGCTGGCACGTCTGCCCTTGGTGACCACAATTGGGTTTTAATCTAAGACTACATGGCCAACAGAAAGAAAAGGAGGGAGGGTGCATTCAGTGATCGTCTCCCAAGGACGCCTATCTGGCCGTACGCCTCACAGCGCTCTCCTCAGGGCTTTGACGGATGACACCAGCACTGCGGAGTGATAGGCTATTATTTCACTTTGCATTGGATAAATGGCAGTGCGAGTTCCCACCTGTCGCCTGCTTTTCTCTTTCTTTCGTTCTCTCTTTTTTCCCTGTCTCTCTTAGCAGTACGCCACCCAGACCTGAATAGAAAGGACAAAAAAATGGAACTACTGAGATTTTGTCTGTGCAATCTGTTGATTTCACTTTCACATTTCAGATGTGCTACGTTTTGAGGGTTTTTTGTGTCCTTTGTAGTTGGAGTGGATGTGGAGAGGGAGAGTATGGTAGATAATGACCAACCTGTTTGAGACTGACATGTCATTTGATATAGGCTTTTTCCCCTCTCTTCAGCGTTAAGTGTGAAATGCATTTCTTTTTCTGTGAAAATGTCTTTTTTACTTTGGGTGTGATCCAGTATTCTCGCTCTCTTTTTCAGACCAGCAGTATTCATGGTCGCCCTCGCAGTACTTCGATGAGGACAGCTATTCCCCTCCACCCAGGAACATGAAGGGTCTCTCTGGCGGCCGCCCTGCCCAGCTCCAGCTCACCTCCCCCACCTCAGCCCACACCTGCGGCCTGGCTGAGTGCGACCATTCCCTGGACCATCACCTCCACCATGGCAACTCACGACCCCACTCCTACCTCCTCAGCCCTACCGAGAGCTGCCCCCTTGAGAGTCACCATCGCTGCTCCCCGCGGAGCTCCATCCACTCTGAGTGTATGATGATGCCAGTGTCCATGTCGGCCACCGACCACTCCATCTCTAGTAGCACTTTCCCCCGCATGCACTATGGCAGCGCTTCACGGGACAGCGGTGGCAACACTTCTGGCGGCAGGGATTCCCGAGATGACGGTGGCTCATCCTCGCATGGTGGCAGTGGCAAAATGAACCGCATCCCAGCAAACCTCCTGGACCAATTTGAGAAGCAAATGCCACTGCACCGAGATGGCTTTCACACGCTGCAATACCAACGCACCTCCACCACAACCACAACTACAGAACAGCGCAATGAAAGCCCAGGGCGAATACGTCACTTAGTCCACTCGGTACAGAAGCTCTTCACAAAGTCGCACTCTCTAGAAGGTTCCTCCAAGATGAACGGTACTAAAAGTGACTCCCACCGGGACAGCTCACACCACCACCATCACCACCACCAAGGCCACCACAAACACAGCAAACGCAGCAAGAGCAAAGAACGTAAATCTGACGGCAGCGGCAAGCAGCGCTCGGGAGGTTGGTGGAGTTCAGACGACAACCTGGATAGTGACAGCACGTACAGAACACCCAGCGTCATGTCACGACATCCCGTGGATCACATCAGCCATTGCTATCCTGACTCAATGCACGGCCACCTGGCTGGAGACCTGTCGTTGAAGACCTCCAAGAGTAACAACGATGTCAAGTGCTCAGCCTGCGAGAGCATAAGCATGGCACCAGAAGGAAAGTTCATGAAGAGAAGCTCCTGGTCAACGTTAACAGTCAGCCAAGCCAAGGAGGCCTACAGAAAGTCCTCACTCAACCTGGAGAAGCCCATGACGCCCACTGACCTCAAGCCCAACCTCAGGCCCTGTCACTATCTACAGGTGAGTTTGGCTTATTTTGCTGTGTGTCACAGGTCGGGTCTCTCAAGCAGCAGTTCCCATGGTTATGCAAATTTTCCACTCAAACACTGCAGCTGCTAACATCACTGATCTGCAAGCATATTACTTTTGGTGCTACTTGATTCACCAACTGATAAATTTAGTTCATTCAAATGATCTGTGGACAACTAAATGATGGGTATTTGACCAGTTTTGGTGAAAGGAGAAGATGGTGTTTCGGGTGACGCCTCATGACAGCAACAAGCAATTGAAGACATGATAAAAACATTCATTTTGTCTCTCAGTCACTACAGTGGTTGAGTACCCATTTACCATAGTGTAAAATTCATAAGAACTTGAGGCACTGTAGCACAGAGAAGAGCATCAGTCACCAAATTTAGGCCTATATTGTGCAACACAAAGTGTTCCTTTTCTACAGGCATTGAATGAATAGACAAGGAAGAAAAGCTGCTCATCTCAGCTGGATTTCTGATTGATCTAAAAGACAGTGTTTTGTTTGTCACTGCCCTCGATATTACAATGCGAACATGTCCTATGGCTCAGCATGTGGCTGGCAGCAGAAGGGACTTGCACAGCAGGACAAATCAATTAACTCCAAAAATGATCTTCGCCGGAGGGAAAGAGTTGGCAATATGAGCATAAAAGACCACAGATCAATGTTGATTTATACCAAGATTTGCCATCGGGTTCAACCCAGAAAAAGGTTAGCATTTAGCTCAGGCCCATGATCGGCTCAGCGGGAGACCCCATAGCATCGCTGGGATCAATTCAGAGTGAGTCAGCACTTTACAGAGAGGGGTCTCGTAGGTTTTGTATGCGTGCTGAAGGGTATACGAAAGAGAGAAATGAAAAGAACGCATGCTCATAAGTCCCAAATTGCAAAAGCAGGGAAAAATAGGTTTAGTAACAATGCTGCTCAATATACAACAATGTGATATCTGATAGCATCATGTAAGTACCGCCTGCAGCCAACATAAAGTGAGCACTTCAGCACATTGGGAGAGAGAACTTGGAGACTCCATGCTCTAAGCAGAGTGTGTTGTATGGATTAAAGACTGCTATAAACGGAAAGCCAATACATTACTCAAATCAGACAATGGAGCCAAAGAAACAACTCAATCTAAGGTTACGTCAACAGAAAATGTTTTAGAGGGCTAATTCTGATGGGCATATTTTTAAACATAACTGATTATGATTTTGAACTGGGCAGACCACTCAAATTTTTTACAATCCCACTAAGTGCAGTAATCTTGCAATGAGAGAGTCGCAGTGTTTAGTGCCCCCCACCCTTTTCTGACTTCCATTTGGTCATTCAGCTGAGGTAGTGTCCGAGTCGCGGCACTATAAACACTTCTAAAAATAACCTCCTCTCCTCTTTCCTGCCGCAGAGCTATATTTAGCCCAGCGTTATCAATCCAATCCATGCGGGGTGACACATCGTCCCTCCCCTGAGGAGAATCAATGCCCTCTCAGAGGGCTAGAAGATGCTTCGAAGGAGACAGGGGGAGAAAGTTTAAGATACGTACCGCTGAGGTCTGCACCTCTGTAGATGCATTGTGATACCCCACGAAGCAGAGGGGAGGAAACAACAAAAGAGATGCCTGTTTTTGCACCCCATGGCTACTGTGGTTTCTCATCACCAGGAGCAGTCAGGCAGAGAGATGGAGCCAATAGTCAGGGATGATACTTTGCACACACCGAGGGGTCACGTCGAGAAGTTTTCACTTCCTGCTGCTGTTGAACTGGGATTACCCACAGCTGCCTGCACTATAACAAAATAAACTGTATCCTGAGAGAGTGCGTGTGCTGGCTGTCTGTCCATGTGTGAGTGAGAGTGTGCGTGGGGGTGTTTTTTTTTCTGTTTATCACACAGCAGATGGTTTGATGATGTGCTAGTCACCTTGTTTGCGTCCTTGGTTGATGACAGAGGGAGTGACAAACTTCTGAAGTGTTGTAAAATGATGAGACAGTGAGCAGTAAGATATGCAGGTACTCATCTTATTGAAATATCTGTATGTTATGTCTACATGAGGGCATGCAGCAGGTGTGTGTGTGTGTGTGTGTGTGTGTGTGTGTGTGTGTGTGAGAGAGAGAGAGAGAGAGAGAGAGAGTGAGTCAGCTTATGTGTATGTATGAGAGATCGATTAACTGGACACTGGGGGAGACAGAGATAGATTAATATTGCCTGTTCTCTGAAATGACAAATGTTTGGGAATCAGACTTAGCATTAGCCATCACTCTCTGTCTTTGGCTAAGTCATTTCACAAATTAGCCCCAGTTAGCCCCCCCCCCACCCCCAACACACACACCCACACACAGACATACGTGCATACATATGCACAGTTTTCAGGATGTTCATGGGTTTCACTGTTAGCTAGATATTAATGAAAGAAGGTGATCGGGGCAAAGCATTTGTCTGCTGTCACTGACAGGCTCACTTGGATGAATTTCAAATTCTTTTCGTGCATATATAGCAGGTGTTCACTCTCTCTGACGCACACTCTCCAAATTAGATATGCAAATACACCTGGACTGCAGTAACAGCTGTAACCTATGCCTCTTCCACCTTCCTTGCACCCTGCCCATAACTTCACAGCACAATAACTTTGTCTTACTGTCTCAGTCCTGATTAAAAGTCAGTGGCTCCAGCAAATGCTACTCTGTTCTTTCCCTGCATACAGTACCGTAGTACAAAGGGAGGATTAGTCTTTGATAGTTTTGCTGATAGGGCATTGCGGAGGGATTTAATAAGCCAATTAATTGCCATGTTGGCTTGCCAAAGGTGGAGCTTGAGACGCAGAAAGCCTGCTGATTAAATTACAAAATGGAAGTGCAAAGCAGCAGAAACAAAACTGGCACTGTGACTGAAAGCTGCAGTAACACCACTTACACACACACACACACACACACACACACACACACACACACACACAGGGGTTCCCTAACTTTTTCATTAAGGGGTTCCCAGATAGCTATCAGGCCATGAACTGCTACTTTGTACGGTTTTATCCCAGGAACTCAGACAGCAGTTTGTAGCTAAATGTTACTCATTTCTGTTGCCTGGGGCGACAGCGTGGCTTTGTGGTTACCACCGTGTCAGCAAGCATCTGCTCACATTTGTGTTTTATTACCTCAAACCTTTCCTTTGATTCTACAATGACGTTGTCAGGCTATAACCACTTCATTGTTAATTGTTCAGCACATTTTCCCACATCTGTTTTGTGTGGGCTACTGCATTCCCAGAGTAAATCAATAATAATGGCTAGCTGTGGTAGCGTCCCAATTCTTGCAAGGTTTAATACCAGTATCGGCTGTTTTTGTCACATGTTCTTGTCAAGAATTCTTCATTGTATTAGTGTGTTTTAGCAGAACAGGTCACGCCTTCAGAGACAATGTCCAGGTGTTACAGAGAGGGAACTCTGAGCATCATTGTATTGGCCTTGTCTGGTATTTCTTCTTTTTGAGATGTTCTCTTCCATATATTGCTTCTGTTTGTACTTTACTGTATGGTTAAGTTTGAACAACTCTCATCAGTCTCCTGAAGGCAGCTGGTTCCAGAAAATAGTCTCTGATAAAGCAACTGTGCGCTACCTTCCCAGCACTAAACAAAGCACAAAGCTGCAGCAGCAGGGGAAGAAAGTCAAAAACTAGCAAGCTTTGGAGCCAGATATTTGTTCTCAGGAGCCTGAACTAAATGGAGAGTGAACATTTGGGATAACGATGGTGGCCAGAAACACACAATTAATGCCAATGTTCCATGTTTGCTGAATGTGAAAGTAGGTAAACGTGTTCTAGCTCATCAGTGGCTGTCTGTCAGCTTGATTTGATGTTTTCCTGCCTCCTAGTGGCCAAAATGTGGCTAGCACAGCTCTAAAGAATAATATGGAGAAATGGAGACGGGAATCCCAGGTCTCTACATTGACTACGTTTACATACACCAAATATTTCAGTTTTTGCTCTTATTCTGAAAAAGACAATATTCATACTAAGCTGTATATATGGATTATAAAATAATATTCACGTTTACGTAAAACCTGGATAATATCAGCATATCCCACATTTGAAGAATATGCTGTTTACATGACCCAAATCAAATCTGGAGAATTGTCTTATTCTGAATAATACTGGAATATTAGTGTGCATGTAAATGTTGTCATTGATGGCATTTAGCTGCATTAACCGGCCAGTTACTTGCCCATTAACGCTGCGAGTCGAGTGCAGCAACTGATGTGGATTTATACAAACTGGCTCAGGGATTGTGACGAAGAAGGAGTTCGCATGAGAGATTTCTTTAGAAACATACAATTTATTAAAATTAACACAGGAATATGGTGCGTGGATATGAAACAGCAGCGACGAAAGAAATGCGTGGATATGTGAGGGATGAAACGTGGAGGCGGTGAAGGTGCAAAAGAAGATTATGCAGAGTGGATGTATGCATGGGAGGAAAATGTGATGGAGATATGGGATTTATGTTTGTTGCATGTATTAATGTGAGGCATGTTAACGTCCTCAGCCCTTCAGGTATGATGATGATATGATGTTTTGCTTTGCCGTCAGTTTTTGTGACAGTGGACCTTAAACTCACATTCTTCATGTATGTCATGATTTATTTTTTTTTTTCACAGGATTTGTTGTTTGACATCTCTTTTGGTCAAGACTCAGACTTCATTAATGTGGATAAAAACGAAAAACAAAAGAGTCAGCGATAAATTGAGAGCATAACTTTAAATGGCATTATTTGTGATTCTGGACACAGGTCTCCTTGTCTCTCCCTCTTTCTCTGTATCGGTGAGTAGCACACTTTCACCTGTCCCCGATCAAAAGGCGAGGCTCGGAACAGATGCTGCCGCTTGGCTCAAAGCTGACAACAAAAGTGAAGGCCGCATACGGGGTTCTAATGCGAAAAGTAATTAAATGAAACACTCAGTTAACTTAAACATAATAATGAGGTGGAGGAGAAGTGTGGATGGATGAAGGTGTGCTGCAGCAGAACAAGGCAGGCAAAGAGTGTGTCCTGTGGTCACAGCATGAGGGAACTACATCCACTCACTTTTACCATTAAAAAACGATTCCAACAATGTGATATACTTTTTTGAGATACCTCTGAAACTGTGTCCTTTTGTGCGCCGTACTTTTTTAAGTTCCTCAAGGTTTCTGTGAAAGGGCTTTTTTTCAGTTTCTCCTTGGCCTCAGCTGGTGTGAATTGACTCAATTAGTCTCTCCTGTCGTGTCCCTGAGTTTTTTTTTGTAAAAACTTTGAGCTATAGAAATCAAGTGAACCATTATTCATACTTGTACTCATTTATATTTAGAGTTATTGCGTAATGAAGTGTTAAATTGAACTTTTAATATATCCTGTTTCATCCAGTCTGATTCTGTTGTCATGTCCTGTGTTTCCTAATTTGACCTCTGAGTGTTGATGAATTTCAGCTGTGTCGGTGGACGAGAGGTGAAGTGATAGGAAGAGTAAGAGACTATGCATGCACTCTCATTAATATCTATATGTACTGAAGTCATTTTGCTCTAAACACAGCTGTCACTGACAGTTGATGTTTTGGTGATCTTCAGGCTCTTAGTGCTAGACTTGGATTCAGAGTTAGTCTCAGAAATAACATTGGCTTTTGGCTTGTAACACTATAAGAATCGAAAGGACCAGATTATGGATTATTTCACTCACCTTCCAGTTCACAACTGTTTCCTTTTATTATCGAGCGTGTCTATTTACACTTCTGTGCTAACATCTGATAGCATAAAGTGTCAGTAAATAAACAACATGAAGACAAGATGAACACAGACATTACAATGTCGCATGTGTGGGCGGGCAGTGTATGTGTGAAAGAGAAAGGCGAGAGAAGAAGAGTTGGCGGTGGGTGTGCGGTGGGTGTTTAATCAGGTCTAGTAAGGAATCCGCGTATTCATTCTCCCCTGCGAGGTGGGAAGAGGAGACAGAGACAGATAAAAGAAAACAGCACCTTCTCAGACTCGCACAGCAAACCCATGCAATCTTGTGGCAGGAAATGAGGGGCTGGAGGCTGGTGGGTGGGATTACCGATGATTGAACCGTTAAGAGTTCTCTAACTCTCTCCCTTCCTTCCTCTCTCGCTCTTTCTCACAGCCATTTATCCATCTTTCTATGCTACATCTCTCCTATCCTCTCTCTCTCTCTCTGTCTCCCTGTCTATCTCACTCCACCGAAATGGCAGTGACTTATGTTTCTTTGTGCTAGAGGTGGTGTGTATAGATAGAGCCGCAGAGTTAATCAATGAAATGCACTGCTGCACTGCAGGAGCATTGGCTGAGGCCTGCCCAGCCCCACCACCCATCTGTACACACATATACATACCCCACTCCCCGAGGCTTCCTGCAGACTCAAAGATCAAAGCAGTGGAAGTAAAGGTTGACACAATATGCCAATGTCTGCACGATCCTGCTATGAGATGCATGTGAACCATTCCACCGATGTTATTTATAGGCAAAGTGTCAAAACAGCCTGGGCTTACAGTGTGTGCGAGGAGTACCTCGGTGGGTGTCAAGAAAACCTTGGTCATAAATATGATATATAAATACCTTTCTCCAAGTCATGTCTGTTCTTTATAGAGCACAATCCAGTTAATTAGAAGAAGTAGAAGTTCTGTTATTGTGACAGTGCAACTTTAAATGTGAATCTCACACTTGAGCTGTGAATTTTCACACAAACCTCGGCTCATATTCACAAGGTGCTTTACGTCACCGCCGTGAAATCCACCGCAGAACACGTTTTTTAGGGGCAACAGAAACATGGAAACTTCCCCAAGTAATTGTACATGGATGCCATGTCTTCCCTTTGTCGGATCTTTAGGTCAAGGTGAACGTCCGTGTCGGCAAGCGTCCACACTCAGGCTTCACAAAGCATGCTGGGACGACATGTGTTTCCCCAGCAATCAATACGGGCGGACTGCTGCACACACTGTTTCTTTATCTTCACAGGGCGACACCCCACAATCTATTCAGTTTATCAGCGAATCCAAATTAAACAAATCTCACCACAGCTTGCGCCTGTCCTCTGGCGTTCCGTTCAGTAATTAGACGTCTAAAAATATCAAACCCCTCCAAGACTTAATTAACCCATCGACTCCATTTGGTAGCTGGTGCATGCCTGTCTTTGGAGGGGAGATGAATGGCTTTTATCAGAGTGTGTGTGTGTGTATTGAGTGTGCGTTCATGCCGGTGTGGGCGTGTATATGTGAGAGCGTGTTTTGGATGGAGGGCATCACAGTAAGCTTATGCATTCTTAATTCATGTGCTTTTCTGCATGGTTGTGTCCCTGCTCTTTTGGTTGAGATGCATGCTTCTGCGCCTCTTTCTGTCACAATTTGCCGTTACCTTTTCTCATGATGTAACACCGCAGCCTCGCAGTGAAACTCGCAGCCGAGCATTACAGACCCAGAGGACACACTGTAATCCTGATTAATCATGCTAAGGCCACAACATCGATGATGCATAAGAGTCAAAGGCTGCTTTGACCCAGCGTGGTCTGTGATTAACAAAGAGTAGGTTGTAATAAAGCCATAATTGATCAATTATCCGGGCCGTTTTGATTTGATGAGACACTTGTTAGAATAGTAATCGCGGGTGGGCGTGCACTGATGCCAGAGGTTAGTAGAATTAGTGTCACAGGGAAGTTGTTTTTTTTTTATGATGTAAACAAACGGATGCCTTCAGTGCTGCTGATGGATTTTATGTCTCATTAAAGTGACATCTCTCAATTGTTTGTTAATACAAGCAATTTCTTCCAGTTGCTTTTCCTTCGTTTTCGTGTGCTTTATTTTCAGCAGTGTATTCTTGGAAAGGATCATTTCTGTTTTTGTTTCTTTTTGAATAATAATTGCATTTCAATTGGTATTTTCCAGTGGATGACATTTGCATCAGAAAATGATTAGAGTCATGTGTCTGACGCATTAGTGACATTTGGATTCAGCCTATCTCCTCCTGACATTTCCCACAGCCAGTCAGCTGCCACGCAGTTCATCGTGAACCTGTGAGCAGCGACTTAGTCACTGATTGGCGTTGGGGGAAAGAAAACGGAATCAGTGTTATCATTATAATCTCAGCTCTGGTCCAGTGTTACTGTAAAGTCCAAGAAATATGGACCCAAGTCAGATTTAAGTTAATGAAATCCAGAGCTGGGTGGATTGGCACCGCGCCGAGGCTGATCCGCCTGCCAGGATGTTAAAGTGATGGATGGATACAGCACCACAGAAGCCTTCAACTTCCACATAGAATTTAATGATTACTGACAATGTCATATTTTATGAGTGCAGATCATTGACCATGGAAATGCATGTCCAGCTAAAGCCTGTGACCATCGCACACAGTCAGCAGAGTGCAACAAGGTAAATCTTAAAAGGAAAATAGAAAACAAGAGAGGCTGGAAAGGTTTGTGCTTGTTGGGGGTGTTAGCGCCTGCGTGTCGAGCTGCATCATCTGTGTGTGTTTGTTTGTAGGAAAGGCGAGGACCCTGACTCAGCTGCTGCTGGTGTTGTCACAGTAATTGAACTCTGTTGTACTGTTTAACGAAAGCAAGAAAATGAGAGTGTGTGAGTCAGGGAGAACAATACAAAGAGTGGTATTGTGTGTAATGAGCTTGTGAACAATCATCATCAGTTCATTACATGTGTGGGTGAAGTTAGCCCGGCAGATTTTAATAAGCCACACAACCGTCTCCAATAAGGAAATGATTTGAATCATATAATAACATTTGTACATGTCGTATAATGGCATGTACCATAATGGAGCCACATTTTACGTCCAGCAAGAATAATCTGTATTCACAAGCATTCTGTTTTCCAGTAACGTGCTCCACTTGAAATGGATTCTAATAACAAAATTGCCTGTCTGAGCAAAGCATGCAAGACTAACATCAAAGTGCATTAACCTCGATTTTGTGCTGCCAGAGCACCTGTGTGCAAGATGCTCTCTTTGTCTTCCTGAGCGCTTCACACACTGCATTTAAGACCGCTGTGATGCTGCTTGTTCAGAGTGAAATATTCACTCCATATGTAGTGAAGACAGGCAGTGAGTGCGAGTGAGACACCCTTTTCCTCACTCTGAATGGGATAATGGTGATGCTGACGTCTGGATACTCAATTACCTGGTTTAACGAGTGGAAGAAAATTGCTACATGTATAGTGCCTGGCTTGTTTTGATGGCAGGTTTGCACAAGCGATAGCTACGGCGGGCTGAGCAAAGATAGCTCTTTCTCTCTGTTTTCAAGCTTTCTTTTGCCAGTAATTATGATTAACAGGCCAGCCAAATTTCGAACAGCGTTTCAGTCAAGGTTTTCAGCAGTTTGTAACCTGGCCAAACAACAGAAAAGCTCAAACACTGAGCACCTGTGGAAGCTGGGAGAAGGTTTTAATGTGTGTTGGCTCATTATGAAAATGGTGTAACTGAAAAGACGGATCCAACTGTGCCAGAGGAAGGGGGTTCAATTCAAGTGTCAATCAAATTGCGTATTGCTTCATCACTGGAAAATGTTATAGCAGTACTTTTTTATGGTTTTAATGCTTCGTGTAGATCTACAACACATGGTCCTCTAGGAGATTCAAGACAGAGTCATGAACATTTACAGGAAATGTAAAATCTTGCAGAAGAGTCATTGATGATACATAACAATATCCAAAGAAAAATCCATCTGAAGCGAATTTTCCAAAAATGTTTGACAATGGACAAAAAAGCCTAATGTGGACCGTGTCCAATGTAGTGACAAACAGAGTCTTATCATCTGACTCTTTTAGCAGCTTTTTAGCATCTTTTTGAATATTGTTCTGATGACAGGCTGCAACTTCCTGTTTTCTCACCACTCCCTTAGCATAGCACTCTCCAATTCTCAGCCACAGCAGGCATCACCATTAAAAAACCCTTGTCCCCCACCTGCACAGCACCAAATGGCAGACCAACAAAGTTAGCGACTAGCTGGTGAGCATATTGGAGCATTTAGCAGCTAAAGAGTCAGGTATTTCCCTCATGAGTTGTTGGAGACCAAACCACAGCTAAATGGAGCGTGAATGTTGGATTTACATTCATCAGGCTGCCAGAAACACAGCTCACAAACAAATGCAGATGTTGCTTGGTGTGTAAACAGGCAGCTGTTTGCGAACACGTCTGCCATAAATTTAGTGAGAATATGACAATGTTGTGTGCGCGGTGTCATACGCTGCCCTCAGGTGGCCAAGAAATCTGTTATTGCATTGATTATTTTCCCTCACCATGTCACCCAGGTGCCCCAGGATGACTGGGGGGGTTACCCTGGCGACGGGAAGGATGAGGAGATCCCTTGTCGTCGGATGCGCAGCAGCAGCTACGTTAAAGCCATGGGGGACGAGGAGAGCGGAGAGTCGGACTCCAGCCCAAAGACGTCGCCTCAGAAGTCCGTGCGGCCTGACGCCCTGGTCAAAGCCATCGTCAGACCCAGGGACCTGCTGGACTCCCAGAGGTACGACACATGCTATGTTAAGATTTCAGTCACAGTTTGGTTTCTTTTTTTCTTGCATGTCCCTGTTTGTGTATTCACTTCACTGCTTGTGTAGATTACGGAACATGAACATGTCCATCTCAACAAGTCTCATTTTGTATCTTCAGATCTTAAAGTAGCCATTTGAAGGATGTTAATGTGGTTCTATCATCTGCCAGTTTTGCTTCTTTAACCCAGTCAACATGTGTGCAGTATTAGGCCCATTGATCTGAGTGTACCTCACTGAGATTTTTGATCTAACCACTGGGTTTCAAATTCTGCATGTAGTGGCTTTCAGTAAATAATCTCCCAGTGGAGTCAGATAACTCCACTGGCTCCTCATGTAATTCCCTGAAATGTGGTGGAATGGAATGATGCATTAGGATATTTTTATATTAATCTCAAGACATGCCTCTTCCTATTTTCAGACTGCACTTTAAGAGTACACCTTTTCGCAGCTTAGTATCTTATGCTTTGAATATCATACTTGTTATTTATTTGCTTTAATACGTTCCCTTCAGCAGTGTTGGCAGTTTTCTTATGCCCGTGCCCCACCACCACATCAGTGTCAAGCACTCGATAGCTGAACTGTGCACTCATTAGAATCCATTTATGGGTATTCATATCAGTATCTTCAACTGCAAGAAAGTGCACAGTGTGCTCTTCTGGGATGTGTCCCATTAAATGGTGAGGAAATAGAGGGCTTTTGTTTTGGTAACTCGGCAGCGGAAGAAACCACTCATAAGAGGATTACACGATGAGACAAGCTGAAGACAATGTCACAGAAAAATAAACACAAGAATCTATGGAGATGTACAAGTGAGTTATTAAGATTACAGCATTAACAAATCCTTCAGATGAGGATAAAATTAGATTATAGAGTTCTTGCACCAAAAAGGAGTAATACAATAAAGAGTGGCCTCATGTGTTGTAATGTTATAATTGAGAGACCATTCAGCATTTTCCCCCCAAGGTATTTGCTGGGATTGTGCTATCATTAACATAAATATAGATAGATGATGTAACTTTCTTAATATTTCTGTGCGCTAAACCAATTATATTAGAGTGAGATCACAGCGATGATATACAGCAGGGGTTACTCTGTGGCTGTTTTAGGTCAGAAATGACCTCCCTTTTCTATCCTGCTGCTTTATTATGTGTTGTATCTCCTGACAACTGCCCGTTTTATCTCTCTGCTCTGTATCTGCCTCACCTTCTGTTGCACCTCACATCCCGTCTCCATCTTTTGTTCATCATTGGCATTAAACATGGTCCTGGGTAGACACCAACCACAAATACAAAAGATGCTGCCATCACCTCTCATTCACTGTTATCCAGCAAGGGTGTTTTAAAGCTTCCTTTTCCCATTATCTCCAATAGTTTTGGATGTTCATTTTTCAATTATCAATTCATAAATGAGACTATTCAAATATTACTTATCCTCTTATTTTACTCTCTTTTGTGGTTTCAAATTGTTTTCTTACAGTACTTCAGACAACAAATCATCACATTGTGTGTGGCAGATGAATCTTTTCCAGAGTCATTTTTTTAAAAGGTGGCATTACGAGAAAGCAAATTCACTGCTGTTCCTCCTTCAAAGGGACCTGTTCCTCTTTGTTCGCAGCAGAATGTGAAAACAGTAATTATGGACAAAAATGCACAAGTCTATTTTAATAACGTGACAATTTAAAAAATATCTTAGCCCTGCTCTCTCAAAGCACAGCATTTTATCTGCCTTTCCTCTGCTTCGTGAGCTGTGCATATTGAGTGCATTTACCAGTCAAGGTCTGAGTTCAGTTTGGTAGTCCCCACCAAAGGCCTTTTAGCAGCATCTTAAAGACCAGGCTGTACTCTGCATTGTCATTTTTAGACAATTAGAAGCATTTATTTTGCATTTCTTTTTGAGGAAGCCTTAGGAGTAACTTACACTGTGCTTAAACGAACCCCAGAGGCTCTATTTGAGTTAACCAAAGGTATGTGCCAGGAAAAGTTAGAGGCACCTGATTATGCAGGGGCAACAACGGTGCAAGTTTGCCCTCAGAGGAACATGCTTTTAACAACAGTTGTGAGCCTCGCTTCATTTATGACCAATTCAATCACCTGTGTTCTGTCCTTTCACTTAAAATCAGCCTGCTTTGTGCATGATTGACATGCTTGCACAACTGACATTACTTGGTAATACTAAAAGGGCTAAAAGCTGGTAGAAGTATTATTCCATCAACATCAATTATGGAATTTTCTCTCAATTAGATAAGATTATATGTTGAATACATATTTGGGCTGCAGGCAGAGAAAGAAAGAAAGAAAGAAAGAAAGAAAGAAAGAAAGAAAGAAAGAAATCAGTGGAACTGCTTGAATTTCAACAAGATAAGAACAAAGGAGAAAATTACAGGTATGGTAGGGTATGATTGCCAGAATTGTTTCTTTAAAGACAGCATTCAGACAGCTCAGGCTTTAGGATGCTCTTGCTCTGTGTGTTGAGCACAGGGTGAGTTTGCCCTCTATGCGGTGTATGTTACTCAGGGAGGTTTGCTGGACTGTGCAGAGAAACTCTCCACAGGCCTGCTGCAACTTCTGCATAAATCACTCTGTGTGTCTCTTCTGCTTCTGGTCTGCATGAGCCCAAAGGCAAATAATCTGACATAAATTGCAGACATTATGCAAGGATGACCTTGTGTCTGACCTCAGAGTAGAGCGTGGCCTGTGACTGACACATCGCTGCAGTATGTGATGTCAGACAGTCACAGCATGAGACAGCGATACACATACTAACAGTGAGGATTCCCTCACTCTTATTTTCATATCCTCCTCTCACTCCTCACGCTGCTGACCACATGCTCATTGCCATTCAGCAGAGGTTTTCAAATTGCTACTCGCTCGTACAGAACAGCTTTTTCCCTGGAAGCTCGGAAACCGCAGCGGGCACCACCCACAGAATCCACTAATACGCATCGCCGCTGTTAAGCTGACCCTGATGAAAACACGTACGGACATACACGCAAACAGAATTGATAAGTATTTCTTGCAGCTTTGTGATGTCTTGCTGCAGGAGGAAGGGCACCAGAGATGTTCACCTTATACAGTCATGGGCCTCAAGTAGTACTGTGCATGTTTTCATAATAAGCCAGAGGATGCAGTGTAACTGAATTTTGTTGATTGTGATCAGGCAGGAACATACTGATATCTGTCACAGAAGATGCCATCGTTTGGCCTTTCAAACAGCTCTTTCAGAGTATGTAAGTAATGTATGAGGCAGCCACAGTGAGGTGTGCTCCTTTTTCCACATCTTGCAAAGCTTCCCCAGACAATCCATTTTGAGTAGCTGTAAACAGTGAATGATTTATGAGGATGCAACAGCAGGAAGGGCTATCAGTTGCAGTTATTGTACTCCAAGGCCCCTCTGAATAATGGCTCTCTCAGTGGTTAGACGGAGAGTCTGCTGGGTTCTGCTGAAAGAAAGATATTGACCAGCATGGATCAGGCTGTGTGGCCTGCCTCTGCATTGAGTGCAGCAGCAGCAGCATTGTTGATATTTAGGGTGTCATGAATGAAGAATTCTGATACTCCCCAGAACACATTCGAAGAATGCCATCCTCAGAAATGTCCCGTTTTTACTGATCGCAACAATGTGAGACTGGTTTGGTGCAACGCTAGACCAATAACCCAGCTGGGTCGATGTATTAGCCAATATGAGCTAAGCACAGATATATATATTGGTATTTTGGCCTATGAATAACAAGAAATATGTGTGAGATCATTTAGAAACCATGTCTCCATCACGTAGCGAGCACTGACAGATGAGTTTTTCAGCTTAAAATGTCCCACTCAGTACATGTTGGTTGCAGCTCTTAAAAAAGTAGAGGTAAGATGAGATCACATTTTATTTATTCCAGGAGGAAATTGTAGCTTTACAGCACCATAAGAAGAAGACTAGTGAGGTTGAGAGTTACAGGATACAGATCAGTAAAGAAAAATGTACAACTCTGACAGCAGTTTTACAAAGTGTTCCTGAGCCTGTGGAGTAATATCCACTATACAATCACATGTTCACAAAGTGGTGACCTCACTCCGTCCTTGCCTTTCGAGGATGCCCTTTCAAACCCAATCGTGATACTATCACTTGTTACCAATGAACCTGTCCCAACTTCGGCGGCTTCAAAGCGCAGCAAGAGGTGACTGTGAAAAATTCTAACTTCAGTTCCCATAAATATTTAAAAAAGATCACGGCACACTCATGTTTGCAAACCAGGCTGCTCTGTGATCATTTGTACCAAAGAGTACCCAAGAGACAGGACACCAAATGGTTGTGAGAGCAGCTTTTGCTTTTAAACAAAGGGGAAATACTCACTGTTATCCACAACGATTGTTTTACACTCCAACATTTGAAATCAACCATTTGGACAAAGATATTCTTGACTTTTTATCAACCTGAAGAGGATTTGATTTGGACACAGTTTACATAAAAGTCCCATCCTGTTCTATTTTAGATGTGTCTCTCTTCATTTGTTCAGAAGTGAGCCTGTTTTCATTTTTTGTATTCTTGGCACCATCGTGCTGTGATCCTTATCTGTTACCGTTTTAAGTCCGCACACAAGAGGTGCCACAGATACCAAGTGCCACCTGACATGAGAGCTCTCATACAATGAGGCTTCACCAGGCTTGCTGGGATGGAATTAGATTGGATTCAAGACAGACATGGCGTAGGTTGGATTTCCCCTGCTCTTGTAGCAATTTGATGTCCCAAGGGGGCATTCAGATGGGCCAAACACAAATTTGACAGCAGCGGCTCCCTGAAGCAAATCATGTTATAGTGAGAAACAGGCTGTCAGGTTGTGTCACCTCCCTCCATCTTTCCCTCTTTCAAGCTGTCTGTCGCTCTCATGGTTGACAGGATCGCCTCTTTGTTCATCTCACCAATAACGAATACATCACAGTCAAGGGCCCACTGAGCTGGAACAGCCTGTGCACTTGAAAGAAAGCTAGATGTCAATGATTGTTTTAATTAATAACCATTTACACCCCCCCAACCACCCTTCCGTTACAACTTCACCCTCAGGTCCTGTATGTCCTGTAAGCTGCAGAGCCGACAGCTATGATAAATTGAATATGAATTGGCTTTTTTATGCCACAGTGGGACCTGCCAAGGATGTATAAAGAATGTATTCATGTTGATGGGAACTGAATGACATGTTGCAAATTTCACAATCCTGCATTAGCATAACAAGTCACTGGGTCAATCACTAATGATATATCACATCTGATAGCAAGTTATCTTGACACACGGGCACACACATGCAGAGAAGAATATCAATAATTAACCTTAATCTCCAGCAGCTAACTTCTTTTGAAATGACTGTGTCCTACTCTAAACACCAGAAGCCAATAAATACTGTATTTTGTTGGCAGTTTATGAAATAACTCATACTTGTTTGCCCCCCCTCCATCTATGATTAGCTTCTTGAGGCACCATAATTAATCAAAGTTAACAGTGGCAATGCATTCAATAATTCCTGATTCAACATAATGTAATTACTCATTCAGATAGCAGTGGGTATGAGCATTTTCCCTCAGATCTCAAGGTCAGAGCAGAATTCCAATCCATTGATTTTTGGCTGCGCGAGACGTGTCATGCATAGTTAGCCTAGTTTTCTGTCGGCAAGGCTTGTTCTCAACACGTTTTTGCCTCCGCTATGAATGTTACACTTCATACTACGGAAAAGATGGGTAATTTTTCTCTCCTGCTGCCTAATGTTCAAAAACATATCAACTGCTGTGTATGATTCTTGATCTTTTAGCACATGGCTTGAACAGAACCCTCAGTATACTTGAATAGAACAAGCTTTGTGTGTTTGTGGATACACTGATCGTGAAGTGTGTTAAACACATTGACTTTGCATACCTTCCCTTCTTCAGGGTCTTCTTACCAAGATGAGTTTCACTCCTCTTGCTATCCTCCACCCCTCTGGGACCCATTTGAAAGATGTAATTGTTCTCCGTAGGGCTTTGCGGTGCATTTTGTGTCCGAAAGGAAACATATCTGCTGATTTCCACTTTCTGGATTAACAGACACATTTCCCCCAAGTCTCAGCGTGGCCTCATCCCCTCGCTCTCGTGTTAATACACAGCGTACATTAACACTTCTTGCAAAGCCATCGATCCTACAGCAATATTTTTTCATGCATCAGAATTGTCCTTATTCCGTAATGTTCTAAACACTTCAATCAAACGTCTTTCTTTGAACCTTTCCTCTCAGAAATTAGCACACAACAGCTATTGTCGAGGCTGGATCTTTTTCAACCATAGAAAGAGTACTTTTGCTGGCAGCATGAAAGGCAGGAAGTGTGAGATTCCCCATCTTCCCTTGCCTTTATATGGGCCAACAATGGAAGTGCATTTGCACCAATCAGAGACATTAGAGGAAATTTGCTCTGGCATGATTTGATTAAGATCTAACGCATTCTCAAAACAGCCTCCCTTCA
Organism: Chaetodon trifasciatus; assembly: GCA_037975065.1. Classification (NCBI taxonomy): domain Eukaryota; kingdom Metazoa; phylum Chordata; class Actinopteri; order Chaetodontiformes; family Chaetodontidae; genus Chaetodon; species Chaetodon trifasciatus. The sequence continues at coordinate 9,555,847 of JBBMOE010000021.1, forward strand.
CTCAACTGACTATAATAGACATCTTTACAGGCATGGATGGATGAAGTATGCCTCAGTATTGCCTCAGCCAGTGCACTTACGTCTGATCTTGTCAGCTAAAAAGCTCCACTAAGTTTCATTGCTCAGGGAAGGATGTTAGGCAGGTTTTTTTGTCAGTCTCATTTGGTTCAATTAACCAAATCTAATTCGCCACACAGGAGAAGAAAGTGTATTTTATGATGTAGTGTAATTGTTTTTTGTGTGCGCCATTTCATCGTCAAGTGCTTTGTTATAATTTGTTTGTTAGTGCTGGTGGACAGTGTGTGTGTGTGTGTGTGCGTGCACACCTACTGTGCAACAAAACTCATAACACAGTCCTCATTACGACGTTTCATTTATAAGCTATTGCCTTAACCAGGCAATGCTGTCTGCCAGCTATATGTAACTATAGCATGCTCCCACTTTTATCATTATCTTGAGGACCATGTTGGTCATTTTGTATCACCCTAATGTTTGCAGCACTTTGGTGAAAGCTACCCAGCAAACATTCAGTTCACCATGAATGTCATACAGAGCCACTTCTGTTGGACTTGTGCCCAGTGACGTCACATGCATCCAACTCCCACTTGTGGGACCCAGTAACTCTGTTTTCTTTTCTACCCACAGCTCTTACCGCCTGGATAAAATCAACAGTGACATGCGTAACTACATCACCAATTTTGCTGCAGACTTAAGGTGAATACAGGCTCAGTGCCTCCCCTCCCCTTACCTCTCCGCTGCTGCCATGTTGCAGTGGTCAGACGTCGGAGCCAGCTGGCTCGCTGCCCTGCTGACATACCCAATATGGACGCCTCACAGAGCAAACACTCAAGACCAGTCAATGAGAGGTCACCTGGGGCAATCTGCTCATACTGGCAAAGCATAAGGCACTATTAAACATAATATAGATATGATTTGATTCACTGCTGTATATTACAACAGCATGGTAGTAAAAATCATACCGTGTTAAAAATGAACTAGGAATGTTTGGAGAGATTAATCACGTGAAGAGATAGCACTTCTTCCCCTTTCCAGCTTCGTTATGTTCACCGCTTCGTTCAGACTTCGTCTCTGGATGTTTCTGCTCTGGGATGTTGAGAAGGTTGATATTATTTTGCAAATACTCACAGCTTTGCTACAGCGTGACAAGATGGATTGAGGGACTTTTAATCACACTGGCATTTTCCTCGCTGCCAAACGCCAGTGTTTATCTCTATAAAAAGCCCAGAAACTGCTTACTCATCCCTGCCTGTCATCAGAAATAGATCTGGCGCAGGGAACCTCATTTTGGTATTCCTAATGTGACTCACATAGTATTCTTTAGTTTACTTAGAGCTGCTTTCTTCCTCGATGTTTTTCTCTGAGTCTCTCCAGCAGATTTCAGACCAAACAGGGGTTTCTGAACATCTCTCTTGCTCTGCTGGGGTAGCACATTTAATTGACCTGCCTGACACCGGGTGCTCTCTGAAGTGCTTGCTCACTAACTAGCTCCTGATTTGCATTTCCCTCATTTCCAAGCATTGATTAGATGTTTCAGCAGAACAGAAATTGAACTGCCTTTTTAAGGACATTGGTGTACACATCAGTGTAGTGGGGAGACACAAGAGAGACGCAATGTCATAACCAGTCTCCACTGCCTTTAATAACACTTAATTGTTTAGTCATTATGTTACACCTGTAGCCACTAGTCAAGCTGCTTATTTATTAGTTAAATTACATTTAATTGACTTGCTTAAGAAATAATCACCATGGCCGTAGTCCCACTCCCTGCCTGCTTCTCCTTTTCTCTCTCTGTTCAGTCAGAGCTACCACTTGCAAGCCACCAGGGACATGCATCCAAGCATTGCCCTGGACCCCTCAGCCAACTACAACTCTCCCAAGTTTCGCTCCAGGAACCAGAGCTATATGCGGGCGGTCAGCACCCTCAGTCAGGCTAGCTGTGTTAGCCAAGTGAGCCAGGTGAGTCTGCACCCTTTCAATTAGCAAAGGTTTTCAAATCCTTCCTTGTGTTGGAGAGAAGTGGTTCTTACTCTGGGGGCTGCTAAGGGTCCCAGAGGAGGTCCTTGGGAGTCTTCAGCAAAATTAAATAATTAAAGTTAAAGTTAAGAGCATGGCAGTCCTAGTCATAGTTTCCACTGTTTTATCATATACCATTTAAACCCACATATCTTGTTTCTGACTTAATTTTACTTATACTTAATTTATATGACAGATCATTGCAAGACTCCAGCAGGAGCTGTTGAGATATTCATCTCCCTCTTGAAAGAGAGGAATATTGATTTGTTCAGAGTCTTAAAAGCTCAGCTAAACTCTTACTAATTCCAAATCCCAATAGATAGATAGAAGATGCTTGTCTTTGATTCTTGATATTGCCAAATAGGAACAGAATCATAACTTTCAAGCAATTTCATTTGTATCAAGTCAGTATCAGAGACATAACAAGATTCATCATACACATCTTTAACAGGAAACAGAAATATTTCTCGTCGGCAGTAACAGCAAATCTTTTACAGCAAACTCTCTCACACAGCATGACCTTGACTTCAGGAAAAGTTATGTCACATTGTTGTATTCACACAAATCAAGAGCTGCAGCAGCAAAAGGAACCAGCCTGCAGACTATCTACTCGTGTGGAAATATGACTGAACAATTCCCAGGCAACACTCAAAAAATGCAAAAATCGTTTTTTTGTGACATTATAAAAACACATTTTCATTGACCTTGATCAAAATTGATCAAAATGTGTGCACTCATTTGATTTTAACAGCAAGCCTTGTTCTCATTCCAATGGAAACTGACAGAGAACACAATGTCCAATTCAACCAATCAATTTATGTCTCCAGATGAACAAAGAAATGTCCTCACTTGCTTAACAATGGAGAAAGCATGCTTATGGCATTTGTTCCTCACAGGTGAGTGAAACAGAAATAAATGGCCAGTTTGAATCAGTGTGCGAGTCGGTGTTCAGTGAGGTGGAATCCCAGGCCATGGAGGCCTTGGACCTGCCCGGCTGCTTCAGGACCCGAAGTCACAGCTACCTGCGAGCCATCCAGGCCGGCTACTCCCAAGACGATGACTGCATCCCCCCCATGGCCTCCACTGTCACCTCCACCATCAGGTCTACCACAGGTAGGCAAATAGACATCAAATCAATTTGCACATTGCAATGTGTGACATCTTGGATGTTGGTGTTTTTGTTAGTACTTACAAATTGACACCAAAAACTTACATTTGGCCTTGACGTGTGTTAATGGATGAATTTAGAACAGTTAGTGCAAACTGGTTGTACTGTCAAGCAGCTTCACATCTTTGCATGAATCACACTTGTATGTTTCCATTGTTTTTGATGGACGTATGATTACTGTAGCGACCACTTGTGAGCTGTGCTAGTTCATTGTACTGTATTTTGGATACAGTGCTTCATCTGCTCATCCATTGGATGCATCAGAGAGTAAAGCTATGAACCCTATTGAAAACCACAAATGGAAATTGTCTGAAGTTAAAATCAGGTCAGAATAAGGACTTGACTGCTTTTTCCACTACATTTTAGAAATCTGTTTTTCTTTATGATGCCACATGGTGACCCTTGTGAAGGTACTCACAGCTTTATTGCGAACTGGGCAAAGAAATGCTGAAATTGCCATATGCAAAGTATGCATTGTCTCCTTGCAAACCCAGTTTTCACTTAAATATTACAGTATATACTATGAATATCTTCACTCACAGATTGTTCACTTCACACAAATTATTTTGTCCCGTTGCAAAGCTCACAGAGATCACATTACAGAACTGCACACCATTGCGTCTAGACCTGGAAATTCAATAATGTAAAGCTGACCATAAATATACAATGACTGAACTGTCACACTGGTTAGTCACATATATCACATATGCAAACTTGTTCAAATAAATCTAAACCGTACTCAGCTGACACGTGCATTTCTATCTGATACTGAAACTTGATTACAAATTGTAAGCTGCTGGTGGTTTCAAGAATTCCCGTGATTGCTGGCTTCACAGAGGAAATGATATGTCCTTGTACAGATGAAGATTGTGGGAAGAAAAGAAGAAAAAGTGTCCAGAAGAGAAGTCTGAGTGGATTCCATCTCTTCCCACAATAGATTCATGAACTAATGTCATCAGTTGGACTGTAATAGGGAGGGTTAGAGGTGTGGCCATCTGGAGATGTGCTTATGATCAATTCTTCATACCTGTTAATGTTTGCTTACACTGCTTTCTCAGTAAACTCAAATATCTTTGCATTCCTAGCATACAGAGTATGGTTTGGTATGTGATTTTGTCACTATTTTGGACATGGGGCAATTGGTGCTTCGAATCAATCTGTCAAACTGGACCTCATATTTTCAATAGGGTTCATACTATACTTCCTGATTGATGGAAAATGGTTAGGAAGCTTTGCTCATCTTTGCCTCTTTTCATTGCACAAAGTACACATTTCCTTACCTCGACTGAAAGCAGAAGAGCATGCAAGGATTGTTCTTACACCTCATTTCTTAGAAATATTGTCCATTCTCTGTGATGTGTTCTGGGAGATAGGAGTTTCAGCTTTGTGCATTGAAAAGATGTGAAGAATGCATGCTACAAATTAAGGTTGAGAAGGCAGTGTAAACCATTACGGGAAATGAGTCAAAATGGGAGTACTTTCCCAGTGTTACACTGGTTTTCAACACCGTAATGTATAATGCTATTAAAGATTATTAAAATCTGAGAATGAAAAATCCTCAATACACAGCTACGGTATACAGATGAGTAAATTGGGGCAATAATCATAAGCATAGCATTTAGTTGTTGCAGATTTCTGCAATTATCTTATTTTGACTCATGGCATTCAGTGCATGATTTGATGTTACTACTTTGTGGCAGTAAAAAGCACATTTTCTCCAGCTGCTCACACCTGTGGCCATATTACAGATACACATTTACATTTGTCTTGCAGACAGAAATTATGTGCAGGAAGACTCTTGTTTACCTGACCAGGCCAGTGTGCGTGAGGATTTGGCAGACACAGCCCCTTTGGCTCATGATGATCTAGGCTGCCCAATCAGAAGAGACAGACTATATCAAGATAACATGGGGGCTACAGCCAAACCTCTGTCCGGACCACCTGTTTCTCCAAGTCTCTTCAGATCCCCCAGATCTAGTGCTCCTGAGCGGCCATCACCTAAAGCCATCCAGGCTAGTATCAAAGAATCAGCCACCTTGGCTGCAGCTATCAGTATGCAATGGAAGGAAGAGGTCTCAGCCATGCGTCGAGAGCTAGCTGATCTGAGGAGGGACCTCTGTAAAGAGCTGCGTGCTTTCAACAGTAATTTCAACACTTTCACCCAGCATTACAACACATGGTCTCCCCAAGGTGGCAACATGGCTGCTGGAGCTGATGTAGGTTTAGGTGGTGGGACAGGGACAGGGACAGGATCAAGGTCAGGGCCAGGGGTAGGGGTAGGGGCAGGAGGACATGGAAGCTCTGCAGCAGATAAAGGCACTGGGGGAGCTAGAGAGAAGAAACCCCAAGTATCAAAAGTGTCTGTGGGCACCCAGGCCAGAAGCAAGGTCCTTGTCCGGCAAAGCACTGCAGATGCAGCTGTCAACTGTCCAGAGGAGAAGGAGGAAATGAAAGGTGCCCGCAGAAATCTACCAAAACAGCTTTCTATGGACCCAAGCATTCTTGCCTGTCCACAGTCAATGTATGTGGAGAGTGCCATACCACTTTCTTTGGATCCAATACTTCCATGCTCTGTTAGAGCAGTTGAACCAGAGCCATTTGACTTGACTGCTGTTCCCTCTAGAGTTGAAACAGAACCAGAACCAGAGCTACCAGACCATACAATTGTGAGTTCATCTGACATGGTCACTAATGAGCCAGTGATCACACATGGTACAGAGCCAGTTTCCTCAGAGGCAGCCCATGAGAGCCCCCAGGATTCAGTGACAGTGGAACAGGAAATGCTTATCACTCCACAGCTAATAAATATAGACACAGCTAATGTGTCCCATTCAAATACTGAACCGTCTCACCCGGATGACTTGAGATCCCCAGACTCAGAACTAATTGAAAGAGATAAGATGCAGCTACCATATCCAGTTCCTGTAGTTACTGTGTCTCCACCAGAGGAACACGATCATGAAATCATTTCAGATTCAGGATCTGTGGACCCTGTCTCGGTGGATGAGCCAGATCAAGAGTTCCAAAACCCTACAACTGTGTCATTGCCATTTTCAGGATTAGAAGATCCAGATCCTGCAGACCCAACAGTATTAGAGCCAAAACCATCAGACTTACCCATGTTGGCCTCATCTGACCCCATTAGTCAAGGCCTATTCTCAGTCTCCGATGCACCCACAATAGATTTTGATACTGTTACACTATGTAATTTAGAGACTGACATCAAATGTCCATCTATTGTAGTGTCAGAATACCTGGACACAGACTCTCCTGCAAGTCCAACCGACAGTGACACAAATCCAGATCCCATTATCACCCTTCCAGATTATCCTTCTGACTCTCCCCCAGAGCAAATGATATCAGTCTCAACTTTTGCTTCCAGTTCAGAAGAAATTCAACTCACCACTGAACCAGAATCCCAAGATTCTGAGTGGCCACCTCTTCCTGAACCACTTGATACCACCCCTATATATCATGCTGATCTGGTCCACTTTGACTTAGTAATGCTGACATCTCTAGATCAAGATGATCTTGACTCAGTGTTCATGGACCCTGAACCAGAGCCATTTGACCTGAGTGTTGACTCTCCATCCAATACAGAGGATTTAGATCCACCCATTTACCAGTCAGATTGGCCAAGTTCAACCCTACCCGCTATTGACCCTGCCACCCTGTGCCCCTTGGATCTTTCACAGTCTACAGAATCTGTCTGTTTGGATCCAGCTGTGGAGTATCACTTAGCTCCCTTGCCTCAGGATGTAGCCTCTGAATTACATGAAGTCCCACTACCACAGGTCACTGTCACAATATCCCCTCCAAGTTCAGTATCTCCTGATACATCACTGGAAATGGACTTTGGACCCACATGTCCAACCTCAGATCCTCTTCCATCCAGTACAGATCCATCACCACCAGATCTTGAAGATGTACCCGCATTTGGCTTGCCACACATGGAGCCAGATGATATGATTGTAGAAACACTGGAGTGTGAGACTGTATCCCAGGAGTATGAGAAACCTGTGGAAGAAGAGACTTCAGGTACTCCTGAGAGGTCCTCAAGCGAGCAGGCCTTCCTGTGGTACAGGTGGCAGAAGAGGGCTCAGAGGCAAGAATCAGTGCACAGGAGTGCCAGTGTGGAACTCTGGAGTGGAAGATATGAGTACAACAGTGCAGAAATCACATACATGTCACTCACTCTGTGAACTCATACCTCATTCTCAGCAGACAAAATGTAGCTCAAAATATATTTATAGTTAATGGTTTGTAGCTGCCAGAGCACTGTAGAGCAACTTGTAGGTTTAAATGTCATGTGATCATTGAAATTCAAAGCAAGGACTTTGTCATACACAAACCTACAGTAATATTCCAGGAAAAAAGACTGCTTTGGAAGCAGGAAAAACGCATTTCAAGGATTGCACCATACTGCAAGAATGTGATGAACCCGTAGTGGGGATGAGTTTACTGAACAATCATGCTTCAAAAACATTTAATAATTTCTTGTATGAACTTTACTGAAGCTGTTGTCACCGCTGATGTGAAATATCTTCCAGGAAAGTACTGCTTCTTTCAGTGTACCTTATTTAATCACTGGATACACTTGTAACGAATGTTCTTGTGCAGTATTACTTCAAAGACAAAATGCCACATCTATTTCAAGAGAGTCCTGGAGCTCTGTTATAGACTTCGGACAAGATGGCCTAATGTATGCAAGGTCTGACAATCCTTGCAGTGAAGATGGAAACTTTCCTTGACTTATTTCGAGCTCTTTCTTTATTGTCACTCTAGAATGGAGTGAAGTAAATCTTGCCAGTTATCATATAACTATAAGGAAAAACTGTTTACTCTGTGAGCTCTGAGATGGACTCTACAGTTATATAGCAAAAGGAAATGATGCTCTGGAATCATGTTTGCACAATCCTAGATGGAGCTGGAATACTGTACTGTTAATTTGTTGGGAAAATAACACGTGACTCACACTCAATCTGCAAAAATATAATCGCATACCCGTCCAGTTATGGTATAGCATCTTTATACAACCCCAGTTCCAAAAAAGATGTTGATGCTGTGTGAAACATAAAACAGAATGTGATAACTTGGTAGTCCTTTGACATATATTCAATTGAAAACAGTATTAAGACAATATACTCAATATTTTACTTTGTCATCTTCATTGATTTTTGTAAATATATGCTTGTTGTGAATTTGACGCCAGCAACACCTTTCAAACAAGTTGGGACAGGAGCAACTAAAGACTGGGAAAGTTGTGGAATGCTCCAAAAACACCTGTTTGGAACATTACACAGGTAAACAGGTTCATTGTTAGCAGGTGATAGTATCATGATTGGGTATGAAAGGGCATCCTGGAAAGGCTCAGTTGTTCACAAGCGAGGACGGAGAGAGGTTCACCACTTTGTGAACACATGATTGTATAAAGGATGTTACTACATGAACTCAGGAACACTATGGAAAACAGCTGTTGGCAAACACAGTTCATTTGCAAATGATTGCATTATGTTTTTATTGACATTTTACACAGTATCCCAGCTTCTTTGGAATCAGGGTTGTACACACAACCTCATGTCACCCACATGCACACACACTTTGCCATACAGCACATATACACTCATCTTGCTGGACAATAATTAGAAGGATAAATTTATTTTAAAAATAGACAATAAATGGTGATAAAATTTGTCTGAAAATCTGACTGCAGTAATAATAGGCCTTGTTGAGAGACAATATTGTATTTTTTATTGTAAGATATCATCTTACTGCTCAGGAATCAAAGACTGAGAATGTAATACGACTGGGACAAAAGTGTAATGACATGTTGAATTGTGTTCCTTCCTGAAAAGAGGTGTACATCGTATGGCTTTTTTTTTTATGTGTGTGACACTGAATGATGAAAATGATGTTGTAATGGTGCATGACAGATGGCCTCAATATTTTGTGCATTTCATATACAGTGCCTCATTGTAAGTATTCGGTTCTATTCATAGTTTCATTTTGATATGCACTTCAATCAAAGAAGCCTACATACCACAGAAGATGCAGAATTCTGTTACCAGCAATGAACAGCTAAAAAGCCAGGCAAATCACAAGATATATCTGTGCTATCTGTCCAATTAACGGGCTCTATATGGAATTGCCCACTGAAGTCTGTGCTCTAATAAAGTGCGCTGGAACAAAGAGAATCTCTCAGCTGAACATCAATGAGCAGCAAGAAAAGGATTTTTCTGTGTGTTGTTTTGAATTGAATATGTGCAGAACATTTTATGAAAGTTTGCTACATTGACTGAATCTGAAAGGTTTCAAAGGGAAAGTTAATTAGGGTGTATTGTTGTATTCATTTTGCTCATTTCACCGGCGTAAAACTGAGCACCCTCTTCCTCCCTGGATGCCTTCTGTGTTTAACTTTTAATTCGCAAAATTACTATCCAAAAGTAGCATATAATTTAACCTTTACTGCAGTAACATTGTGATTATTAATAATACATATATAATCACTAAATATACTGTTTCAGAAGTAACACATGCACTGAAAGCAGTTGGCATACAATCATGGACCCTTTTTCTACTGTGAGCTTTGGAACGGACCAGTCCAGGAATGATGCTGAGTAGTTGTGAAATTTCTGCTTAGTTGAAGGTAGGTGTTGCAGAGAAAACCTGCTAGATGACCATGTGTTTATGAGAACACAAGATTTACTGTTATATCCTTAAAAGGCTGTACAAGTAAGCCAATACACTCAATGGCATGCAAGAGGAGTGAACTGCTCTACTGCACTTTACGTCTGTTTTCATGTGTTGTGAACGTCATACAGCTTAAGGGGAGTGTAAGAGGGTGATAACCTTTGCGAAAACATTTCTATCACATTCAGGACTGTTGTCTTTCACTTGATCAAGCACTTGCCACATATATGGGGATAAAAATGTCTCCATCATCACTTAAAGCCATGATAAGCAGCTTTGTCTCTTGTTAGCAGTGTTTGAACTTTTTTTTTCTTGATTTAGAACAAAATCTTGCAAAGGGAGATAGGAAAGAAAGGAAAGGTCATATTGTACTCCTAAACCAGCCAAATGACTAGAAACCAGAAAACAAAGTTAAAAAACAAAGTTATAAAGGTCTTAAAAACAGAAAATAAAATGCACTCTTAACCAACTATAAATCTCAAATGCCTTTATTAAGCAAACGGGTGTCTAAGAACGTATAAGCCACATTTAACTTGGTAGTTCTTTCTACATTTGGTTATCTTTTAAGAGTGTTAAAAGACAAAAAGCAGGTAGGACAGTGGTGAAACCACGGTGGGAGCACGGTCATGAAGCCAGGTCAGATGGTGCGTGTTGACATATTTACACCAACCTCAAATATGGGTCACTGCATCTGTCTGAAAATGATACACAATCAGCGTCAATGATGTATAATCCTTTGTTGTGATCTTACCAGAGGGACTGATTCTGCTATACATCCCACTGTGCAGAATAATCCTCATCGCTTGTCGTCCCTCCCTGGATCCACTCTGCATACTCTACTTGTACATGTGTTTTATGTTTGGGCAGATATGCCCAGTTTTCTCAATATCCACCCCACTCCCTTGTTTTCAGGGATCCAGTTCTGCCTCCCCTCCACCCGCAGCATTGATCGGACTCCCCAGCAAACCCCAGGTAAACGCGCCACCTGGGGAATCCTCCGTAGCTCCATTTCATTGTGGGGGATGCTATTTTAATAGAACATGAGTTGTCCTGTGGCGAGGCGCTGCTAACCACATGTTTCAATTGTGCTGAGTATCTGCAATTACTCACACATTCACAGTCAAAGATGGCAAATGACTTCATCAGAGGTCACCGAATGAATAATGAACTATAAGTTACCATTGTATTTTATTGGATAAAAAATTAGTAATTCACGCTCCTCTCTCTCTCTCTGGGTGTATTAATGCAGATTTACCAATGGCCAGTGTCCTCCCCTTATATTCTTATACCACAATTGTCTGATATTTTTTCATGTGTGCTAGCATAGCAGCTAGATTGACTGGAGGATGCAGTTGCTCCACTACACTTGCACTGGGCTCTAAACCACCCTCCTCCTTAGTTTGGTACAGACTGTAGTAACAGCAGAGATCAGTTGTTAAAAGTACTTTCTCTGCTGCCACTTGACAAATTTATGGTAGTGTTGCTTTCTGAAACCTGGCCTCTGACATCCCTCCATCGCAAACTCTGAAATCTCACATGAGTGCACAAACACATATACACACACTACCCTTTGGATGTTGCTATTATTAGCCTCCGTTGTGCATTCTGGTGATCCATCTAGTCGATGAGAGGCCGATTTATTTTCATGAAGGGTGAGGTTAAGACCACAGTCACATGCATCTAACCGGTGACATGCAGATGCTATTCAGAGTGCCACCAGGAGCAACAGCAAGGGGGTGTCCAGATTACTGTAAAACGGACTTAGCAGTGTGACTTTCATGTATGAGGGGACAACATCTGAGGCGAGCACAAGAATGGCCTTGATCCACAGATCAAGACGAACATGCCATGAGATGACTATATTTGTTGCCACAGGGGTGTTTGTTGCAGATGGTGCTTCTGTTCTCAGTGATTCATCACAATGGTGCGGACATCTTGAAACTGTTGCAAACCATCCAGGTTCAGTTTAGTAAGTTTCAGTAATCACTCACCCAGGGTGGTTTTTGTTATCTATTTTTAGCTGTTTTTATATTAATTTCTTTATTGTTTCCATCTGCAACACTCATGACAGTGTCAATAATGGAGTTGACTATCCATCTTCCTCTCCCTCCCTTCCTCCAGATCATTTACATATCCTTAAAAGCCTGCTGCAAAACAAACTGCTGCATTTCCTTTACAGTGATAAATCCAATCTGGAAGAAAGACTCTTAACGACGTGTCACTCAACTCCTCGCCCACCCCTCCCCCATGTTAGCACACAAGCCAGTCCTGATAGATAGAGAGGTCCTAACAGAGATGGAGTTGTTGAATCACTGCCTTTGTGTCTCACGTTAATCAGCCTCACTGGCACAGTGGAAGTTGTTTATACTTGTGTGTGTGTGTGTGTGTGTGTGTGTGTGTGTGTGTGTGTGAGAGAGAGAGATTAAATGGAGTATTCACACTGAATACATTTAGCTGCCTCTAAAGATACCTCTGTCCTAGACCTCTTTTAAACAGTATTCACTGTGTATACTGGTTCCTCAAACCTCACCTGTGTGTGAGGGAACACCTTGCTCATCTTGCTGTAAGAATATGCACCATTTGAGCACAATATTAACCACCGGTTCTCAAAATGTTTTGGTCATGCCCCCTTTGGAAGCAGAAAAACATCTGAATATAAGTTCACCTTGGGGGGTCGTTATCCTCACTCACCACTTCCTGCTGTGTTGAGCGTGAAAAGGTCGGAATCTAGACACTGAATATCAAAGCTGTACATATTCTACTTTCAAATCATCTATTCCAGTTGGCTTACTGGCTTGTTTGGCTGGTGTTCCTTCATAAATAGCTTGTTAATTAATGAAGGAAATCTGATAAATACTGATTGATCCATTAAAACACTTGTGCACTTCCCTTGCAGTTGCATGCCCACCAGTCTGACAACCACTGACATAAGATAGAGCTACAAAATGACGTGATAATACAGAACTGCCAAATTTGCAGTTCATTAAGTTTCTGTACATACTACCACAGTGAAAACACAGCTCCTGGTTGTGGTGGACCATTTCTTTACCGTGCTAACAGTCTGGCATGGTGCAAGCCTCAGGTCAACATGACAGCATTACATTTGATTAGCATCATCTGCTGCTGACACACCATTCAAGGTTATGCTTTCAGTCTGAGTCTTGCAAGTCCTGCTTTATTTTCATATTTCTATACTATCACGGTGAATCATGTTGTTGATGTTACAGTGGTGTACATAGCAAAGAACATTGTTCAACGCTTTGTTTCAACCAGGTCAGTGAGTGAGTGACTACTGGCTGTGCTCACTTCAGATGAAATCTAAATGCTGAGTAATACTGCAACTGCCAAGACGGGACCAAGAATTATGACTCCCCTTTGCACGACTGGCTGGCTAATAATGGCTCTATTTTGGTCCTCCTGCTGAATCATGCCCCCTGAATGGGTCATCTCTTTCCTCCCTTGATCTCTCCTCGCTCCCTGATTTATCCTTGCTCTCTATCACACACACACACACACACACACACACACCCTCTCTTCCTGTCTGCACAGCCCCACTCTCCTCTGGTTCCCTCTTTTACCTCTTTCTCACTCCCCGTCTTCCTCGTTCCTCACTAATGCATCTCTTCATCCATGAGAAGTTAATTTTGTGAATGGACAGCAGCATGAGTCATTAAGCCCCCGGAGCAGAACGCTCTTCATAGACCAGACGTCTCTAGCTATTTATAAACACAGCCAAAATATGGGTGAGAAAGAGGCCAAATCTGTTTGAGCAGGTTTGAGGTGAAGCCCTTGGTTTTATTGTTGCCATAAATGTGTTGGAAACAGAAAGAAAGTCTTACCCCTGCTGCAGACAACAATGGGTTTGTTCTGTAGTTTTGTTGCTCGGGCTACAATGTAATTCGGATGAAATGACATTAATTCTACGCCACAACTTTTGGGGGCCTATGTAGGGGGTGCAGCTCATTAGAACTCAAAATAGATCAGATTTTTGTCTCATAAGGACTTCTTTAATTGCTTTGTGTGATGTAAGCATTTGTAAGACCAAAACAGAAACACAGAGTTCAACACGGTTTGCCTCTTTGTCAAGGAAAACGATAACCCAAAACTTAACCTGCAGCGTAACTCAGTGTTCTTCCCCTTCGCCTTCTTTCTTTCTTTTGCTCTTGGCTCTGAGATACGTGACACATTCTCAGCTTTGATCAAAACACACTAAACACAGCTTGTGCTTCAGATGTTTCAGCCTGTAACTACACTGAGTGAGCTTTTCTCTCAAAGCCCTGCTCGAAAATAAAGACACGTCAAAGCCTAGAAGGCGTTCATGACCCGATCCCCTGTCCATCTCTCTGTGGATGAAGTCCATATTCCCATTTGCACTTGAAAGAAAGTAATCCCCCCTCTTTCTGTCATGAAATGGACAGAATAAGAAGATGAGAGTTGTCAGGCTTCCTTGAGCTTTACCTCCTTGCCAGGATCCTCCATACATGACTACTGTTGATTACCTCTCTGGTTTTTTGCTGTCATCCATGCCTGATAAGTTTCTCATGTCACAGAGGCTTTGATGTTCTCTGTTACTCTACTGACTTATTCATTATTTTAAAATATCTATTCATAACCTTTAGATTTTGGCTGCACTTCCAAGCACTCCTGTCGCTTTTCTGAGTGCTGACAGTGAACAAAAGAGGAGGAGAAAGGCTTCTGCTCTGGTAAAGAGAGCAAACACTCCTCTTGAACAGAAAGTAAATCAGATCAATTAGATGATCAGCAACATCAGAAAAGTACAAACCTTAACACCACATCACATGTTTGCCATAATTTATACAGGTTTCACAGCCAGCTAGATTTTATCAAGCTGTGAAACAAATAGCGTTGCTGCCAAATGTCCCATCCTAATCCCCACAATACATAAGATCACCACTTCTGCTAATGAGGTCATTAAGTAATAGAAGTCAGTTAATTACGTGATAATATTAATTGGTAATATGTCATCACAATAAAGATGATGATGTTGTGTTGAGAGGAATGTCTACATTCATGCACATATAATGTACTGAGTTGCAGTGAAATATATTTCTGACACTTAGAACTGAGTAGTAAGACCAAGTAGCTTTATCAACTGATTGACAGGCAGGACACAAGATTTTGATATTGGATGCATTCTGGTTTCTATTTGTAGTCCATTTATTGTTCCAGTGTTACTGATCAATCACTTTGGGTGAGCTTTGGCTACATGCAGGTAAACAGTCCATGTGGAGAGCAAAACAGGCGAATCACACCGGTTGAAATGCAATCTTGGAACCCATCGGCTATTTTTAGCTTTTATTATTGTTAGCTTGTTTTAATTCTGCTTGCAATTATAAGCAGATATTTGTGAATAGAGATCAGTCAAAATGTCATCTTTGCATCTGAAGTCGTTAATCAGACTGTAAATAACGACTGCCGCATGAAAGAAATGCTAAATTGTTGCCAGATAATAGCTGATGGGTCCTGAGATAGATCTGTGGAAATAGTCCCTCACAAATTCACAATTTACTCCTGTTTGAGTGAAGAATACTAAAAAGTAAAGACCCCCCCTGTTTCTTCAGCTTTTTATTAAATGAAAATAGGAAACAATGGACTAACACGTTGTTGGTTTTGACTTTAATTGACCTTAAATCTTTGTTGGCAGTAATAAAGAATATTGCCAGCCTCTTCCTTTCAGGCACGTGTGTGTTTGGAGGAGGTTGAGATGGGGTATGCTGTAAATGTTATTTTACCCTAGTAACACCTTAAACACCTTTCTGACTTTCAACATTCCTTTTGATTAAACTTTCCTCTTTTACAGGATATACTCTGGTTTTCAGTATAGGTCTTCAATTACAATTAATTTAACTACATGCAATCACATACAGTACATGTAGAATTCCATAATGGCGATGCAGCATGTAAATATTTTTATGTAAATAACAATATCTTTCCACCTTTTCCAGCCATCACCTACACACCCAACTACAAGAAGACCCCTCCTCCAGTCCCACCCCGCACCACCTCCAAACCCCTCATCTCCATCACGGCCCAGAGCAGCACTGAGTCCACCCAGGACGCGTACCATGAGGGGAGGCACCCTCATGGTGGGATGTGGGCCCATGATGGCCTCAGCCTGGGGCTTAGCCCTGGCAACGCCCTCTATAACTCCACTGACAGCCTGGACAGCACCAAGGCTGTCACCATAGCCATGGAGGCAGCTGGCGTCATGGCTGGAAAAAGACACCCATCCACAGACAGCCACAGTTCAGTGCTCACCTGCGACAAGGCCATCCTGGTGTCCAAGGCTGAGGAGTACTTGAAGACACCTCGATCCTCTATAGGGATACAGGTTAGTCTTGTCTCACAGTGAATCACACGAGTATTAGAATTTTTACAACTCGCACACACATGCATTCAAATTAGAAACTGTGCTCTCTTTCAAGCACCTAAAAATAGCAAGAGTGAGTCATCTTACTGCAATCCATCAATTAAGATTCAACTCATGCTGGAGCAGGTTTTAGTGAATGGTGGTTCACTCCATGGTTCATTCACTCCCTCTCCACTTACTCTACACATCTTCTTCTTTCCAATCTCACGGTCTTCATGCTCATTCTCTCCTTTTCCCTCTTTCTCTCCCTTTTTGTTTCTTTTTCTCTTTGTCTCTCTCCACCTCAGACTTTGTGTGATTGTATCTTGGGTTTGTCTTCCTCCTTCTCTGACACTAGCTGAGGTTCTGGTGTTGTTGATCTCCAGTTGCAGTCTAAAGGTTGCAGGTCTGCTGCAGAACAAAGAGTGAGGACTGTGTGGCACCTCACACCATCACCTCAGAGCCTTTTACAGTATTTTATCAAAGCAGAAAATCAAAGTCTCTGGGTGAATTTGAGAAGTCATTGTCAGTATTTTCTCCTGCTCTGTGCATAGAGAGAAGTAATTTTGCTTTCCTGTATTTTTCTTGCTTCATATAATTCAGACCCCCTGTTTATCATCACAATGTTCACATTTACTTTCTTCGAGTGATCTTTCCCCCATATGCTTAGTATTTCATGCCATTTACTCAGCTCTCAAAAGACAGAAATGGGGGAAATAATATTTAAAATAAGGTAAATTATCTGCTGTAAGAACAGGAAAATTTCACTTGTTGTACAGGTAGAAATATCTATTCTCAAAGAAGCCACAGTTATCTTAAAAGTAGTGCATCCAGACTGCAAACAAACATATTTCCTGGGTACAAAGAAATTCTGACTCTGGCAAAGCAGTTTTGTCTTTGTCAAACAGCTTTCCAATGCTGGAATTTCTAGTTTCAAGTATTAAGTTACTTAGAACCAGTAATTAAATCTTACTTAGAAGTTATCTTATAAAGGTAACTAAGGGCAAAAAAGTTTGAAACAAGTGAAATACTCAAACATAGAAACTGCCTGCTAAGAAGATACGTCAACAAAAAATAAGCATGTATTGCAGTGAGTTCTCTTTCCCAAACATAAGTCTAGAAATTCACATATTCACTCCAGTGGTCCAATTTGCTTAGTCCATGGCAAAGTTGAACTCAAAAGCCTTTCAAATATTTGAAGAATTTAAAACAGACTACTTCATTAATCTCATTCTGGAGGTGGTTGAATGTCGTTGGGTGCTGTTCAAGTTCCTTGCAAAAATCAGTCAAGCACGCCTCAAAGGGTAATTGCTGTGTTTTTTTCAGGTGATATTAAGAAGGTCCTTTGGCTGGAGATCGGCCTAACACCTAAATTACACTAAAGCTATTGACTGTCAGATGTTGCCATCGGGGAGTCACTCAGCAAATAAATGATCCTTTCAAAGTCAATTGATCCTGCTACACTTGCTGCATTGTATCACATCCAAACTTAGAGAATATCCAGCAGCAAGTTTTGCCCAGACATCACATTTCACTATAACGTGTAAATGGAAGCAGTTAAAAATAGCCTCCAAACACTAGTTCTAACACCCCATTAAAATGACGTACTCTAATTTAGCCTGCATTCGGGGTTTTAAAGTAACATGGTTACTGTCGGCTTTCAGCAAGAACGTGACTCATGAAGTTCCATGTAAACAAGGAATGTGAATTCTTTTATTAAGGTGAGGGATTAGGAGAAACCTGGTCAACACAGCTTCATTTCTGCTGAAGAAACTTGAACTCCTGGTCAGGATAGTCATAATTAGGTTTCCTAACAGGATTTTTACATGTGTTGCAGGATTGTAAGGAAAATATCATATCACTTCAACCTGCTTTGTGAAATCAAACACTATGTGAAGCATTACTGGGCTTGAGAATATATTCACACCTTAGTTATCTACATTTTATGTCTTATCACTAAGACTGTTAGTCAGTTAGATTCACACTTTGCCCTATAGCCTTCCACCCCAAGCTGTAAAAATTATGTTTGTTTGGCCATCCCCTCAATATTTAAAATAATCAATACTAAAAGTTAAACTGAAAGTAAAATAAATATGTTTAAATAAGCCTGTTGTCCCAGCTACATAGTCAACTGCTCAAACACTGGGGTGCCTTGGTGTTGAGCACACCGGGCTAGCGTTAACTCTGAAGGCCAACTAACTGTGCACGCTTGCGATGAGTTGACGCCTTCGTGTCACTCCAGATGGAGGATAGCACTTATGGAAGCTGGGCTGACCGCTGTGCCATCCCAGAAGGGGACCCAAATTCCAATGCACGAGTCCGACACCTCAGCTCCTTCCATCTCAGGCTCTCCTTCCCACTTTCCTGTCTTCCTATTGGGAGACCTGGAGTTTAATTACAAGAACTGGGCTCCACATCTGCAGCTTCCCCCATCCTCATCACGAGCTCCACTGCAGCAGCTCTCTCCTTCTCCGTGTCAGTCTTCCAGCCATATGCCAGCCAAAGGACCTTTACAGGACTGGCCAGGCATTATCAGAAAGGTGGCAGATCTGAAGGGCATCACGATGCCGGCAGAACAACCTACACCTACTCATGCCACATAGGAGGAGACATATGACCAACGTCTCCTGTTGTGGCCTTGCTTCACACAGCTCCAGTCCTTCAGGGAAGCAAAGTTTTCCGAGCCCAAAAAACTGAAAGTGCTGGTTTCCAGGTATGAGCCTTTCATCACAGACCACAAAGACACAGAAAAAGGTTTTCCCTCTGTCACACCACTAAGCAGAGCTTAGCTTCCATATTTCTCCCCAAGGCAGCCTTCTTCAGCAAGGGCAAGCCATCTCCACTGACTCCTCAGGATCAAGTTTATACTCGCCTCTCTAACTGTTCACACTAGTTTACCACTCGATTGCTGCAGTTCAGAACTACGTACTGCTGCTGTCCTCAGCTGTCTCAGCTATGGCCACAAAGCCCAGAGGTAGCAAATGACATCAGGAAGGCCATGAAGGCTCTCCTGACTCTCGCCCCGGTGGTGGCTCATCCAGGATTATGGCATGGCAGACTATGATGCAGGGAATATATATCTGGCTGCACATGTCTCAACTTCTCCCTCTCATCAGGCAGGAACTGCTGGATGGTCCCATATTCTCCAATGGGCTGCATGGACTCCTCCAAAGCACCACAGCTCATCTGCATGAACCAGACGAGGAAACAGAGAGCTTGAGGAGGCAGACCTC
Source organism: Chaetodon trifasciatus (assembly GCA_037975065.1). Lineage (NCBI taxonomy): Eukaryota > Metazoa > Chordata > Actinopteri > Chaetodontiformes > Chaetodontidae > Chaetodon > Chaetodon trifasciatus. The sequence goes on from JBBMOE010000021.1 coordinate 9,575,342, forward strand.
CTGTGAAACAGCCACTCCTCAACCTGTGTATTCTCCTCTGGCAGCTGTGACTCAGCAGGTTGGGCACCCCAGCAAGAAGCAGCAGCCAGTGTGCACCTGGTCCAACTGCCTGCCAAGCCACCTCACAGCAAAGCTGGCATCAGTGGCAAAGACAATTATGGGTGTGTCTCAAATCGGCTGAGGAAAGGAAACACAACAGTCCTTTTTAAGGACCAATCACTTTTCCTTAAAGAGCAGTTTCTTTTAGCCAGTCTGTTTATGCTCCCACTGAACATCTTGCAGCTTCTTTCATGCAGACACATGCTTCCCAAACAAACAAACAAGAAAAGGCTGACTGCTGCAGCCCAGTCACTTCCTCACATTTTCATGAATAAAATATCATCACTTAAAATGTGCATTACTGATCATAAGAAACGATCACCAGCCTACCACTCTTCAGGATGTGTTAGTGGTGACATCTCAGCACAAGGAGAAAGAAGGGTATCACTCCCATTATTTTCTCACACCAAAGAAAACAGGCAGGATGATGCTGATTTTCGACCTGTCTCTGTGCAACAGGTGCATCATGAAGTGGCCTTTTCACATCCTGACAATCAGATGTGTGCTGGAATGCATGTGTCCCAGGAACCTTTACACTTCTATTGATCTGAGAAATGTGTATTCACAAATCCATGTCATCCCCAGTCACAGAAAATTCCTTCGCTTCTCCTTCCAAGGAGTGCAGCACCAATACAATTGGCTATCATTTAGCTATTCTCTGGCTCCACGGATTTCTCCAAGTGAATGGAAACAGCATTGAAGCCATTATACAGGAAAGGGATCAGGGTTTGTTCGATTTAGATGGCCTAATCCTTATGGCCCCTCCCAGGAGGAAGCTGCTCTGCACACATTGGAAGTCATATAGCATCTGAAAACACTTGCAAAAGAGCTCTCCACTCCCCACCCAATCGTTAATCTACCTGAGTGTGGAATTGAACTCCGCCACCATGAGAGCCAAGTTGCCCCCAGCCGGTTTGAATACGTTAAACTTTGCTGTCACACATGGCGCTCCACAGAGTGGTGACGGTGCTGTCGGTGAACCATCTGCTGGTTAGGATGTTGGAAGGCCATGTGGTTGTCCCCTTATGGCTCCTACACATGAAGAAAATCCAGAGGTGGCCCAAATCCCTCTCAAGGTATTTTCTATCCATTCAGCACTCTCCCTGGCTCTGACATCACCTAAGGGTTTGAGTTGCCAATGCACACTGTCGGTCTCACCAACCTGCCTTTCTATTAAAGAGGATAGGAGCACAGTAACTTCCCTCATCAAATCTTCTCCCTGCCTCATTTCTGTGAGAAGACATATCTGACCAACCCTGCCCATTGCACACATTGTCTCAGTATGTTTTCTGCATGTCAAACATCAGGCAGGCAGAGCAAGGTGTGGCTCTGTCAAAATTTTTGTCTCACTGGCCTACAGTGCAGCGGGAATGGAGCCTCTGCAGGGCATCTGGGCACACTCCACGAGGTCCTTATCCTCATCCACGGCCCTCCTTAGAGGGATGACAGACATCTGTGCACTGGGCTTGTCATTGCTCTTTTATCTGTTTCTATCTTCACGATGTGTCTGAGTCCTCCCTGACTCATTCAGTTTTAAACATGTTAGATGGCAAATTATACGTTGTCAGATCTGGGCTTTTACGCGCATGCCAAACAGTGCCCCTCTAATCCCATCATCTCGGATTAGTGGGTTGCATGGGGGACCATTACAGTACGTAATCAACTTCCCACCCTTCCGCAGCGACAGTACTTTGTAGAGGGAGTGGAATAACGCTTTTTTCACACGGGGCTGACATGGTGTTATTCATAGCACAGTTCATTCCTCCCTGTCTTTTTATTCTTCACATTTATGGGGGTGTGAATTGCTGTATGCTATCTGGAGGTGGAACCTGGTGTCACAGTGGGCTTTGACTACATCAGCTTCGCTGTTAACCAAAAAGTGACAGCTCTTGGAGGGTGAAGCACCAATATAAAATAGAATGGTAGTTACATATATAACTCCAGATTCTCTGAGGATGGACACAGCCCTCTAAGATCTAGACCCCCTGCTCCACAGGCATTAGCTGAAGAAAATACTGGCTTTTGGGAGCAAAACTCAGGTCCTGGTGGTGTTAAATTGTATACTTTACATGAGGACCTGAGAGAGGCCACTGTACAGTGTACAGTGGTGGAAAAGAAAGTCTTCACAACTGCAGATGCCCAGGGATAAAGCCAATAACAACAGCTCTTTGAGGGCTACGCCTGTACTCATAGAATCTGGAGTTACAATATATAATGGTTCACTCTCTCATATTGATTGAATTAATCCTACATTCATTCATTTGCTCATGTCCCCAAAATGTTCACTTTCTGACTCATTTATGCACTATATGACTTACACATACAGTACTCAGTTTCCGTTTCTTTTTAGTCAGGAGTCAGAGATGATGAGGGCACCTCATTGTTCATTGGAGACTAATTTTTAATAGCAGAACTGCAATATGAAAATCTCATTATCATGCTTCGCCAAACTTTGTGGTGGGTGACACTCAGTTGGGGGCACCATCTTTTCAAATCAACATGCGTGCAGCTCAGATTTAGCTCAATCATTACCAACAGTAGGAATACAGATCAAACTTAAGTGTGGATGAGAAGAGCAGAATGCAAAGAGCAGGACACTGTTAGTCCTGACTGCTGAGAGGAAGTGAGGGTGAATTTGAGGAAGGCGTCGCCAGGGAGCAAGTAAATGTATTCACATGTGTGTGCATTAATGCCTATTTGAGTAAGAGTGACAGAGACTTATTTTGGCTTTCAAATTGGCAGCAGTGATGTGCGTAAAGTCCATAAGCACTTTTGATTATTAGTGTAGGTGCAGTAAAGCTCTACATTTAGAGAAACATCGAATAGGGACAAAAATGTTGGGAAAGCCAACTGCTGGATTGCCATGTTTGGTTAAAAACTTCATTTAGATACAATCCAACCCCTCAACGTCAACCCACCACCACTTTGAATGTCTCAACATCATATTATTGGGAGATGGCAGATCACATGTTCACACAGAGGGCACCGATGTCATGATGTTTTATCAAACTGGTGGAGGAAGATAGTGTTATGATGGAATTTTTGGTTGGTAGAATCATGAAATTTAGACTGAATATATGTAATTTTCTTCACCAGAATTGGCTTTAAAAGAGCATATTGACCTTTATGCTGGGAAATAAAACTATAATGCTTTAATTAACTGGGCCAAATCTCTTAAAATAACTATTCATTCTGATATTAATTCAGTTAGTAAATAATTAGTTAGTTAGTTAGTTAGTTAGTTAGTTAGTTAGTTAGTTAGTTAGTTAGTTAGTTAGTTAGTTAGTTATTATTGAGTTTGTGAGCTGTCGCTGATTTCCAGATGAATTTCCTTGAAAGAACGGCTGAGTTTAATACAACAATAATGTAATTAATAGTAAAAATAAAATAAGTAAAAAGTAAGTAAAAATAAATAAGTCAATAAATACAGAACAAATCCAAATAATTAAACATTTTTGAGACTTTCCTCACAGTGTGTATGTGTGTGTGTGAAATCCTGGCTCCTTTCAGTGCACGCACAACTCACCTGGTGCATTTATAGGCTTAAATAACTACAAGGCTGCATCATTGCCTGCCAGTTTTTTAATAGCTACCATTTCAGTTGAGTGCCTGCTGCAACACATTACTTTCATGAGATGATGACAATAATGTCTCAGGGCTTTGCAAATATTGATTTTTCAGTATTGCAAACAGCTTTGGGTGCATGGGCATCACATCATATGGCCAATCAATCTGTTTCATCTACGACTGGAGGTATAATTAACCTGAATTAGCCTGCCTCTTTATCGATTGGCCTTTTCCTTTTCGACACCCCCGTCTCAGAGGAGGTCAACGTATTTTTAATCTTTGATCTCTGACCTTGTGGACTAGATGTTGTCTTGACTTCCCGTAGTCCTTAAGGATCAATTTATTGCTGCCTTAAACAACCTTTTGCTACTCTAAAGTTGTACTGATTGATTTATTTACAAAAATAGTTTTAATTGCAGCCATAATGAGGTTGCGTGAAGAGGCAGTCAAAGCTTTTAACCTTAAACACAGTCAGAGGCTGGGAAAAGTTAACTGGTGGTGCTTGCATGTTCTGGATGAGAGGTGAATACACAGTTGTTCAACTTTTTGCTGATCCTCACTTTCCACACCTGTGCTGACGTTGTGACTGTGATTACTGATGCAGTGTGTGTGACTGTATTTGTGTGTGCGCACCGGCGTATCATGTACATTTACCAAAACATCATCTGGGAAGGTAAGCCTGTTGGACATAAATCTCAGTGCCTCGTGGATAGTTCGTCCTCCTTCCGTCCTCATCCATCACAGACATGAAGCTCATTCTCTTTTCATGAGGTGGACTTTGCTCTGCTTCTAACACAAAATAATGGAGGTCACCTCGGCAAGCTGCTCCACACTCATTTCCTCCCTGCTAACAGCTTCTCCCAAACGGCCTGACAGAATACAAAATGGCTCTCCAAAAATGTCACTCCCCAGCTTTAATACTGACCACTCTGCACCAAAGGTAGGGTTGACATTTCCTTACAACAGAGGCCCACCTTATTTTGAAGCAGTGCCTTTGACTCACTCTCATAGTCATGATACTACTGTAAGCTGAAGATTTATGAATGTCACATGCTCTGAAGGGCCCATATGGACATTGCTGGTTGACACTTGCAATCATTTTGGTGGAAAAGGGAGGGATGACGTTCCTTATATTACAGAAATGTATGCAGAGTTAAGCTTTAACTGCGCTAGCAGCTCTTTGACGCACTTAGGCTCAGCAGTGCTAACATCAGCAGGTTAACAGTCTCACAATGACAATACTAACTTGCTGATGTGGAGCAAGTTCACCATCTTATCTTAGATAGAGAACATTTGCTAATTAGCTCCAAACACAAGATGCATCTCAGGCTGATGGGAATTAGTGTTAGTTTTGCATGTATTTAGTCATAAGCCGAAGTATTGCTCAGTGACCACACATCTCTCTCTACATCCAGCCATTCTGTACCACCAGACTTTTTATTTGCAGACCATTTCTGGTGGAGCCCCAGTGAAAAAAGCCACGGCAGGCTCTAAAGAAGAAATACTGAAATGACAAAATAGACAAAGAGAGGCTTAAGACAGCAAAATAAAGAAAAAGATTTTGACAGTAAGCCAGCAGGAAATTGTGAACCCTAGACAAAGAGAGAAGTGAAAGCAAAGAAATTAAACAAGAAAGAGATGAGCAATTGGAGAAACAAGCAATAAGTGACAGATAGAAAAGCGTAGCAAAAATGGTGAGCACTGACAGGGTGTCCATAAAGCCAGTAAAACACAGGGGCTCCAGGGAGTGGTGCAGGCAGCGATAAAGAGTCTCTGAGACTGGGCAGCTGGATCAGGGTCACAGCCGTGCAGGGGCAAACAGGATCATCATCTGTCATTCTTCCTTCCCAGCCCATAATATCCACTAATGTTGCCCTATCCATCACTGTGTTACTCTGGTCACACAGCTGTAAATACATGATAAAGACCAATCCATTGTACCTAACATTAAGCACTGAGCGTTTTTCTTGGGGATTTTGCCAGATATTTGTGTTATTTATGGAAAAGCGAGTGAATAACAGAACAGAAATTAATTAGATATTTTTGCAGCCATTTGGGGGCAGTGCAACAACCTGCAACATTGATGTATTATCTCCAAATTCATATAGCTAATTTGTCAAGTTTCTGGCCATCTGTTGAATGTGAGTCCAATATGCATTGTTGGTTTAGCTTTTGTGTGGTCTAAAACAATTTAGCACCTCTTTAGCTACTAAATGTTCGCACTGTGTGCACTAACTAGTTGCTAACTTCATTTGTCTCATGTTGGTAGTCACGTAGCAGAACTGTGGTTGTATTGGAATTTCATCACCAAAAACACAGCCTGTGTTCAGAAAGGATGGTTGTTAGACTGCAGTGAATGCACTAAAACGGTAAAGTTGTGGGTGGTTAAACCAAAACAATGGGCTGAAAGACTTCCAAAGGCTCTGTAAAGCTGAGGGCAACTGCAGAGTAAGGTGATAATTCTCTGTGGGTTTGTTTTCGCAAACCCCTTCCCATTACACAGTGATTTGACCCATTGTTCATATAAAAGTATTGATCGATGCAGCCTTAACCTAATGGAGTCTTGCCTCCAGGGGCAGAACAGTTTCAAGTAAGTGTTCTAGGAAAGCAAAATACTCTGTTCCTTCTTTTTTCTCCTTTGTTTACTGTATAATTGATGTGATAAATCATATGACCTAAATTTGAGAATTCTAACATGTGGTGCACATATAATACTTTATTTATTTTCAACACAGCACTGTTACATTTAAAACGTCTACAGAACATTAAAAATATTACAAAAATTTCAGTCAACTATGAACATTTGTAGCTAAAATGAGCTTTTTAAAGACACTGTGTAGTGTGCAATATAACATACTGCACATTTTCCTTCATTTTTTCAAATTAATTTCCACAGAAACTTAAAATCCTCTGCAGGGAACCTCTTCCATCTTGTTGCCTTTGCTGCCTCCATAAATCATGCGATGTTTACTTTCTGACAGGCTGTGTACAGTTAAGGTGCTCTGTCCAGTCCCAAACCAATAAACCCAGAAGCATCGAGAAATGGTAGCGCACATAATGAGACGCACTTTTCGTTTGTATGATTTCTTGGCATTAGGTGGAAGCAGCCACGGACTCCGAATCTGAAAGCAAAGGCTCGCGGGAGTATCACTCTGTTGGGATCCAGGTGGAGGACAACAAGAAAGGGTAAGATAATGGTGCTGGGATTTTAAGGTCATTAGAGAGCCTCAATCTTTGATGTTTGCTCTCACTTTATGAACAATAATCCCATTGTCTCTCCCCTTATTTGCCATTGTGGCTTGTATGTATAAATGTGTGTGTGCTTTTATCTATGTCTTCCTGCCTCAGACAGGGCAGGTTCAAACGCTCAAACAGTGTGACTGCAGCTGTGCAAGCGGACATGGAGTTGGAGGGCTTCCCTATAATGGAGGACAAGGGCCTGCAGTTCGGTGGGGGCTTCCAGCGTCACTCAGAGCCCAGCACGCCCACCCAGTATGGGGCAGTGCGAACAGTACGCACCCAGGGGCTGTTCAGCTACCGTGAGGATTACCGTACCCCCGCTGAACCTCCCAGCCCCAGGGAGACCACAAGCGAGACCACCTGGCAGCTGGAACCCCCCTCCACACGGGAGAACACAGTCTCGTCGGGCGAGTCGGGTAGGGCGTCCCCCTCCCTGAGGAGGGATGGCAGCTGGTTCATGCAATTGCTCCACACGGAGACCAAGAGGATTGAGGGCTGGTGTAAGGAGATGGAGGCCGAGGCTGAAGAGAATGACCTGTCAGAGGAAAGTGAGTCTTGAATGTCTGATCTGAGGTTCCCTTTGTGCAGGCAGATAGAAAGACAGATTTATCTTTTTACTTTACTGAACCATGAGCACTGTATAGTATATGTTGTACTTGATGTGCTGTGTGTGTGTGTGTGTGTGTGTGTGTGTGTTTCAGTCCTAGGCAAAATCCGAAGTGCAGTGGGAAGCGCTCAGCTGCTCATGTCTCAGAAATTCCAGCAATTCTACTGGCTATGTCAGCAAAACCTGGTAAGACACCTATCAAAGAGAGGGTGTGTGTGTGTGTGTGTGTGTGTGTGTTGTGTGTGTGTGTGTGTGTGTGTGTGTGTGTGTGTGTGTGTTGTGTGTGTGTGTGCGTGCGTGCGTGCGTGCGTGTGTGTGTGTGCGCATCCTAAGATTTGTTGTCTGAAATGATTTATCTTTCTTATTACATTTTTCATTGTCCTTCATGCTAAAACTAGTTCAGCCAAGTTTGTAGTGTGGTGAAAGTTACTGCATGTCAACTATCTTATGTGGAAAAACAGACAATTTACAGTAAATATTATGGTTATGTTTTATCCATGTTAAAAAAAATCATTACATCTACAAAATTACCCACAATCACTGACAGTTAGGGACATTAAGTCTTTATGCAGCTCTACATAATTTGTGTATGATTACAAATGAGTGGTAGAAGCATACAACAAAAAAAAGGACGGAAAGAAGAAGAAGCATTAAAGGTGGGCAAAATGAACCAGCTGCCATTCTCATTATTCAATATATTAATATAATATATTAATATATTAACCATTATTTTCCATATTGCAATGTATAAATGATTTCTCAGTGTCAGGAGAAAAGTCAGATTTTGTTATTTTCAAACTCAGATTCTATATGCATATATCAGAAAACACCATATCATATTAATTAAAAGAGTATCATGCAGCTGCATCATGAACAAAGTGTCTAAAAACACAGGTTTTATCATTAGAAATAGTTCCACACTCCTTTATGTGTCCTCACAACCTTTGTTTTCCAACCTTCAATACACATAACAAACTGAATCAAAGCTCCCTGAATTTCATTGATTAAGGAAAGCTACAACACTGAGAATCAATAGCTATATATCACATTTATATGCCACCTGAACATTTAAAAACACGTGAGCGTGAATAGGTGTATTTTCAGCAATGCAGCTTGATCCTGAGAAGAGCAGACAGAAACAGAAGACTGAGCCAAACCTGGGTTCAAACAGACCTAAACATCCAGACACCAGCCGCTCTATTGCTCATCCAGTGCAGGAACACACCCAGGGTCAGGGATCTGTGCCTCATATTTTTTTTGCACAGTTCACAACTCGTTTTATTGATCTGAGCCAAGTACCCAATATTTCAAATAAAGTTGGTGTGGAGTTATGAGAGATTGTGTTACTGTTTATGCAATGTGCAGCAGAAACTGCTCATTCAGGGGAAGAGGGAGCTGCATGGGGATTAGATACAGTGAAGCAGCCTTTTAGACCAAGTCAAGTATAACTTTGTCCCACTTAAATAGGCTGCATTATGCAAGTTTAATTAACAACTTTTTCATTCCAGAAAGCTGCAGCGTTTTGTCTGCATGACAAATACATACGCAACAATATTCACTTCATACTTTGTTAAATAAATGGCTGCATATTAGAAGCTTAAAGAGATGTCTAATTGTCTAATCAGCCTGCTTCTCTCTACCTCATGGATCAACTTTCATAAAGCTTTACTCAGAAATGTTCTAAAAGAGAGACAAACCGTGTGTGTGGAGCACTTCTCTGGGAGGAGCTCCAGGATTAAAAGCACACACTGACATAGCCAAGGCTTAAAACTCACTGACTCCTTCTAAATCTGCCAGCTCCGGATATTTGAAGCCTTAAGACTTCTGAGACAGTTTGCAGTAACATCACAAGTTCAGGGGTCAGAATAAAGCTGATGAAATGCTGAGGCACTCCCTTGGTAATTACAGATAACAGAAGAGTGTTGGTCCCAGCTTACCTGACATGATGGATACTGTGATATCATGAATGTGGAGTAATTTAGATAACTTCTTTGGTTGTACAAAAGAGAATTATACTAATCTCATAATACTGTACAAATATCAAAGTAAAATTTAGACGCTGCATTGGAACATTATGCAAATTTAGAGGATTTAAGTCATCCCATATGAGATTTCAAAAAAATGAAAGGTTGTTATGCCTCCATGCCAGCTGCTGTTGAGCTTCAGGTGATTGTTGTTGCACTGTTTGATGAAGCTCTCTATCAGTCCTCTGTAAAAATAATCTCTCAGTGAAGACAGCATGTGTTTTACTCGAGATTATTCAGTGGAATCGAACATGACAATATAAAGCAATATAACTTCGATTTCTCCCAAAAATACACTTAATACTTCACTACATACATATGTGTAGCTTGACTGGTTGGTGGAGGCATGCAACAACGAAGTGATAATTCTAGCTCACATTTTGAGCTGTTATTTGTGATGCAATAACATTTTGCTTTTATATGATCATAAATGTTTCAAGCCAAATTGAAGCGTCTCTTTGATGTATTCCTTGTTAAAACAGGGTAGTGTGGCAGAATATGATGCCGCTCTGTAAAGCAGAAAGAACCACTGGTTACCAAAAAAACAATAAGTCATAAGTCACCCATGACTGTAGTATAGAGAATACTAGGCACTGCCGTCATAATATATATCTATTGGACCATCAGACAGCAGCACCCCTCACAGCCACCACATCTAAATGTCACAAGATTTAGAGCTGAAGTGTGGGAATGTCTGTGGGGTTACAGAGTCGACACGTCCCATCACAGATTTGAAGTAGGTCCATGATTTCTGGAATCTGGCATCTGACACAGCTTTGCTGGATCTGCTGGCCTGAGACACACTGGAAGAAATCTAAAATAATCTGAAATAGTGCAAAGAATATACTGCTGAAACCACTCGCAAACAACCTGTACAACCATGCCATTTATAAACAATATGGTCCATATCGAGATCCATGAACATGATGTCAAAGTTCTACAAATGTCAAACTGTGTATATTGTTGAAGTACAGTTACAAATAGCTGCATTGACACTCGAGGCATCATGTGCCAGAACAACATACAGCCAGTGTATATAAGAAGAAGTCAGAATACATTTAACATTCTTGGCCAGCTGAAGCCCACCGGAGGTCTGAAATATTTTCATAACATTCATCTGGAACACACACAGCTTTATAATAAACAGTGTCCTCAGTGCTCGGTTTCTTAATTGTAGGCAAAAAATTGCACTCATTCATTTATTCAACGTTGCCTCTTAAATGTCCATAGTCCACACAGAGAACATGACTTTGATATTATCAGCACAGTGTTGTTTAAAAAGTCGCCAGAATAAATTGTACAGTGCAATGAGCTCCTTGTATGACGAGACCACTGTTGAGACAGCGCTCTTTGTGTTATACCACAGATCAGTGCTGTAATATCAATACGCTGGCTCTGCTCAGAGAACCCATTTTTGATTGAATTTCTCAAAAGATTAATGACATGCACACATTTAATTCAGGATCATTTTTACAAATTAACATTATTTTGTCACATTGCAGGCGCATACAGAATAAACAAAGAGAGAAAGATTGCTCAGTTTTAATATTTAATGTTGACATATTAATTGCTGTAATGCTGTTTTATAGCAAAGTGTGAATCACTGAACTTGTTTTCCACAGCTCAAATATTTTGGACTACAGATGTTCACACAATATTACCATTCTCTCAACATTAAGACTACATGACCCATAAACTTTGATTTCTTGAGAGCACATAAAGCTACACAGTTGCATAGGTGGGTGGAGTTTTTCTCATAACATTCATGGTCATAGCTCATATATTCTCACTGACTCATCAGGTGTTCCTATGTATTAGTGTATTATAGTAACCAAACAGCTCATGTGTTTTCTTTTCAAGCATCTCTGTTCATATCTGCACTTTAAAGTCTGTAAGCAGAAAGGTTTGGGTTCATAAACAATGAACCCAGACTAAGGGGGACTGACCGAACGACCCAAACCTAACACAGAGAGCTGGACTTATACATTTGAAACTACCTCAAAATCCCATTATTAACATCAAGTATTTGCACAGAACCTCCTGACTCATTAAAACCTACAGCAACTGTAAGCCAGTTGCAGAGACAATGAGGCGCTCCTCAGTCTGATGTTTCTTTCATGTCAGGAATCGAGTGATGAAAAGGACTGAAGTGACAAAGGCAGTTTATTATTTCTGAGTGTCATCACATTATTTTGGTGTCATCACAAGTTGTTATCCTTCCTTTCAGCCAAAATCTGCAAAACTGGTGTTCATGCCTGTTTTGAGTCTGATAAGGACATCTAGTGGATCTAAACTGAAGTGCAATAAGTAGAATGGGCATGAGTGTTTTGTATGCATATGTCTGTTTTATAACGCTGCTTAGTATCTGGACTGTAGGAGAACAATCTGTCACCTCAGACAGTAATGTTATCTATTTTGACCCTCACCTGTGTCCCCCTTAGGACCCCAGTGCCATGCCGCGGCCCACCTCTCAGGACCTGGCTGGGTTCTGGGACCTACTGCAGCTCTCCATCGACGATGTCACCATGAAGTTTGACCAGCTGCAGCAGATCAAGAACAACAACTGGAGGACCGTAGACAGCCCAGAAAAGAAGGTTAGGGATTGCCTTAGCACTGAGCTCAGACAGCCAGTTGCATGTATTTTGTATAATAATTGTGAACCAACTGACCAAATTTCTACCCTTGATTATTCTCTTTTCTTCCTAAAGCCACCAGCTCCCTTACCAAAGAAGACAATTCGGCAGAAGAGCATGATCACGAGGGAGAAATCCCTGGACCTCCCAGACAGGCATCGACAGGAGGCCCGTCGGCGGCTCATGGCAGCCAAGAGGGCTGCCTCCTTCCGGCAGAACTCAGCCTCGGAGCGAGCAGACAGCATCGAGATCTATATTCCCGAGGCTCAGACTAGACTTTGAGAAGATGGGGTCCAGGGCCGACATGCCTCCCTGCTCCCACATTCAAACAACTTTAAAACTAGCCTTTTTTCTAGACTGCTACTCTCTCTACTCTTCCTTTATCCATCTGTTGTCTGATCTCGATAGCCATCCTCAGTGCCCATCGCCACCATTGGTCTGTAGGATGTGCCAAGCCTCTTCTCCCATTGCCAGAATAAGTGTTAGCAGAAATGTATGTCTGACATGGGTTGGTTGGGTTTCTCCTTGGTTTGCTGGTGATCGTTATACACAGCCTACAAGCTCTCTCATCCAATGTCCTGGATGGGTACGTCTGTAGTTTTTCAGCATTTGCAAAGTGCCATTTAAAAAGTGCAGCTTTGAAAACCTACCAGCAACCAGGCCTTTGAGCTAAAAAGAGTAAATGAGAGAAATTATATTTATTTCAAGTTGTTCAAAAACAGTCAAAGTTAGTAACCCTTCAGTATTTTTCAATAATTTATGGTTACATTATGATTATACCTTTTGTTTTTTGGGGGGGTAAATGTTAATTACAAACTAAATGTCACAAAATTGTTGTGAGTTCAAAACTTTGAAAAGTGCCAATGCTTGAAATACCTCAACTATGTGCATGTGGCACTGATCACCCATTCAAGGTTATTCAGGCAGCCCTCATAAGCTCTGGACTGGTCAGTGTTGAAAAATGCAGCTTTCTACCCAATCTGGTTGTAGTCAAACATTTTTCCTGGTCTGGATTGGTGGAAGAATGACATCTGTCAGCTCATTAACATGCACAATTCAAACCACTTTCCTATACATCTCATGTTCCTGTTGCCAACTTTCAAATATTGACATTTACTTGAAGCTGAAAACATGCAAGTCTTGTGCCAACATTTTCATCATGTCAATGTAGTAGAAAAAACTATGAAGGTTTGTGTAACTCTTTAGATCAAAATGTGTAGACAAATGCACTTATGCACTTATTACAATTCTCTCTATTTCCAAGGGAAATGTACATACCCAAGTTCACAATAGTACTGTTGTATTTTTGAATTGTGAGCGGGAAGAATATTCATTGTGTATTTTTTTTTTTTTCCCTCATGTCCACTGCTTGCCTGTCCTCTCTATCGTTGTTGGCAAATCTAGATTTGTTGCGAACATACAGTGGCTCGATCATACGTAGAAAAACATACTGCTGTGTTTTCATCTAATATACTGTACTTGTCTCAGGCCCTTTCAAGTAGCGCCCTCGGCTGTAGTTAATGAGGAGTGATAGAAAAACTGCCAAAACAAAAACAAAATATCTGTATACTAGTTTCTTTAATCCAAGAAAAAAAGGTTGCAAACTTAATGTTTCTTGAAGAGTTGTGTTGCAGAAAATTTCCCGAAGCAGTAGCATAACTGCATTCACTCCCTCTAGGAAAGGCTGGGAAATAATGAAACAAAATTGGGGCAAAGGCATTCCAGAGGGATGCAAGCAGCAAACTTTGCAAGTCTCCTGCTGAAAGGAAATACAGGAGGAATAGGGAACAAAAATAACAAAACACACCTCAAATTAACCTACATAACAATATGCCAATGACATGGCGGCTAAGTAACTAAACGTGTACATTAGATTGGCATAATCAGACATTTTCATCTCTTTCGAAATCACATGAAAACTGCTAACTCTACATGAGGAACAGGGAACTATATTGCTGTGGCTTTGTGTGCCAGTTTGTGATATTTTGTCTCAACATCATGTAATCAGCTCAGTATTTTCGTTTGCCTTTGACTCCCATCACAGTGTTGAGATGTACCAATTGTACCAGCTCTTCGTAAATTCAAATGTAGCCTTCTAATAACTTGTTTAATGCTAAGTGGAGATTTCCACATCAATAAATTAAAATGGGTTGACCTCACATACAAATTTTATAGATTAGTGGATATAAATACACACGCATGCTAACTAACAGGTGTAACTGTTACCTAGCCAGCTCAACCAACTGACAAAACTGATGTTACCTTGTTTATATTGAACTGTATGTACCCCTTTAAATTTAGGAGTAAAAGAGTTAGTATGAAATGTTGTCGACATATCTTCCCTGACACTTGATCAAAATTTTGTTTAATAATGATGTAAACTGTTAAGATTTTAAATTGTGTTTCATGCAAATAACAAAACACACTTCAAATCAAGCTACATTATGATATGCTAATGACATGCTGGCTAGATAACTCAACGTGTACGTTAGGTTAGCATATTCAGAGATTTTTAACTCTTTCTAAACCACGTGAAAACTGCTAACTCTACATGAGGAACAGGGAACTATCTGTAGGTGGCTTTGCGTACCAGTTTGCGTATTTTATCACAACATCAGGTAGTTAGGTCCATATTATCATTTGCCGTTGATTCACATCATAGTGTTGAGATGTAGCAAAAGTACCAGCTCTTTGTAAATTCAAACTTAGCCTGCTAATAACTTGTTTAGTGCTAAGTGAAGATTTCCACATCAGTGAATTAAAATGGGTTGACCACACAAACAAATTTTATAGATTAGTGGATACAAATACGTATGCATGCTAACCACCAGGTGTAACTGTTATCTAGCTAACTGAACCAAGTGACAAAACTAACATTAGCCTGCTAATGTTGAACTGTATGTATCCCTTTAGATTTAGGAGTAAAAGAGTAACTATGAAATGTAGTCAACATATCTCACCTCACACTTGATCAAAATTATTTTTAATAATGACATTGACTGTTACAATTTCAAATTATATTTCATGAAAATAACAAAACACACCTCAAATTAAGCTACATAACATATGCTAATGACATGCCAGCTAGATAACTAAACGCGTAGGTTAGGTTAGCATAATCAGATATTTTCAACTCTTTCTGAAACACGTTTTTTAATTTCAAGCTAAGACACTATATTCTGCTTTTATGGTGCTGCTTGATTTAGTAAATCTGTAGTTTTTAGTCAGTAGATACGAATAATTGGTTATGGATTTACGAACAGCTGCTGCAGCCCAATCATTGTACAGTATGTGATGTGAAAGTGGAACACCTGAAGAGCCTTGGATAAGAGTCTCCAGTAGTCATAGATTTTACTTCCCGGTGGATTTAAGTAAATTGCTCATAACTCATCTTCAGCAAAAGCTAAAATTCTGCTGCTGGTTATAATCACGCTTTGGTCCAAGCAACTTCAAAATCAGTCTTCACTGTAATACCAATGTTATATTCAAATCACTGACCTAAAGACTGAAGTTTATTGGTAAAAACTTTGGATAATTAACAAGTAAATGGTGCTGTTGTTTCTTTAGTAATTACAGTACTACACAAACAATCAATGTAACATAATGTGCTGTCAGCTAATCAATACATCACTTAAAAATCTATTTTTATGACGTAGAAATTTCTGGTGGAATGATTGTGCCAGAGTCCGTTATGAGTAGGACCAGGGAGATTTATTACATAGCAGCAACAGGGTTAGGGTTTAGGGTTTGTACTTTGTGCATATAAGATGTTTTTTTTGATGAGTGTGTGTGTGTGTGTCTGTGTGTGTATCTTGTTTTTTTAATGCAGTGCTGACTTACTCAGAAAATAGAAGATGAATATCTGGTGTCAGTGTGGCTTGATTTCCTCATTACTATCCAACATGTCAGGTCACAGTGTGTGTGAGTCTGTCTTTCTCACACATACACACACACAGACAGAGGTACACATCGTCCCTATGTCATTAGCACCCTATTGAAACATATTTTAGATAGCATAGCATATAATTTACTGTTTTGTGCTACAGATTGTATTTTTGATAAATGCAATCAAAATTGTTAAACCATATGCATCTTTGGTAACAGCGCTTAAGACATCATGACTCCAGGCATACAGCGGGTAAATATAGTGTTGATTTGTTTCCAGCATTCAAATCAACCTTTCACTGTATCATAATACATGAGACATTGTTTGGTTGTCATACATTCTTGTAGCAGAGCTTGGACAATAAATTGCTGAGATCTGAGAAGTATATTCAGTGCAACATATCACCAAGTAACCAAAGTCAGGATTTCAAAAATGCAGTGCCATACTTCAATTACAGATTGGGCTTTCAGTTGCCCTCGGCTGAGTGTTAGATTACACTTTTTTCTTTAACACATCCATCAATAATTCTGCAGTTTTTTCATTGCAGAGGCAGGGGCCTTTAAAAGTATGACAGTGGGTTTCTGGAAAGCATTTGCGTGTGTGATGCCAGGCAGTTGGCAGAGCAGAGACATTCCCCTGCTGTTGCCACAGTGGCAGGCAGACGGGAGAGAGACAGACTTGGCCTGACATATGCTGGCTTAGAGGAGACGAGAGCTCTGCACTGAGCCCCAAACTGCCGGTGTTGTATGCTGTTGTGTAGCTGGAAGGCTGTTCTGTGAGGATCGCTAGGCGCTGTGCTGGGTATTTTTCAGCCTGCCTTTGACTAAGCAAAGCAGCTTATGTAAGATTTCGGGTCCTTGGTGAGATCAAGCAAACAGCCTCCAAGGCCCTTCAAAGCTTGTGTTGATAAATGTATTGCTGAATAGTGGCCTATACTGTAGAACTTAAGCATCAGCACTACACATATTTCTATCAGTCTGTGCTCGGCTAGTTTCACCGAAGGCTGTCATTGAAAACAACAGAGGAGTTTCTCTCTTATGCAAATCGATCTGGGCTGTGAAAAACATGAAGTGTATCCACCTCTTTGGTTCAGTTTAAAGCATATCTCCTGCTCCTCCAAGAGGCATTCACATAATTGCAATGAGACCGTTTTTCAAGTCAAACCGTGAACGAACCATCTCATACAGTAAAGTGGAATCAGTTTCAGAAGTAATAAGGGAGTGGAAAATGTTGAAAAGGATTTTGTGCAATAGAGACACAGACTTTAGTGAATTTATAGCTGCAGTTAAAGGTAACTGGGCTTGGAGAAATCATACATTTAGTTTGAGAACCATATCCTTTTGGGGGAAAATTATCTGAGTACTCCTAAAACTCTCAGCCAGTTTCTAAATTATGAACAAAGTCTCTCTGCTGTAATGGCAGGGTCAGAGAAAATCATTTGCCATCTATGAAAAGCTGTTTTTAATCTTTTCACTCATTTTTTTTTGTCCAAATAGGTATGAACACACCCTCAGATGAACAGGCCTCCTTGCAGAGAGACCTGGCATGTCCTTGTTGAAACTTATTTCAGTGGGTGTTTTATGTTGGATTGCTTTGGTTGATGCACACTTGTGTGCTGTGCATGTCATGTGCGATTTCAGGATTCCTCACTTGTCAGAAAGCAACTGTGGTGAATAATCTGTTGGAAAATATTATAATTTAAACAGCTAGTCAGCCACCAAAACCTTGTGCAAACCCCAAGGGCAGAAAATTGCACCAGTGTCACATTAAATGTCATGAGGGCAGCAATTAACTTCAAGTGCCATCTTTTTGACCTATTCAGCATACTGTAAAATCATTCCTCTACAGAGCCACGTCCTTCATCAACTCCATATGAGCAAACCATTCCTGCCATCGCCTACCTTTTCCCATTTCCAGCAACATATTTCTGTCATTTCAGCTCAACATTTGTGGCCTCACTTCTGATACAACTGTCTATCTGCTTTTAACTCTAGAGCCCATGATGTGAAATATTTCAAGGGGACTTTTTCATAACCATGCCATGGAAAGCACGTCAGACTCACTGAGATACAACTGATACAACACTTCCTTGAACTTGGAATGTGAAACCACTCTATAATTACTAGATAAAATGAAAAAGGTAGTTGTTTAGCTAAAACTATTTTCATCTCTTGTATATCATATCTATAGTGAGGATGAATATAATGCCAAATATTCATTATTTGTAAAGAAATATATATAGATATATAAATATATAATATATGCTTCACTGAAACATAACTATTTTCTGCATTTGCTCATGTTTTGTTGTCATTTTTATTTTGTTATGGTTATTTTATAAGCTGATATGATGGCATGCGAAATACTGATTCTGAATGTAGGCTTATTTATTATTATGTTTTTGTTTTAAAATTATGGCACTGTCCCACTGATATGTATTTATTTAAGTCAATCACATATGCATCCTTCAATGTGTGTTATTTCAGTGCAAGTTACCGTATAATTGGGTTATTTTTTTTATCATTTGACTAGTTTGCAACAACATATGCATTTTCCTCCATTCTTTCAGCGCTGAGCTATTGAAAGATTTTGCCTCTTTGAGTAGTTTGATTATTGCTGAGGTCATCCAGTGTAAATAATTCTGCAATTAAATTTTTGAAGAAAAAGTTTGGAAAATGTTGTCTGTGTAGTGCCTGTTTACTCTGAAAAGTCAAACATAAACTTAGTAATGCAATCTCACCACTGTGCCAATTATAGTAGCATATTAATATTAGTTAAGTGTTGAAAATTTTTTTAAGATTTATTTCATGTTGTCAGACTCCAAACTACATTATACAGCTATTCACATATTGTGCTAAAAACAACAGTAATCCTGGTGGTCATATTCTAGCTCACAGGAGGAAACCTCAATGAATTCATCAAAGTGTTCTTGACATTTCATGCATTTTATATCTGTATGCAGGCTGCTAACCAAAATAGCAATGAGATAAAGATGAAGGGTAGCTCTGAATCATCTGTCTAAGAAAACTGTGCATTTACCTTTTACTGTTCTTGGTTAAGTGAGTCCGGACAGTCACCAGTGATTTGGCATTTATGTCATGAATATAAAGTCACTTAATGTAAATCAAAAAAATAGAGTCACCGTAGTGTAATGAATTTACAAAACACCTACAGTCATAAAAGTATTCACATCAAATCCTCCAAATCAAACACAATATTGTTCAAAGACATTTTATTTGGATGAAGGCGCACTGTGGTGATACAAATCTGGAATGGTGGTGTCTAAGAGGAATTATTACTAGTAGAGCTCAAATTTCAGATCCGATCAAGACATGATGTGTTAGAAAGTTGGTTGTGAACAGTTTTCATGATTTTCATGATGACAACAGACAGGTTTAGCATGCATACTTTTGTCATACTCATCTGACTCAGGCCCATGTCAAAATAACACCAGGTTTCATGCACTGCAGCCATGCTGACTTAATTGCCAGTGTTGCTTTATTTAGTGTTGCAGACAAAAAACATGTTAATTTCAATGCAGATTTTCTACCAGTGTATCTATTTCTGTGTCCAATTATCATTAAATACCTACTATCATTAAACAAAAACTCAATGCTATCCATTTGTAGATTCTAAAAACATACATTTCTACAAGCTACAGGGGTGTTGAATCAGGACTGTACTTTCAAACAAAGATCAAAATGTCCAAATGCCTAGTCTTAAAGCCCCTGCACTCTGGTGTTTTCCATCATTCTGGCTGTTTGTGCAATCTTTTAACCTACAAAGTTTTTATCAGGCAAATAAAAAGCTGTAATTGGTCTCCTCCTCTAAAGCTAACAGGGGAGTCAGGAAGATGTCAAAAAGGAATGCGTAGGTAAAAGTAGGTTGATAAAAAGTCTCACTACTTTTTGGCTTTTCCTTTCAGTTGAACACCTGCTTGGTTCTTTCTGTTCTTGTTGTCAATGTGTTCAGTTTTGGAAACCAGCCATTCAGCAGCCATTCATGAAATTAGGGTTAGGTCATTTCCATTAAAACCTACAGAAATCAACGTAAACCCTCGCCTCTCTGCACATTCTCAAATACACAAGACGAGATCACCCCCTGTTGGACAAAGAAAACAATTCATGGGTTGTTCAACTAAATATTACAGTTGGATTTCTCAATACACCTTTCTTCCTTTATTTTACCAAAAAATGTTTAAATAAAATAAATAAATAAATTGAACTTGACTTAAAGATTTGATCAGATGTATAGCTGTGACTATTATGACATGATTTAGTTCCTCAAAGGCAGCTACTGGCTGTCTCATTTCTTGAATACTTTTTATTACTCATCCATGATGTTTCATCAGTAATGACCTGTGGGGAGGTCACCACCCCACCAGTGAATGATATGTTCAAGACAATGATATAGTATTAACAGAAATTAACCAACCATATCACCATATAACCCTGATTATTGTTGCTGTGGAAGGTGAAATGCTGTAATCGACTGAGTAGCGTGTAGCCTGTTCTCACCAGTGTAGCAGCCCCTGCAGGACAGATCTGTATCAGCTAAAGACTAAGCACTGCCACGTCACAGCAAGAAGGACCTGGGTTTCACCTGATGCAGCTCCTTTGTGTGAGGAGTCTGCAGGTCCTTCTGTCTCAGTGGGTTTCCTCCAGTGGGTGTGTGGCTATCTGTGTGTGTGAATGTGTGTTACCACCATGGCAATCTGCACAGGGTGCACCTTGAAACTTAATCTGGTTTTATGCACAACCTCTAACTAAAGTGATGATCTCACTATATTTTCATCATGAAACTGTACATAATGTACAATAAAAAAAACAACATTGTGTTATAGTGTGTAGATGAATACAACATACATTACAGGTAAAACATGGAACCATATGTTTTCCTTATACCACCGTGTTACACATTTCCCCTCAAGGCAAAACAGCTCCATTAACATGCATGAGGTAGGTCTGTTCACCAGGCTGGACTTTGCATTGGTATTCAGTTCGAATATGGTCTTTGTTTTGTGCATGGTGTGTAGATCTGGAACTATGTTATGTATGGATTTATTAGGAAAGAAAAGAAAGAAGCCAAATCACTTCTTTTGTACACAACCAACAATGTAAGAAGTAACCAATAGGAGGGGGTTACCCAAGATCGGAACGTGTTGGCCAATGGGCTGTCCGGAAGTCTAAGGTGGGCGTGGCTTCTTGTTTGCAGGCGACAGACCAAATTGACAAGGTGAGATGTGGTTTTTCCAGTTGTATTGAGCGCTGTTGGTGCCGGGACACAGTGTTCTGAGGAGACACGTCTGTTCGGTATGTATGACAGAGACGTTAGCCCGTCTGTGGGAGTAAAACTCGCTGCTTTACACTTCTTTGTTTTTTGTTGTCTTAGTCTTTTGTCGCTGTGGTTGTTTTTGTGCAAACTTCACAACACATTGACTGTAAACTCGACTCTGACTCATCGTGGTTTTGGAAATGACTTGATTATAAAAGACTCTTCATTTGTTTTTGTTTTGTTTTGTTTTTTTTACCGATTTACGTGAAGAAACGTTCGCTCATCTCTGTTTGAGGTCCAGACTCAAGGACCATTAAAGCTGCAAGTTGAAAAAAGTCGCTTTTTAGTTGAGCATTTCCAGAGTTTGCGCCTTAGCGGAGCCTGGGTACACCTGTCGTTTGTGTGCCGCCAAAGTGATGTTTTTCATGTGTGTTTAGTGAATGATGTGCGGTCTGGCTTCGGCCTGTCCTCCAGTGTCCCCCCTCCAACACGATGGATCCAGAGCAGCGGAGCAGCCCTCTTCCTCGGCCCAGTGCAGAGTACTTCTCATGGGACTACCGCCTCCAGCTGATTGGCCTGGGCTTTGCCTTCTATGCAGGAGTGTTCCTCCTGTCCCACCTCCTGTCTGTGGCTCTGTCCCACACCTACAACTCCCTGCTGGCTAAGGAGAAGGTTTTCTGGAACCTTGCAGCGACTCGGGCGGTGTTTGGCATCCAGAGCACTGTAGCCGGCCTGCGGGCCCTGACCGAGGACTCTGTGGTAACCAGAGACAGAGTGAGGGGACAAGAGGACTGGTCGTGGTTCAATGTCCTCACAGCCACAGGTTTCTTTGTGTTTGAAAATGTGGCATTTCACGCCTCCAGTGTGGCATTTCGGTCATTTGACCTCCCGCTGGCAACGCACCATTTCTTCGCCCTGTCCGGGTATGCAGGGGCGGTGGTGTGGGATTCCCTGGGCCACTTCCTGCCGATGGTGACGCTGCTGCTGGAGATGAGCACGCCATTCACCTGTATATCCTGGATGTTGCTGAAGGTACTTCAGAGTGTCTTTGTGTTCACTTAAGCTACCCGTCATCACTTTGCTCTTTACATGTCTGACACGTGGTTTCTTTCAGGGCTGCGACTAACGATTCTTTTCACTCTCGATTAATCTGTCCATTATTTTGTTTTGTTTCCCAAAGCCCCAGATGACGTCCTCAAATGTCTCGTTTGATTAATTTCATATTTGACGACTAAACGATGAATTGATGATTGTTGAAGCTCTAATTTCTTTCCTTCATCACGTCAAAGCTGTACTTACAATAACAGATTATTGTTTGGTGTGTGCAGAGTTCAAGGACTCGAGTTGCATCTGATGCTGCTGGTTGATCATCTTTTTCTTACAGATTCTTGTCCGTCAAATTACTCGAAGTGTCACCAGGTTTCAGTTCCTCATTGGTCTTGTGCACTTTGTGAATGTCAACAGGCTAAGTTTGCATACTTAGACAGAGGAAGTTGTGTAAAAAAAGATTGAGCCAGCACCTACACTTTCTCTGTTCCTCCTGCTCACAGATTTGACTCGGGTACCAATAAATTACATGTGATGCTGCTTAAAATAAAAAGCAAGAAGTTTGTGTCCCAATCCTTAGCATCATTTTCTCTCTCTGTCTTCCTCCCTGACAGGCTGGCTGGGCACGCACCCTGTTTTGGAGAGCCAACCAGTGGGTGATGATCCACATGTTCCACTGTCGCATGGTGCTCACCTACTACATCTGGTGGGTAAGCTTTGGCCACTGGGGAGAGCTCAGCACCTACATGGCTTTACCCCTACGCGTGCTGTTCTTCAGTGGCCTCGCTCTGCTCACACTTATCATCAACCCCATCTGGACACACAAGAAAACCATGCAGCTGCTCAATCCAGTGGACTGGAACTTTGACAACAAGCCGGCACCCATAAACGGCGCCACGCAGGGTCAGTCGGAGGTTATCAAACCCCACATCAGCTGAGGGATGTGGGAAGTCACTTTGAGAGTGATGGTAGTAAGGCAGGTGTTTTTAAGATTTATTCTGTTCTCAGACTTTTCTTTTACATGTACTGTAAGTGAAATTTGCCTTTCAAAAAAGCCCATAAAGGTGGATCTTGACTGTCTGGTGTTGTCTTGATAAAGTCTGTATGATCTTCCCTCAGGCTTTATATTCAGGCAGGTTTCATGTTGCTTTGTTTTTTGGGAAGGAGTATTAATTTTCCATCTGATTAGCGGGACTTTTACTATATAGGAGTGGTGTAGGGCAGTGGAATTGGGCCCCTGCTTGTTTCTGTCACCTTCAAGACACCATGTGTGAAATACCCACTTTACCAGATTATTTATTCACAATAAGTAAAATACATGAGACGGCACTTCTTACAAGAGCCATTCAGAGCAACAAACTTATACATCTTGTTTGTCAGGAAAAAATCAGTTTATAGTTATTTCCTTTGACTTCTTTTATTAAGTTAAAAGAAACACAGTGAGCAGAGCACTGCACATCTACAGTGTTTTAAAGCTTGACATACTGAAATGCTTGAGGAGGTATTGCACTATAAATATTTTCATCTACTCACAGCTGCTTTTGGTCTGTCTATATATGGTCCAGTTGATCTTTCAGGAAGAAGAAGTCTCAGAACATGTGTGCTTGTTGATATGATATGAGGGAGACGCGAGTAGTAAATCCACCAAGTAGTCTGTCGTACAGGGCTCCATTGGTGCTTTTACAATGGACACAGACAACATTATTCAGCACTGATGGGGTGGTTTGGGCAGGAAAATGGGTTTAAGTTTAATAATGGGCTTCTATAGGTGACCTATTGGAGTTATCTGATCACTAAGTGGACAATTAGATTTGCCCATTCATAAGTCACATTGGTGTTTTTGGGCTGTGAGTATTCTCTAAACAGAGAGGAAAATGTTTACTGTGGTCATGAAAGAAAAGGCCTTGTTAACAGAATCTTCTTTGGTGGTGGACAAAAGCTCAGGCCTGGTCCACCACACAAAGGTTTCTTTGTCTAAACACCAAGAAAACTGAAACAGTGTTGATGATAAGAGAATAACCAAGCAGCATTTTGGTCATGATGAGTTAATAAAATATTATTTCTGCTGATGCCACATCAATGTTTCAATAATATTTTGGTTTTGTGTTTTTCACACAATGGCCTCATTGTACTGGAAATACTGGCTTTGTGTGTTTGGTGTGTCCAGTGTCATGGACTATATCAGACAATTTATTAGACTGCTCAGCCTGG
This sequence comes from Chaetodon trifasciatus, assembly GCA_037975065.1. Lineage (NCBI taxonomy): Eukaryota > Metazoa > Chordata > Actinopteri > Chaetodontiformes > Chaetodontidae > Chaetodon > Chaetodon trifasciatus. The sequence goes on from JBBMOE010000021.1 coordinate 9,599,930, forward strand.
TGCCAGTAACAGCATTGCTACTGTAGCTCATATGTAATAATGTTAATAAGCTCTAGAATTGCAGACATTGTATTTTTACCTTTAGTTTTAATCTGTTAATTTTTTTCTAATAAAATAAAATGTTTTCACACGTACAGTATTGTGTAAGCTTGACTCAGACTTCTAGTTTCTAGAGGGTGTGCAATAGAGCATCTGCCTGTAGGTGGCAGAATGGGAATAATTAGCGCTCAGTATGTCTCCCAAATTTTTCCCCATTTCTTGACTTCCAGGAGTTTGACATGTCCACTCCAAATTTCAATATCGTTAAGAGATTTTTAAAAACCTCTTTTAACAGGTTTATTTTACAAAGCAGACAAATTTATTTCAAATGAATTACGAGACTCTCTGCACACTTCGACAAAACCTGAACGCATCATCATCTGCAGACAGCTGTTGAGAACGGAGCCACCTCACACGTCACACGCTGACTGCAGGGTGGAACGACTAACTGTCAAAGCCTGAGGGGATCATGCTGGTGATTTAGAGCTGTGTACGTTGCTGTGAGGGACTTCAGAGTGACCTGGTTTGTGAGAGGGTGTTTCTTCTTTTGACAGAGGTCAACATGCCGAAACCCGGGATCGAACCAGGGACCTTTAGATCTTCAGTCTAACGCTCTCCCAACTGAGCTATTTCGGCCTGTAATGTCTCCCTCAGGCATTTCATTGGGTAGTTTTGGAAATGAACGCTAGCAAACTGGGTATTTTCTGTTTTCTTTGGGAGCACAGACATTAAGTGAACCTGAACGCATCATCATCTGCAGACAGCTGTTTAGAGCAGAGCCACCTCACACGTCACATGGGCTGTCTGGACCTCCTCTCTGCGACCCGAGCCCACCACCGGAGAAAACACCGGAAGATTGATTGACGTTCCGTACAGCCAATCATAGCGTGCCCTCTTCCACTCGTTGGTAAATCACCTACCTAGTGGAGGCAAAGAGCTTTTCATGGATGGAGTCAAGTCACAAAAAGGGTACTGAATGTGAAGTGGATGTGTTTTAAGTTGTGTTGAAGTCAGAAATGCATGACTTCTGACTTGCGTGGTGTTATGGCCGATGGATAAGGCAATTCTTCTGGAAAAAAGTCATAAAATGGTGAGTTGAGAACATTTTCTCAGTTTCTAGTAAAGTTTAAAATGTCCCTAACATACCTGTTCTGCTAACTCTAAGTTAAGTTCATGTTAGCAGTACGTAGCATAAGGCTAAAAATTTGATGAAAAGACGTGTAAAGTGTGTCTCTCGTGTTTTATAGTGACTTAAATGTATTTTTGTTGTGTAAAGCTGTGTATTGGGAGATGGCTATAACGTGGCGCCTCAGCTAACTTTGCCAAGTTGCCATCACTGTCAACTGTCTGCTCCAGGAGAGACACTCACTGCTTTTCTTCATGCATTCAGGTTTATTAATGCGTCCTAATCCCGAAATGAACTGTTACTGGAAAACTCTCAGCTAAAGTCTTTCCGCGTTTTTGCGGAACACATCAACTGAACAGGATCTGAACATATGCATTTCTGCAGGCTTTGACTCTGTCATGTATCATGATAGATGTCTCAGTGTTGAGCACAGTTTCATAGTCTTCTGAACCCTTAATAATAAATATGATAGTCATCATGCTTAATTATACGCATTATCACGTGGCCATGTTCCCCTGAGATACAGGCAAAAGTCATCCTCGTTAGTATAGTGGACAGTATCTCCGCCTGTCACGCGGAAGACCGGGGTTCGATTCCCCGACGGGGAGGTTTACCTTTACTAAATTTCACCGGCGCGGGATCACTAAAGTCCTGTGTTATCTTGTGGTATCTTATCCTATCTTATCCTGTCTTATCGCCATGAAAACATGAAGTAAAAACGGCTGCAGTATCCTCTCTACTTGGTCTAGTCTGTGAACACAGATGTAGTTCAGTGGAGAGATGCTAGGACTTGCTAATCGCTGAAGTAAATGTGACGAGACAATAACTCCAATTTTCCATGAGTGGCTGATGGAAATGCCTTCTGTTTACCATGACTAAGCTTGGGGTGTCAGACCACTCAGTGGTTGAGCAGAGGAGCATACCATTCATCTTTAGAAAGGCCATTATGGATTCATTGTCCACCCGCTACCCCACCAAGGATCCACTGAGATAAGATATGGATTAGCAGCACAGTTTAGCAACAGCTGAGAAAGGAAAGCAACTGCTCTCCGGCAGGTGGATGTGTAAAATTTCTCCCCACCCCTGTTGAGGTCAGGGTGGGTGGTGAAGTGTGGCGTGTTGTCAAGGTTGGTTTGCTCAGACATTGTGATATTGTGAAGCATTGGCGGCTCCTGACAAATTTCTCAGGGGGGCAACTGTTGTGATGATGGCTAAGATGACCCGTTCAGTGAGTAAAATAATAATAAATAAAAGTCAGATAGCTAACTTTACAGTGTTACATTGTATTGTTTAATTTGTTTTTCCTGTTCAACCAAATTATACGATAATCAAAACAGTAATTAATCAAATCTTTCCAGAACATATTCAGTATTTACAGTATTTGGCTGGCAATATGCAATTAATACAACTATTTACAAGTCAACATTTGGAGAGTAAAACATAACACAATTCACCATTTACTAACACACTCACTCATCACTTGTACTGAAATTTTGCTTGCCTCTCTTTCAGGCAGGCAACGTGATCAATTACCCTCTCATTAAAATCAGGCATGTTCCTGACAAGTTCTCTCTCCATGGAAAGCATGGCCAATGCATTCAGACGTTCCTGTCCCACCGTATTTCTCAGGAACGTCTTGATTCTGTTTAAGGTGGAGAAACACCTCTCAGCTTCAGCTGTTGTCATTGGAGTGGTGATGAGGATGTTCAACAGCACCACAGTCTCAGAGAAGGTTTCCTGGAGGTTGTAGCTATGTAGAACCTGGTACAGAGCCAGTGCACCACAGCAGCCCCTGAAGTCTGGACTTTCATAGATGAGAGAAAGTTCAGTCCTGAGCTTCTCCTTGTGTAGCATGGGGTATGCCCTCACGGTGGTATTCAGAGCCTCTTCAGGGAATGTTTTCAGATGCCGGTCAAACAGCTCTCCCGCTAGCAGCACGGCACTCACAAGGTGGCTGGTGAAGGAGAACCTGTCTTTGGCATGGCCCAGGATTGTGTCACAGATCTGTTAAAATTATAAAAATGTATAGTCAGTAACACACAATTGTAAAAGAAAAAAATATTCTACTGGTGACCTGTCTGACCTGATGGTCTCAAAACACTCTATGAGGTTGCCCAGGTTCTCATAGACAGTACTCACGATCCTGCTGTTGAAGTTCCATCTTGTGGATGATGCTCTAGGCAGCCTTCATCCAGCAATCTGGTCGAGAAGGGCCGTGCGTTTGGGTGACCGGGTAAAAAAACTGAAAATCCCACCCAAGTCAGCAAAAAAAACTCTCACTGCTGGGATGTGCGAAGTGGCCTGCTGCATGATTAAATTCAGCTGGTGTGCATAACAATGCAAGTAATGGGCATTTTTGTACTCTTTGCGTATCTTTTGCTGTACACCAGCCCTCTCTCCTCTCATCACACTGGCACCGTCGTAAGCTTGCGCGATGACTTTACACTTGTCATCATCAGTGAAAACGCTGTGCAGTCTCTCCAAAATTGCATCGGCAATGGAGCCGGCCGTTGTTGACAAGATGGGGACAAATTCAAAGAACCGTTCTTACACAGCATGTTTCCCGTCGATGTATCTCAGCACAAGCACCGAGTCTGTGTAGAGATGTCTGTGGTTTCATCTGCTTGGATTGCCATGAATCTAACTGATTTAACCTCCTCCACCATACGTTCTCTGATGACAGATGCCATGCAATCCAGCAGGTCATTCTACACTGTCTTTGATTGACTGTGGCCGTTCGTAGGTACTCCTCAAACAACTCGTCCAGCAACGCCACTAAGTCGACCAGTCCACGAAAAATCCCAGGGTTGCTGGACCCCTCGCTTTCATCCTTGCCTCGCAAAGCTAACTCAAACACACCACAGAATTTTACACAGTCAATAAGGCGGCTTAGGATATGCCGGTTCTTGCTCACCTCATGTTGTGACGACGCACAGCGATCCTGTAGCTGTCATCCAACTGTGTTGCAATGTTTACTCTCCCAAAGGCCGAAAGTTTTAGGCAGCTGTCCATATGCATCTTCGATGCTTCATGTTTCTTTACCTTTTCCGAGAGATGGTGCATATCAGTGACACCTGTCTTTGTCCAGGCGGTGTGTTGGCATCAGGGTGAATTATGACACAGGGGTAGCAGAGCAGAGCGTTAGCCACTTCACACCCTGCTAGCCATGTTTTCGGCTCGTACCAGCTCCAGGAAAATCTGCGACTGTATGTTTTCCCCGCTTTTGTTGACATCTGCTTGATATTTAAATTTGGTCTGGGTGGTCCCAATTCTTCAATAGCCAATCTATCAACATTACTTCGACGACTGAATGAAATTATGGAGTTTAAGTTGCCATGTCGATCTTCCAATCTCGCGAGTCCCGACGCCTGCCCGCGCTGTCTCTTTTTTCCTTTTTTTCACGCGCTGTGTATCGTCCAGCACGCATCAGTGCGTGTGATGAAATCACGTTGGGGCAAGCCCTCCCGGAGCCCATAGAAATGAATTGTAGGGTCCAAAATTTGAAAAAAAAAAATCTCAACATGTAAGTCTATGAGAGCGCCTGGGGCAATTTTCAATCTGACTGAAATCGCCCCAAGGGGGTGGGCCTTCTGGTTGGAAAGTGATATTCAGGCTGCTGTTTGGACAATAATATTAAGACTTAGACAGGCAAAATAAACTCTTTTCTCTCTCTTTTTTTCGTGCAGCTTAAGGAAGGCGGTGCACTATCGCCCACTATGGGCCAGCCGCCCCTGCTGTGAAGGTTGCAAAGTTGATCTTGAATGAAGTCCCAGAGCTTTTGATTTGAGGCTTCAGGAACAGGCTGTGCTACCTGGCACAGTACACAACCAATGGATGTCCATCATCTCAACACCATGTTGCTCACAGTTCAAGGAAGAAGAGCAGTGGGTTGTGGACACTGGTTTTTCCAGTTGTTTTACAGCACAAGCAATTTTTAGAGATGTAATAGTGAAACTGTTCTTCTATTATGACACATAAACTACACAAAGCATCACTAGTGCAGAGAGGTCGCTGACAGATGCTACAGATAGCATCTGTGTTTCCAGGTTTGTTCTTTGTAGCTCTCGTGGCGTCCACCTGAAGTCATGGGTGCAGATGGACCCGGGGTCACAATTTTGACCTGGAACATTAGTCACAGACCGTCCCCTCACACGCTGACTGCAGGGTGGAACGACTAGCTGTCAAAGCCTGAGGGGATCATGCTGGTGATTTAGAGCTGTGTACGTTGCTGTGAGGGACTTCAAAGTGATCTGGTTTGTGAGAGGGTGTTTCTTTGAGTTAAGATTTACTTGGTCGCTATCAGTGAGCCGCTCATGCCTGGAGGCCGAACACAGCATGTTGCAACAGTGAGCGCGCTTCTTTTCGTGGTCAGTGTGTGTAAAGAATAACCTTATCAGCTAAACATCAAATGGTCAAATGAGTCCAGCGGAAAGAATATGGAAATGTTGGAAAAGTGTAATAGATACTGACATGTGTCAAAGGGCAAAGGTGCATCTTAGGTGTGAGAGGAAGGTTTTATAGAGGATTTACAAAGATAATCAGCTGTGACTAAGAACTGGCTGCAGGACAGAGAGGTCAAAATGCCGAAACCCGGGATCGAACCAGGGACCTTTAGATCTTCAGTCTAACGCTCTCCCAACTGAGCTATTTCGGCTTGTGATGCTTTTTCAGACAGTGCATCAGGTAGTCACTCGCACTTTGGGAATTTTCTGTTTTCTTTGGGAGCACAGTCAGCATATGAGTGCAAGACCTTACACATTAAGTTAATATGATCAGCTTGTGACTACTGATGAAAGTGCTCACAAAGAATTTGTAGTATGCTTGAGAGGACAATTGTGACAAAGTAAAGAAGTCTTTATTCAGGCCCCAAACATGCAGCCAGCTGATCAAAGTTGAGCCGGTTCATTCCTAATCCTTTTACTCTCTCTTGCTCTTTATTGAGCTTCACTCACACATTCATCAGATCAGTAATAATGCAAAACTCAGGCTGTACTCCTCACTGGAGGGAGGAGCAGCTCTCTTTCCTGCTGGCCTAATTGCAGTGTGGAAACTGGAGAGACATTTGTTGTTCCCTTCCTGTCTGCTGCCAAGCGAGCGCTCTGATATGACGCCTTTGAACGCTCACTACATCTTGTAGCTCTGCCCCAGTTTGTTTTTCTATAAAGTCGAGCAGCTTATGTGCAGATCCTTGATGTAAAAATTTCTCTAAGAAAACATACAGCTGCAGCAGATCCCACCCTTAATTATAAGTCAGTAAACTGAGACACCAGCAACTGAGTTTTAATTTGATGGACAGTAGCCATTGATTTAAGATTTAAGACTGTATCATATTGCATATTGTATGTAAGCGCTGTGTTGCTTAAAGCTGATGTCCCAGTTACTGTGTCAGTCCCTGGTCATCTTTGCACCCCTGTGTTACATCATCTGAGTTTATCTTCCTCCCTCCTCTAACACTGCTCCTGTCCTGCTCAGCTGATTTCAGAGGCTTTTTTTTAACCATAGGTTTAGACAGTGTGAACTAAACCTTAACTTGAATTGAAATTCTTAACTGTGGAAAAAATGACTGTGTGCTGCTTTTGCTCTGCAGTCAATTGTGTGTTTTGTCTCATTAAAGATGCAAAAGCCAGTGAAGGCAGCAAAGGAAGGGACCAAAGATGGGCTTGAGAAAACCAAAGCTGCGGTGAAGAAGGGACGCTCTTTCATCAAGACCAAGTCATTCTGTCACGGTACGTATGTAATCCTTAAAAGACTGTTTGCCTCCATTAAAAGCAATCCCCCTCCCCTTAGCTCAACTTTTTCCCAATTTATAGAAGTCTTTACTGTGTGTCTGCTGTTAAAGAGAACACGCCGCCTGTCTGAAGACCAATGGTTTGTTATTTTTCCTCTACAGCTGGTGAGAAGATGTATATTGGGGTCTATATTGGAGAGTGAGAAGAACTATCTTGATGCACTGAGGAGGATATTAGAGGTATTCAAGTGCCGCTGCAGTGATTGCCAAATCCTCTTTGAAGCATTTGTTATTACAGTTCACGCTGTCTGCTTTATCAGCAACATGAGAAGCCCCTGTCCCAGATTGAGCCGAGGCTGCTGAGCGACAGGAAACTGAAGATGACCTTCAATCCTGCGGTGCCGCTTCCTGTTCCAGATGGCCCTGTCGAGCAGTGTGGCCGAGTGGGACGTCCTGGAGATGGCTGGGGATGTCTTTGTGGCATCTGTAAGCCATACTGAACAATTATTTTGAGCCAGTAGCACTTTATGTTGGTGAAATACAGAATCTAGGGCTACCCCCTGGCTCGACTGATGGACCTGTAGCCTCCATTTCTTCAAATGATGGAGCTACAGCTGTCATTACAGCTGTTGATGTGGATGTCAAGAAGAAGAAGAAAATAAAGATGTCGTTCTCTGACGTGACCTGACTGTGTTCTCTGTGAAGCAATATGCAAACTGTGTTCATTAAAAATGTCAAAATAAACATGTAAACACATGATTCATTGTTTTTCTTTAGAAACTAATAATGCTTATAATATTGTTTATGGAGAATGAAATTTACAACAAAAGAAGTTGCAATCTGCAGTGAACAAGATGAATGATGAAGTAAAGTGTGACGAGTGCAGTGACAAGGTGTAGCACAACACCCAAAGCAAGGTTCATCATTACTTTGTCCATGGGAAAGTCGTCTGAAACCTGATGGTAGTTTTATTATGACTTTAAAAACAAAACCTCCATCAGTTGATTTTCAGATGCCATAAGAAACTAAATCTAAAAGTGAGGCCTCGATCAAAAAAATGTGATTAATCCGCATTCTGTTTGAGGATTTTTCTGATGAATCTCCAGAATATAAATTAAGTTTGGGGATACAAATATTGTTGATTGTGTTGGCCCTAAAATATTTACCAGCTATTCTAATAAGGCTATAGTCATGTGTTGTTTGTGTTTAACGAAAGAATCTCAAGAAAATGAATTATTTGGCTGAAAAAACAAACAAAAAAGGGCATTTTTTCGGTTGCTAAGCAGGCCCGCCTGTCCAAATGTGTTGGTCCATGAAGTTGTTGCTTTATTGAGTGACTCCACACTGACAGAAAGGTGCTGGATGCAAAAACTAGCAAATGAAAAAATGTTTTTGCACGTGAAGGTGAGGCTGGGCAGCTTCACACCACACTAAGCAGGCAACAGACACAATTACTGTGCTGAGAGCAGATCGTTTCCATCCTAACTGACTTCAGAACAATTTACCTTTGGCCAATTCTAATGGCTTCAAGGTATTTGACGCAGATCAATGGACGGAAAAGCAGGCTGTGATCGCGTCAGACCGTTTTGCACAAAGGGGCGATAAACAAAAAGTGTCCAGGAGCTTCCAACAATGCCCTGTCAACCTCTAGATTTGAACTCTTTAAGAAAAACAAAGAAGCTTTTCAGGACCAGAGCAGATTTAGTTTGTTACAGGATATTTAGCTCTCTAGTGATTCCTGTAAAATGGATAACATACTCAAACTGGAATCTCATCAAAAGTGACCCTCAGGAATCTGAGGATATGATCTGGCCATTCCTGAGATCAGTTTCAAGAGGGCCCCTGTGTTATAGGATACTGTAGTACCAAGTCATTGACCATCAAATGGTTATTAGGGCCACGGTGCGAAGCACGAGCCCCTATTGTTATACTGCGTGTTTTTTCTTTTTATTATTCCTCTTCCGTGTCAAATTTCGATTCGCTACTAGTCCTACAGCTTTGAGAGCACCCAGGCGAATTATATATCAAAACGTGCGTCTTGATCGGGATCGGCGTGCTATTACTTTTCTCAAATTTAAGTAAGTTGCAAAAAACTGCAATAAATTTCCCATAAGAAATGAATGGGAGGAGGTCAAAAAACTAACACTTTTCGTACTGCCTACTGCTCCGGCATACTTTCACCTAGAGACTCTATTTAAACTTCAAAATGTAGACACAAGTCTTGTGTATTGGTGTATTATTCCACGTTTTGATATGTCATATAGTTTCTGATCAATCGCATGATCGTTTTGGGAGAAATTTTGAGCTTTCAATGGGTGTGTATTGCACGGAATGTTTGGGCTAGAGTGGGTGATGTCATCTGTTAGAGTGGAGGAAAGCCGGAAAAAAGTCCTGAATTTTTCTCTTTCCACACTCCTCCTGGCCACAATTTACGCTCTATACGCATGATTTTTTCCCCAGTTGTAGACAAATTTATGCTGTCTCTCACAATGTGCTCAAAAAATCAGAGAGACTTATAGAATTTGAATTAGCGGCCTCTAAGTGCGGCCATGTCTGTCTCTGCTCCTCATTGACTCCCATACAAAGATTTTCTGAGAGAAGCAGAACAGACCCCTGATATGTAGCTTCATGCGATTACAGATACACACACTCAAACGCCAACAGACATGTCACCGGGGTTAAAATCCTCAAATTTGGGCCAGTAGGGGTTTTTCCTACCCTCTGTAGCCTTTGAATGAAATTGAAATGTTAGTAATGTAATGAGTGATGTTGGCCTGTTAGCTTTAGCCACAATGCTAATAGCGGCTAATGTATTTGATGTCAGGTTGTTGAGCTAATATGCTAATGATTAGCATGCTAATGCTAACATGCTAATCTACAGTAAAATGATTCTTCAATGCATTTTAATGGTGTTTGAGATCTTTTTAATGGGTAATTTAACATGCTAATGTTATCTTAGCATTAGCCGCTGTTAGCATTGTAGCTAATGCTAACATGAGGTTCTATGAACAGGTTTGACTTGTGATATCAGCCTGTTGTGCTAATATGCTAATGATTAACATGCTAATGCTAACCTACCTTAAAATGATTCTTAAATGCATTCTAATGGTGTTCAAGACCTTTTTAATGTGTTGTTTAACATGCTAATGTTATCTTAGCTTAGCTTAACAGCAGCGGTAGCCCCCGTGGCCCTTTCAAAATTTCCCTAGGGGAAATTGTCTAGTTACAAATGTGACACCACGTCTGGTGTGTGTCTATCTTGCACCTGCCGTTGTTTTCATACAACCGGACATGTGGTGGTTTGAAGAACTTTGGTTATTGTGTGCTGTGTCGAGGTGTGGGGTTTTGTTTCCGGTGCTTCCTTTTTAGGCAGAGGCTGGTCGTGGTTCTCCAGGTGGCTGGTAGCTGACTCCTGCTCAGCTGGGACTCATCACAATCAGCACAGTATAAAGACTGTGGACTGCTGAGGGCTCATTGCCAGATTGTTTCTGCTGCTTAGTGGTGTTGCTGGCCAGTTACCAGTGTTTGTTCTCCAGTGTTTGTCATCAGAAATGTGAACTTGGACTCCCCTGTCTGTCTGTGAATGATTTTCACAAATCGGCAGGTTTTCGGCATCTCCCACCGAATATAAGAACATTCCACTCGTGAAGAAACGTAGTGCAACACAGACAATCTGTGGGATGGTGAGGCCGTGACTCCGCGCTGTGCGGTGCTGAATTTTGGGACCCAGCAGTCTGCACAAGTATCGGATGCCATTACCGGAAAATCGGTACCTCTCATGCAGGTAGTTTTCAGGAAATGCCAACGGGTCTGACCTGTTTCCAAACACTCTCTCACGTCGGAAGAAGCCCTTACTGAGAAGGGCTTTTTCATCTAACACATCATCCAAAAAAGGGCACGCCATTGTGAAGGAAGAAACATGTGAATGGGACTTTATATATTGCCCTTGTCATCGACTTAATTGAAACCACCTCTGCAACTTCATCAGCCATTTCTAATCATCTCAAGGTGTGCAATAATATACGTATTCATCAAACCTCGGACAGCAATATGAACAGTAGGCCTAACAGTAATAATGGCTATCACATGAATAATTATAAATGATAATGGTTACAATTAAAATAATAAGTGGACCTACTTAACTGAATGGCGATGTACCTGTGGTATTTTAAAGCAGGCTAGTAAAAATTATATATACAGAAGAACACTGAATAATTGTAAAACACATTTATTTTCAATCGGAGTGACAGCTGACTGGTCAGATAGCACCGGGATTAATCAAGCCTGGCTGTTAGCCTGGTCTGGAGCAGGCTAGCTGCACAGAATAAATCTCCACGGTAACTTCTGTGCCTCTGCTTCCGTGCAACCGAGTCACGGCTAAATTCATCGAGGATAACAGAAAAATCCTGGCTTAATCCCCTGTCTAGGTTTTGTGCAACAGCCCCCTGGTGTCTACGGTTTGTAGATTCTTTCTTCTCTCTGTATTTGTCGCACAGCCATCTAGTGAGCTCCTCTTCCTCTGCTCAGCGTTTGAAGTTATCTTGTTTGTACTAAATGGGAAACTGTGTGCTGAGGGCTGCACCCTGAAGAAGGCTGTTTGTGCTGCTCTGCGTGGATTGTTACTCAGCTCGTTTTTATTGTCTGTGCTTTTAAGAATTCCACCATGAAACAGCCGTTTGAATAAAAGCCTTTAACTCTTTGCCAGAAGAACATCTTGGATTTGAAAGACAAAGGAGGGTTTTGACCTTTTTTCCATGTCTGTCAAATGAAAGGTGCTGTGCAAACAATGACCAAATGTTAATGATGAAGGTCCTTTAAAAAGGCTGAAATTTGAAATCTCCACACCTTTTGTGTGAGGAAATGTAACTATAATGATACTACAGCTGTTATCCTCAAAACATCCTCTGAATTTGCTTGTCTACCGTCCACAGCAGCACATATAAGACTTTTCTGATCTGACACCACAATCATCACAATTATATCATTTGTCTGTCTTCCAAAACTTATAAATCATGTAAATCATGTGATGCAGTGTGCTGTTGCTGGTGATAACTGGATTAAAGACCCCCTATAATGAAATGTTTTTTAACCTACTTAACATGCCCGTGGCATGTTTTTTTTTTTTTTTTTTTTTTTTTTTGTTGCTACAAGACAAATCAGGAGCGAGCATTTCCGCTTTTGAACTGCAGTGCAATGACAGTCTCACAAACATGCATTCAGACAGCCTAGGTTTCATACTCCACATGCTGAAGGAACTCGTCCCATCAGCTTGTGAGGTGAGGCTCTGTTACTATTACTTTTCCAACATTGTACAAAGAGAATGTTCAAGCTCAAGAAAGGTGTGGTACATACAACACTGCACCCTGTCAGCATGCTTTTATTCTCCTCTACCGCTTGCATCTTCAGCCTGCTTCCTCTCTACACTGAAGTCCAACATCTTCTCACCTCCAGCATCGCCAGGAGACGAATGACTTTGTATGGCCTGATGATGAAACCTATCCAGAGATTCCCACAGTTCATTCAAGTATAAAGAAGCAGTTTTACAGTCAATTGAAATATACAGGCAGACGACTGTTTTATGCATTTTCACCAGAAGAGGGAGCACCACACAACTAAATTAAGGCACTTTGGTTTTCACAGTGCTCACCTTCAGGGGAGGAGAGGGAAATGCTCTGATGGGAAATGGTTTCCTCACATCTTTTAATCTTGTGCTGACATATTTACTTTTCCTGTGTCTCTCGCAGAAAAGATGCAGGTGGTTCCAAAAGTCCTGCAGGGTTTTTTTTTTTTTTACAGAATGTAAAATATTTGGACAAGGATCTCTTAAAGTCATGTTGAAGAGAACTGTGACCATTTGTACTGAGTCTGAGCGCAAAAGTAAACCTGTCAACGCCCTCTGGTGGACAAATTACATAACAGCGAGCCTGTTGCTAAATGATCTTCAACACACCTTTGCTATTTCTGTACTGTCATTTCTTACTTCCTTAAACAAGAGTCACTGTTAGATATTGTACAGCAGCCAACAGAATTCACCATGATGTTTGCCACTGCCATGAGCCACAGCTGTTTGTTCTACTGCACTTCTGCATGTCTTAATAAGTAATCAATCCTTTTAATTATCAATGCATTGTGTTTTTCTCTGCTGATGACTTTAAGGGGCCCTCTGCTGATGTGCATCGCCTTGAGCCCTGTCTTTATCAACTTTTGGCTGTTGGTAGGACTCTTTAAACTGACATGTAAAACAATGAACTTGACAGTGTATATAATAGTAAATAAGTAAACATGTTCATCAGTCACTGGTAGTGCTGTTAGTTTTGAGAGACATGTATTTCATGTTTATTAGACTCTATTAGTCTTTATTTTTTTCAGAGCAGTTTGGAGCTAAAGCAGCACTAAACTACTACTTTAAGCAATAATGCAGATACTAAATATTTTTTTCCTCATGTCACTTAATGCAAGCTGATTGCAGGCTTTTCAGTGAGACAAAATCCACAAAATAGAAGAAATGCTATGTATATCAGTGTAAAAAGATTTATTTGTTAAATTTATCAGGATTCATGTGGACATTTATTTAAATTACATTGTTGTTTCACTGCAGGAAACACTGGTAAAAGATCCACGCAGGTTAATTGTATTTGTCAGAAAGGTAAAAAGCAGTCTGCACTGCAAATGTGACTAAAAATGTATGTGACGTGCAAGATGGCGACAAATAGCCTCTAAGTAACATTGAGCCAATCTAAGTCAGCCATCAAGCTACGAGTAGCTCTGCAAGCTATTGCAGCTGTAGCATACATAAAAAATGGTGACATGGTGTTTTATCCATTGGTGAAACAGATATTGATTTTGAAACTGTGTACAAGGCATAAGTTTCAATGCAGGGCCATCATATTTTTTAATTCTCCTTAATTAACCAGCTTTCATCTAGATGCCTTTGTAAAATAAAATTGTATATGACTTTTTGCAAAATACAGGTGTTCTTGTAATCAGCTCTGTGCGCTTCTTTTCAATGGGGCCTTCACGCAGCATGGGAGGATACTACAGTATATATAATAGTAATATTTCATTGCAAACACAACATTGAATAGACATTGAATGCAAGCAGCACACTCATTATTTGTTTTTGAGTTTAGAAAGGGTAATATTCTTTCTGACGTGTCTGCTGCAGGCAATAAGAGTCTATCTTTACCTGTTAAGCATGTCATCAATGCTTCTTTCACACCTTGATATGTATTGGCAAATTTGAAAAAAAATACTGTTGCTGGAGAGCAACGGAAACTTAGAGAATGTCCTAATAAGCTATTTTTATTTTAACATTTCAAAATCCAAAGAAGGACAACTTCTTCTTTTCCTTTCCATAAAAACGGCAAATGTCGGATTTTATGCAATTATTTTATGTTTCATTAGCATTTTTATGGCTTACTTTTTTTTATATTACACTTAAGTCAATATGTCAGCAAAATTACAACCAATGCTTTGTTTCAAAACATGATTAAAAACCTCACTTTGTACAATTATTATTTTTTTTACGCCTTCTTTTTTCCCTACTAAGATTCAGTCATGTATGGTAAAAATGATTTCTGCCTGCTTCAGATGTTGAATATTAAAATTTTATATTCCTTTTTTTGTCAGACAACGGAATCTCCTGAATGAAGGCAAATAATAAAAGATAAGTAATTCAGCAATTTACAGAATATATATTATGCCATCTTAAAGTTAATACAATCTGTTTTTTGTAAGAGGAAGTCAAATGAGGGAGTGCTATGTGTGCAATTGTAAGGAATTGTATATAGTATATGACCAAATTTTCAACCCTACTAGTACTAGTACCTCCAATGTCACATTGGATGTCAAATAATATGTTAAGATGTCTGCACCAGTTTGGGAAAGTACAGCCTACTTGCAATTGTTGCATAAAGTAAAGACAGGATGAAAAGTAATTTTCATCAGGTGATATTAGCGCTGATGAAATGGTTTGCTGGCTAATATAATGTTTGTAGACAGATCATGAGAGTGGGCACCGACCATGTTTTGATTTGAATGAAAATTCCGTTAAGTGTTGTTTCTGTCTCGGTTTCCATGGAAACATATGGTGCTTTGATTTGGATTAAAGGTATTTTTTTTCGCTTTGATCTCACTGACAAGATAAATCCCAAGTTTGTCTCATTTTAACCACAGTTTATTTCATTTCAACCGTGAACGACATACTATTTAACTCATAACTCATGGATTCAAAATTGTCACCAACAAGCACTGTTCAGTGTTGCGTCTCTGCTCTTGCAGGACGCAACACTGACCCCACCGACGATGCAGCGAAATACTGCACATCAGATGAAAGAAAGAAGGCCACCAAGAGAAACTCTGACAAGAGTCTTGAAAGAGCCAGCAAGAGGAGCAGGACAAGTCAAGGTCCCTCCGAGGGCTGCTGTCAGACTGGCAGGCCCTCTACACTCAACATCGCCATCCTCAGGCTTGAAACTGAAGAGAGGAAGAGCACAAAGAGGAAGTCTGAGGAAACAGAGGAGCCCAGGAAGAGGAGCAGGGCGACCGAAACTGAAGAGAGGAAGAGCACAAAGAGGAAGCCTGAGGAAACAGAGGAGCCCAGGAAGGGGAGCAGGACGAGCCAAGGTCCCTCCAAGGCAGGGCCCTCTACACCCAACACCGCCAAGACTGAGGAAACAGAGGAGCCCAGCAAGGGGAGCAGGACGAGCCAAGGTCCCTCCAAGGCAGGGCCCTCTACACCCAAAACCGCCAAGACTGAGGAAACAGAGGAGCCCAGGAAGAGGAGCAGAAAGACCCTCAAACCGTCTAAGGCACCGAGCGACCAGGCCACTGAGGCGTCCTCCAGTGACAAGCCTGGCACCTCCTCCTCAGCAACCATTGTCCCCTGTAATAGCAGAGGTAAGATGAGGTTTACAATTACAATTACAAGTTATCATTTGGCAGACGTTTTTATCCAAAGCGACATACATATGAGATTTTCATACGACAAGCCTTAGGGTTAGGGCGTTAAGAGGGTGGGTGTCTCTTTCTTGATTTAAAGTTAGCTCTTTACACTATTTGCTTTAGCACCGATTGAACCAATGTGTATTTAGTGTGTTTTAGAGATGTTGGTGGACTTTGTTAGCTTTGATAAGATTCAGGCTTGCTGTTTACCCATCTCCAGTCTTTATGCTAAGCTAAGATAATCAGTTGCTCACCCAAATGCCCAAAAGGTCAAAGTATTCTGTTAAGGTTCAGTCTTTGGTTTTGGAAATATTATTGGAAATAAGATGCTGTTTTATATAAATACAAATTATTTTGAGGGGTTTGATTCCAAAGTGTAAACAGTGAAAGTTGTGAACAAGTAATCTAACTGTTTTTATCAATAATTACTTTCTGCAGCTGCTTTTGAGGCCAAATACAAGCAGGGGCAACAACTAGGTAAAGGAGGCTACGGATCAGTCTTTGCTGGCTACCGCACAGATGACAATCTACCCGTAAGTCATGTCTTACAACACACACACACACACACACACACACACACACACACACACACACACACACTTTCATTTATATATCCACTCTGTATGTACTATAAGCTAACCAAATGTCTGTGTTTCTGTCCTGTAGGTGGCCATAAAACACATCCCCCAGCAGCAAACTAGGCGCACAACAATAGTAAGTATCTACATTATTTAAAACACGTGACAAACATTGATATTTCTCTTTTTAAACTTGGTACAAAGGGAACATATCCACATGTTCTCCTTGTAATTCATACAATCCAGGAGCTAGAACACTGTTTACATTTGTATATATGTACACATGTTTCATTGTTTTTTATTTTCCTCTTTCACCCTATGTAAAGTACAGGGATGGGAGAGTCAGCACAATCCCTATTGAAGTGTCTCTGCAGCTGAAAGTCAAGCCAGCAGCAGGAGAGACCAGCGCAGCCGTGGCCCTGCTGGACTGGTACGATCTGGACAATGAGCTGATTCTCATCCTAGAGAGACCAATACCCTGCATGGACCTGGCACAGTACGTTTATTCAGGACGTTTCACCCTGAGGGAGCACACTGCAAAGGTAAGTAACTGATAGCAAGTGTATTTCCATTTTTGTGTATGTGTGTCTAAGCACAACATGTCTCACAGTCAGCATGTCTCTTTCTCTCCCCCTCAGATCATAGTAAACCAGCTGATCGATGCCATCATTGAGATCCACTCCAAAGGTGTGTTCCACAGGGACATCAAGCTGGACAACATTCTGCTTGAAACTGGCTATGATGTTCTACGCGTCAGGATTATTGATTTTGGCTGCGGCACATACCTGAAACCGGGGATGTACCGTACAGAACAAGGTATGCCATCTTTCTACAATAATCTGGTTCTCTGAACCAATCCACCATCTTTGCTGTCTGTTCTTTACCTCTGTCCCTCACAATCAAAACTTACCCCTTTTTGTGTATTGTAGGGACCTACGTCTTCACCAGCCCTGAATGGTTCCTGTATCGCTGTTACAAGGCAGAACCGACATCAGTGTGGCAGGTTGGTGCAGTGCTGTATGAGATACTGCATAGACGTCTTCCCTTCCGGCACAGCTTCAACATTGTCCATGAAAAGCCTGCAGTCAGAAGTGATCTTTCTTTAAGTAAGTCATAAACACACACCTACAGTAGAATCAAACACAGAGAGAAGCACACATAGAGCAATGTTTGTATTAAAACATGACTTCTGTTTGTCTCCACAGACTGCAAGGACTTTTTATTGAGCTGTCTGGCCAAGAGGCCAAATGCCCGACCCACCCTGCAGAAACTTAAACACCACCCCTGGCTGATGTGATCCAGACTGAATCTTCCAGGTCAACAGATGAACCTCCAGGTCCCCTTCACCCAGGATCAACTCTGCTGTAGTTCCCATGTGTGGCCCTTTTTGAAGCAGCGGACGTGGGACTGAGAGACCAGTGGCCACCATGTTCATGTTGAAGCCAGCAGCTGATGCAGATCAATTGCCAGCTTCAAAATGGACTCCACTCTCGTCAGTCTAATCTTTGACAACGCTGCCGCTTCAAACACCCAGCTGTCCGTGGAGAGGGGGCCTCTATTTGAATTGCCTCTCCCGAGGTTTCTTCTGTTTTCCTTGTGCGCATGGGATTTACAGGAGTTTTTCCTCGTCTTCTTAGAGAGCTCGAGCTGGGTTGGAAGCTTACTGGCAAGGGCCTGAACTATTTTATGCATGGGGCAAATCAATGCATAAGTAGTTAATAATATTACTGATACGGGCCTGTACTATTCTATACATGGGACTACACCTACACAACTGTTTACTACTACATAAACAGTTCATAATATAATATCTAATAATAAATCTGATAAAGGGGCGGCACGGTGGTGCAGCAGGTAGTGCGCGTGCCTCACAGCAAGAAGGTTGCCGGTTCGATCCCTGGGTCAGGCGGGGGCCTTTCTGTGCGAAGTTTTCTTCCCGTGCATGCGTGGGTTCTCTCCGGGCACTCCGGCTTCCTCCCACAGACCAAAAACATGCTCACTAGGTTAATTGGTGACTCTAAATTGTCCCTAGGTGTGAATGTGAGAGTGAATGGTTGTGTGTGTGTTGCCCTGCAGTCGGCTGGCGACCGGCTCAGGGTGTACCCCGCCTCTCGCCCGTTGACAACTGGGATAGGCTCCAGCCCCCCCCCCCAACTCCGAAAGGGATAATCAGGGGTATAGAAGATAAATGAATGAATGAAAAATCTGATAAATCAAAAATAAAAGAAATCAATAAATCAATAAATAAATAAATAAAATAAATAAAATAAACCTGATACTAAATAGCAAATCATTAAGGTCTATCGATGTAATTATGTTTCATTTGCACAGTACACTATAAAAATGATCCAATACAAATGAGTTTGATGTACAGTATTAGGAGCAAAAGAAATATGCAACTAAAAAGAGTACTTGCATATTTTATTCAAGTAAAAGTGGTTAAATAAAAGTAAAAATTAGGCCAGTTAAAATGTACTTGTGTACTCTTTGAAAAATGATGACACTCTGAAAAATACACCAAAAAGTACAAGTACACAAAAATACAACTTTGTTCCCGTGACAAGAGTAAATGTAATTGGTGTGACGGCCCCACTAATCTGTGCCTCTCTCCTCAGCTTCTTCCTTTGCTGCAGCCCAGAGTAGTTGGGCCGTCTAAATGGCTGGCCACACCTATAGGCGGGGCCTACCTCTATAAAAGGGCTGCTGGAGTCACTCTGCTCTCTTTCTGGTGGTTGAGCAGCTGATGCCACATGGCCAACATGCTTTAGTTTGGTTTGTTCTTTGGTTGTTGCACACACATACCCACACACCTCATTTCGCCTCACACACTGATCTACAGTTATGCACCTTATTTTCCGTTAATTATGTTTAGTTAAATAAACATCTTCTTATTCCCTGGCAAACTTTGTGTGGACTTCCTCTCTTTGTTGCAAATCCATGAGCCAGGTTTGTAACATTGGTAACTTACACCTCTGATACTAATTCCTAAACGTTTTCTGTTGTGTTATGTAGTGGATAAAGATAGTTGGGGGCCACGGCTCGACCTGCCTAACTAACCCTGATGTGGAAGAGCAGTCAATGAACGAATAACATTTGAATCCTGATGTGCTGAGCTCCTCTGTTCTTCTTCCCCTCTCCTTCTGTATGCTTTCATGTCGTCTTGCAGGTTTCCGTGGATGGTGGCTGTACCTGGGTGGTGGATTATATGTGTGTCTCCTGCCATAGCCCTGCATGAAAAATGATTCTTCAATGCATTCTAATGATGTTTGAGATCTTTTTAATGGGTGATTTAACATGCTAATATTAGCTTAGCATTAGCCGCTGTTAGCATTGCAGCTAATGCTAACTTGAGGTCCTATGAACAGGTGTGACTTGTGATATCAGGTTGTTGTGCTAATATGCTAATGTTAGCATGCTAATGCTAANTATCAGGTTGTTGTGCTAATATGCTAATGTTAGCATGCTAATGCTAACATGCTAACCTACCTTAAAATGATTCTTAAATGCATTCTAATGGTGTTCAAGACTTTTTTAATGTGTTATTTGACATGCTAATGTTAGCTTAGCTTAGCTTAACAGCGACGGTAGCCCCCGTGGCCCTTTCAAAATTTCCCTAGGGGAAATTGTCTAGTTCTAGTTTTATATGCTATGCTATATATACTTCATGTAGATAAGAGTCTATTATTAGAACTGTCACTGTTACTGTGATTGCATTTCTCTCTCTCTCTCTCTCTCTCTCTCTCTCTCTCTCTCTCTCTCTCTCTAACCCAACTGGTCAAGGCAGATGGCCACCCACCCAGAGCCTGGTTCTGCCTGAGGTTTCTGCTGTCCCCAAGTGCTTGCTTATCGGGGAATTGTTGGTATAGAAATGTGCAAATGTTCATGTGAGTATGCCGTTGTGTGAGTCCCAGACAGACATCGGGCATCGGGCCCTTAGTGTCCATTGTTCATAAGCCTGGTTGCCTGATGGGAACAGCTGGTTCGGGTCTTGAGGAAGCGAAACCTCTTGCCAGATGGTAGCAGTTGGCACAGTCCGTGGTTGGGTTGGCTGGGGTCTCTGATAATCCAACGGGCTTTGTTGACACAACTTTTGTTGTAAAGATCCTGGATGGAGGGAACCTCACATCCACTGATGTTCTGGGCAGTTCACATGACCCTCTGCAGCGCCTTGCAGCTGAGGGCAGTGCAGTTCCTGTTCCAGGCAGTGATGCATCCAGTCAGGATGCTCTCAGTTGTGCCTCTGAAGAAGGCCCATAGGATTTTGGGCGCCACCAAACTTCTTCAGCATTCTGACTTGTTCACCATGTGGTCAGTGTGCTGATCCCAGTTGAGGTCCTCAGTGATGTGGACGCTGAGGAGCTTGGAGCAGTTGACTCCACAGCAGACCCGTGGACGGTGATGGATGACTAGCAGCATGTGCACATCTTTCTCCTGTTGAAGTAGGACATGGGAGAGAATGGTGAACATTGACTCTAGCAGGAGGACAGATATTTTGTGTTCTGTCATCATGCTCTCTAGTGGTGTAGTTGACTCACTCAGGAGAGGAGTGAAAATAAAAAAGGGCACCACCCACCACGTAGACTAGATACAGTGGAAAGTGAAAACCACAGGGGCACTCCTTCAGAGCAATCTGAGGACGTCACATCCATCAGGAAAAAAGGGTTTGTAACTACTTTGTTTTCATCAGTAAAAGGCAAAGGCATACAGTGTAGAGTTAACCTGGATCAGGTGTATAGTGGTCATTGGACAGGTGGTTGAACAGGGTTTCAGATCAGGGCAGGAAAACTTTTTTTTTTTAATCTGTAACTCTGTTTGCTTAAAAATTGAGGTTCATGAAGACATGCACATGAAGATTGTTTGATATTTGCTTGAAGAAACAGACAACATCACAGTTTGTTATTGGTCCGTTTAGCCCCACAAACGCAACAGACCACGCAACGTTCATTTCTAAAGCCTGAACAACACGAGACAGCAGCGTTTCACACACATGCCTCTACCATCATCAGCCAATAAAATATTACAGTGTGAGCTGCTGCTCCACCATACATGCAAACATCCTCCCTAATTTCACATAAACTTACCCGCCGTGACTGGAGAGACGCAGAGACAGCCGAGAACAAACAGCAAAAATCTCTCCATCCTTCTCACGTTCGGACGACGCGCGTCCATTGACTCTGGCCGGGGGTGCTGCGTTCACCGGCGGGCTGCTGTGCCGTGTTGTGATGCTCGGCATTCACGTCAGTTAATGCTCATCGTCTCGACTGGAAAAGGAGCAACAACAGTCTGTCGGCGTCTCAGCACCTTGGACAGCGCTTTCAGCGGCACCTCCGCTTCTGCCTACAGAGGCAACAGCAGCGAGGGAGCAGCCGATCACATGCAAACCTCTCCTTTGATCGAGCATGGCGACTCGCTCTTTCTTGCCCATGCAAACAGTCGCCCGTGCACAGATAAAGTCTCTGCTTTGGACTGTTTTTTCCACTTCCAAAACAACCAGGTGCCTCTTGACTTTACCACTGAGTTGACCCCGTCCACACTGCTGCCCCCTCCCACGGGAGTGTATGAAGCAGCGGCTACAGAAGTGGATAAAGTCTGTATCCGATACCTGATGGTCTCCCTGCAGCGCGCTGTGGACTCCGAGCTTTCCAGGTGTGTGTAGGGGGAGTATTGGTCCAGAGTTTTCTTGCATGCTTCACTCATCTGTAGACTAGAGTCAGGGGAGAAGGCAGGTGGGAGAGTGTCTTGGAAGTTGGAAATGAGGTTGGCTTGAGTGACAGTTAGGTGAAGTGTCTGTGGAGAAAGGATGAGGTCCGTAAGGCACAATATGCATGTGTAACCCGTGTTACTCGTCTCTGCGTTGTGTCTTGTTAAATGACGAGATCTCTCGACCAATCTGCTCTCTGGATCACTTTTATTCTGTTCAGACAGAAAATTATATATGAGCCGGTGTGCCCCTCTGCAGCACGTCTCCTCTCTCTCTCTGATAAAAAACACAACACACACATTCAGACCGGCAGCAGAGACTAACCGCTACGTTAGCCAACAGTTACGCTAGCTACCCGCTACGTAAGCTAAACGCTACGCTAGCTAATCGCTACGTTAGCTATGTTGGCGCTAGCATAGCGCGTAAATGTCGCGTCCGTTTTTACGGTGAAAAACACATATTTGACCGGCAAAACTTAGCGAAACTGAGCCAAAACAATCTCCACACAAGCTGGATTTATTCACGAAACTTAAGACTGTACCAAAGACATAAATAATAATTTATAAAACTTTTGGTTGGAGGAGCGTACTTAAACTGTGACCTATCTCTGGCCATGCAGGTTACAGCTCTGGCCAGAGTACGCATGCGCAGCGCATATTGGCATGGCAGCACACACACAGACTCAGGAACAGGCACAAGAATAGCACACATGAACAAGAAACACAGGAAATGGGGGATTTTAGTGAAATACACTAACATATATCACAGTCTGTTACACATGACTGTGTGCAGTTCAACTGTAATTACATACTGAGAAGTCATTTGCTTTCTAAAATATTTAAATATGTGAAGAAGGTTATTGCATTAGCATTAGTATGAGTAGCAGGCAGTGGCTTTGTTCGACGTACCTCCATCTTTTCTCCTGCAGAGAGTGATAGCCAAGACAGCTAGACTGAGCTTTGTGGATGTATTTTCAGTGAGCAAAGAGGAGACTTTAGTGTAGAGAAGGATTCACAGTGTAATTATGTCTGGAATCGCTCTCCAGTGACATTTCCCTTGGACACACAAGTGCACTCAAAGCGGTGAGTAAGAGTCAAAATCCACGTAAGAATCATAAACCATCATTTACAAAATGAAAGTAAAACCATGCTCTAAATCTAAACATATCAGAAGAGGTATTTCCTTAGTATGTGTAGAATAAACCAGAGTTCACCTCGGCTGTATATTAGAAGGTGAGTGTTTAATACGCTTACGAGGACACTGTTAGACTTGCAGCTGTTCTGTTTGCGTATCACCTCATGTGGTTTTTAATGGGATTTAAACTGCAGCAGTCCATGAATCAGCGGGCAAATTTTTAAAAATGAGCCATGTCTGTTGTTGATAAATAGTGTGTGTGTGTGTGTGTGTGTGTGTGTGTGTGTGTGTGTGTGTGTGTGTGTGTTTGTGTTTGTGTGCGCTTTCTCTATTATCAGCCAGTGATGGAGTGAACATTTCGCCACGTTCCTTCAGTAAATTATGGCTCTGTCAGAGTTAGCATCTGTTTGTGTGCACACTTCAGTGTGACTCTAGTTCTTGCTTGATTAATGTACAGAAAAGGGTGTGTGTGCCGGCACGTGTGTGCACACATACACATAGTGAGATCTTACTGTGTTGTGTACATTTGTTAACTCAAGAAATAAATGAAATCTTGTCTGTTTTATAGTACTTTCCTCTCACTAAAGTAACACGCTTTGAGATTGTTTGCCTACTTTATTTTTTTACTTTGAAAAACACACAATCTGAGCTTCTTGGCTGAATGGAGGCGATCAACACAATTGAATATGTGGAGGAACTGTGGTGGTTTGAAGAACTTTGGTTATTGTGTGCTGTGTCGAGGTGTGGGGCTTTCCTGTGCTTCCTTTTTATGCAGAGGCTGGTCGTGGTTCTCCAGGTGGCTGGTAGCTGACTCCTGCTCAGCTGGGACTCATCACAATCAGCACAGTATAAAGACTGTGGACTGCTGAGGACTCGTTGCCAGATTGTTTCCGCTGCTCAGGCTGAATGCAGCGAGACAATGCAATCAAAGGGGCTTTAAATTGATTTTCCTGTGTTCTTAACAAAAAATGGAGTTTAAATCTGCATTAACTGACTTTTTGCCACTCGAAGTGTCAGAAACAAACTCAACAGCACGGACATACTCTCACCTTTTCAGCTGATATAACAAGACTATCTTTTTGTTTGAGGGAGCACCTGATTTCAATGAACCATCAGGGAGGAGAGGAACGAGGGAGGGGGCAGCAGACACAGCAGCTGGACAGCAGGCAGGATGGTTTTCTCCGTCAAGTGTTCTTCCCCCAGCACAATTTAGCATAGAGCAGAGAGTTTAAGAACTCCTTCTGGAAGCTCTCTGCTCCCTTTTAGAGCTCTTTCTTCGATGCTTCCTGCCTCCTGCTGCTGACTCCTCACTCATTACTCATGAGACAAATGAATTCTATGATGGAATGTAATGACACTAAACGCAGCGAAGAACAACCCCAAAACATAGTAGAAAACTACTGCTGGGGCCAAAGAATGTAACTTGATTTAAATACTATATATCACGAATTAAATAATGTAGGCTATATCATGAAGAAAATACCATATATCATATATCATCATATATCATCATCGATATCATGAATGAATGAGTTAAATTCTCCATATCATGAATTAAACACTGTATATCATGAAGAAAATATTGTATATCGTGATTTAAATAATATGTCATAAAATAAATTCTGTAAAGCAGTGGTCCCCAACCTTTTTTTGCTCCACGGACCGGTTTCACATGAAGCAATAATTTGCCGGACCGGCATAGAAACGAATAAAAGCAAATTATTAAAAATACAGTTTCGCTGAATGTTGTAACTAGTGGGAGCCCTGCGCTTGTTTCTCTTCAATGAGAAGGCTTCATTGGCTCATTTGCGAGCCTGTCCACACATATTACGCAGAGCGGGCTTGGTGCGTGAGAATCACCTGAAGCGATAAACCCGTATTTTAAGTAGGACTGCTGACATTGTCTCTGAAATGCAGCTTTCTTTTTCTTGGAAATTGCTGGCTCTTCTTTTTCTGTCTCATCATCTGGCCTCCTGGCATGTGTACAGAGGCACATGTGGATGCACCTGATTTTCAAAATAAAACTTCTGTCAGACTCTGATGATCAACAAAATATTTTTTTGTTCAGTCTCTCTGTGCGGCCCGGTACCACATAGCCCCTGTGTGGGACCGCTGCTCTAACGCACTATTTACTGCACTTTGGGAAATTTTAATATCTCATTTATTTTATTTTATCATCAGTACTATTACCGTATTATCTCTTGACATTTTCCCGGCAGGTCGGCTCTGTGATGTCAGTAGGTACAGCGTGCCTATCTCCATCAGGAGGCCTCAGGCTACAAGTCTCCACCGAAATGCTGATTTCAATGAGTTGAATGTGGCAACCTTCTTTGATAAGCTAGCCTCAGTCTACAAGAAGCACAACTTTGAGGCCAAAGATGTTTGGAATGTTGATAAGACGCGGCTCCTGACTGTCCAGAAACCTGGCTTACTTGTCTTCACGAAGGGAGTGAGAAGAGTGGGAGCAGTGACATCAGCTGAGAGAGGGGTCCTGGTTATGATGGCATTGGCAGGAAATGATGTTGGCAACATCATTTTCAAGAAAGATGATTTTCTCCCTGCATCAGTCATTGACAGGCCCGTTCCAGGAGCACCTCTCTCTGAGCCGTCCACTGCCGCCCCCACAACATCTACCTTACTGAGTGGAAATATGTAATTTTTACAGAAACCCTACTTGAAACATTTTTTACTGTGGATGAATTCAAATATTAAATGTCATCAGTTCAGATACTGTATGTGATGTGTCAGTTGTTTGTTAAAAAAACAACAGTAGTCTTGTCTCTAAGAGCAGTGGTGAATAAAATGTGTCTCTGGGTTTCAGCAACTTATCCTGCTGGCTTTGCTGTCTTGTCTTGCCATGGCAGGTGGTGATAACCAACAGGAACAAAGATGAAACAAATCAACACACATACTGAAACAAATATCTGACCGATGACTTTCTCCAACAACACAACAATTTCGCAGTTCAACTAGTGAATCTGTGAAAAGTGAGTGATTTTTGGCTCTGGGGAGCCCTCTTATATACACTCTTTACATCACAAGGCAGAATTCTGCATTCTGTTGGCTTTAATCTCCATTTATGAAGATACTTATACTAATTAATGTGTGATTGCACACATTAATTAGTAGTCTAGTAATTGCAAAGGAAGTGTGTGTTAGAAATAATATAAGCAGGGAGGCTCGTCTATCACCTACTATACGTGTTTGTTCCTGCTTAAAGATCCTTTCTGTTGTAAGATATAGATATGCTTCCGGATGAAACCCCATCAGATGGCTGAAAATGTCAACAGTCTGCCATGTTTGTGTTGTTTTGATAATAACACAGTAATATTACAATATGCCACCAGTATTAGACAGTTTAAATTTCCCCAAAACATGAGCCACACCTGAATTATTATTAATGATAATCAGTATTCTTATTTCTGCTTTCTTTATTAAATGTCATTCAATCCACTCAATTTAGACCAAAGACACACTGACACATGACAATCAAAATTCACAATTTTTTGTGTCTCCAAAAGGTCAAAAGGCACAATTAAGGCCCAATCTGAGTACAGACTAACTGAAAAACCCTGAAAATATTACGCTAATTGTCATAGATGCAGAACTTAAGCTGAAGCTGAAACTAATGAACACTAAACTGTGAGATTAAACCAATTAAAAGCTCTTTGTGAGCTCGCTGCTCTCCATGCAGTTGATGAGGCAGCACCCTCTAATGGCCAGTGATTGGCTACTCTCCCTATAGTCTCAAAGCAACAGACGGCCTTTTTATTGATCAGCATTTGCATGAGGGCCAAAAGAAAAGTCCTGCCATTGAAATCTAACTGTGACAGTGAATGGATGAAATCTTTACCTCTATATCATTATTATTGCTAGCTTAATGATTTCATGCTGAAGCTAGCCAGCTATCCCAAGCTGTATCTGTTTCTTAGGGGGTTAGAAAGGATAAGATGACATTATTCACTGATGGTAGCTACGTAAAGTTAGCTTAATAACATGAAGTTAACCACCGCATAGTGTTATCAAAATGTCAACAACAGGCGGTGCTATACTTCAAACTCGACACTGACTGTAAAGTTTAACGCTGCACATGAAAAATGAACATGGATAATGTTAGCTAGCTAACTAATTTTTCACCTGCAGTGTGTGCAACCTCAACGTTCTTGTGGAGGTCAGAAGAGGAGTTTTAAAAGTAGAGATCTGTTTCAGTCAGCGCTTCATCATGAAACTGTTGTCTTTTTCAGATTTTGGATTGAAATCGTGTCCAGATGTGGTCAGGGATTGATGGCAGATGGCAACTTGACATCTGCAGTGAAGGTTCTCCTCATGCTCTCTCCCCCCGACACTCAAATACACACACACACAAGGACAG
Source organism: Chaetodon trifasciatus (assembly GCA_037975065.1). NCBI lineage: Eukaryota > Metazoa > Chordata > Actinopteri > Chaetodontiformes > Chaetodontidae > Chaetodon > Chaetodon trifasciatus. The sequence continues at coordinate 9,627,551 of JBBMOE010000021.1, forward strand.
ACACAAAGAGAGACTAACATGACACAAAGGGACAGGGGGAAACACAGGGAAACACAGGGACATGGAGGTGGAAGGAGCTGTCCTAACAATCTCAGATGTTCTTCTTTGTGATTGTTTTCATAAAGACTAACTCATGTGATGTGGAATGAGAGACGGATGATAATAATGTATGAGCTAAACATGGTGGTGTCACATCAATGTGACACCACCATGGACACCCAGGATCCCTTCTGTAGCTTTGATTTGAGCAGTAGCAGCTGAATTGTATTCAAAGCCTGTGGCTCATTCACTGGTGTCTGCCTCCCTGTACTGCTGGGTGTTTGAGGAGAGTTAAAACCTCCCACAGACAGATACTTGATATCAACATGCTACCTCTTCCTGTCCCTTCCTGTCTTTCTTTCTCTGTCTCTCTGCCAGTGAACATAATGAGCAACTAGAACTATAGAAGCTGGAATCAAACCATGTGATTGCTGAGGATCTTTGCATGTATTGAAACACATTTACAGAGTACACTGCAGAGGATGTCACACAGCACCTAATGTGTCAGATGCTGATAACACCACATGGTGGAGTCAGACTAAAAAAGAGATCCACAGCTCCCCCTGTCAGTAGCCAGAAGATGTACAAGACAGATATTTGAAAGCAGTTGAAAAGCTGTCATGGTGGGTTGTGGTGTGCTTTATTGCAATCCAATCATAGACAGACAGAAACAGACGCTGGGTAAGGTCAGAGTGGGATGACTGATACTAAATGTGAAAAAGTCTCTGTATTACCTTCCTTGTCTTTGTATAAACCTTGTATTCTTTTCTTCATTTTGTCACATGCAGGTGTAATTTGAAAAACTACTGATGTATCTGCATGTGTGTAAGAATTTCAATGGTTTTTTATGAGATGAGTTACATTTGGAAGCCCATGAGTTACAAAGTCAGAGGTACGTGGGTGTACCATGACATACTTGTTAGCTCCAAGCTTTTGTTCATTTAGCATGAAAGGCTGTAAAAGGAGGGACAAAGTTAACACAACCGTGAGCCCCTCGAGCTCTTCCTCTCCTCCTCTTCATCTCTTTTATTCACAGGGTAAACTGGCAGCAGAATTAAATTACTTTTCTGAGAGTGAGAGGAGGAAAAGGAGGAGGAGAAAAGGAGAGGAAGAGGTTTCCTCTGCCCCAGGTTACCACCACTGTCTCCTTTCCCCAAAGTTGAGGAGCTTCAGAGCAGATTTAGAGAGAAACGGGAAGTGATAATATTGCAATTTATCTGGCAAATGTGAGGGGGATTCAATAATCTCCTTCTGCTCTCATCAGGAAGAATGGGGACATTTTTCTCAAGGCCGTTCTGTTTAAAGGTGGGGAGGAATTAAGTGAAGTTGAGTAGATGATCTTTTTTCTTTCTTTCTTCTTCTTCTTTTTGTTTTATTTGCTGCTTTCACACGTCTGTCCTGTCTCCAACATAAATAAAAGCGAAGGAAAGTTGACAATTACACAACATTCACACTTGCAGAAGGAGAAATTTACCCACAGGGAAGTTGGGCTGTTTGCAGAGAACTTTCTGCCTGTGTTCCTTAATCAGAAATGTCAGAGATTAGAACCTGAAAAACCTGCTGTGAGCCTGTCAGTGCATAAGACAAGACATTCAGTATTTCAGGGTTTATCAGCTTTTCTCTTCCATATGCATAAAGAAAGCAGCCTTGCAAGTTGTAGGCCAGAGGAGTCCACAGCTCTTCCCTGCTGGCAGCATGTTTTATACAGCTGCTGATTTGTAATTTCTTTGAGTCCCCAGGTCTCCAGGGGCAGCAGGGTTTTGCTGCTTGCCCTCGCTCTCTGCCTTAACTCTCATAAATGATTGAAAAGGCACGTGCTGATCTCGCTTTGGGCCTCTTCCTAAAACACACTGATATTATTAAATATAAAAAGGCATATGTCAACTGTATAGATATGGGAAGAAATAGGTCATATTTGGATTGAGAGGTTGTCAATGTCAAGTGAGTGAATTCAGGGAAGAGCCTGGAGCTTACAATGACTGTTTTATCAATCTATGAATAACCATGTGGTCTATTAGTTGAATAGAAAATTCATACCCACCTAAAGTGCAGCTTAAACAGCTAATTTCAGATGAAAGCAGAGACAGTCAGAGCAGCATCCAGGGTAAAGTCAAATGTATCTAATATATTATATATTATATAATATATTAGGCCTTCTGGGACAATTTAGGACTGAATGACATTTAAATCGCTGCTTTCTTTCATCATTCCTGTACATCGCCTGTAGCTCCTGACCCAGCCAAGGTGGTGAGTTCAGGCCCTCTGAGGATGACGATGAATCCCAGGTTAAGAAGGTGAAGGTGGTGTGGGTACTTCATTTAATGCAGCTGATAAAAAATGAAGCACGCCAGTTCAAACAATTCTGTTGTGATCATACATGACAAACAGACTGACGTGTACACCATAAAGCAAAAGCTCAAATTAAGTTTTGCATGAAGATGTAATATCTTGAAAAGCTTGCCAGGAATATGATCCTCTGAATGAAATAAACATCAGATTAATCATATTTTCAGCTCCACCCTCTTGCAGTTTGTTGTTTCACTGGTGGTGTATTAAAGAGTTTTATCACATAAGGCTGAGTGTCCTGCTCTGTGTCGTGTTTGAGTGCAGCCACTAGTGGGCACATTAATTCCTAACAATTTGCTATTGCAATCTGCTCTGAGGAGTTACTGGTTATGGTCCTAAAATGATAATTTTGTTATGATAAAATACAATGAAATATGTTTTAATTGGCTGAAAATATAAGGCACCCTTAAAATAAATGAAAGGGATTATAACAGCTGCAAGAAACTAATTCTAATATACAGTAGAAACAAATGTGATGACAGCGAGAACATTAGGGCAACAAAATGCTCTGAAGTAAAGTACAGATGTACAGAAGGTTCTTTTTTCCATTGTAGAGGCATCATTTAGATCTGGCTGTTTCATTTGATCTCTCACTCATTTTCTCTGTTGATGAATTTTGAACTGTCAGAAAAACTGAAATCCTACTTCCAAATTTTTCTGTAAGCAAGTTCGAACATTCTGTCAACCTGTTTCTGAATGTTTTCTTAGATCCTCAAAAACCCGCGGAAACTTGTTTTGCAGGCATGGCAATTAGCAACAGCAATCTACAGCCAAGGACATAGTAAATAAATGGAAGAGTAAGACCAAATATCAATCCAAATGAAGTGAAGTTGAGAGTAAGATGAGCTGCTGGTGTGCAGATTCTGTTATGATCCAGAATCAACATCCAACAGGACACGGGGAGACTTTGCTGCTGTGGTGCAACAGCATCTTTAATCAAGTACCAGCTTCCATATAGTGCTGACAATGAGTTTTGATCAATCTTGTGCTTTGAGTGTCTGATATTTACCTTATATGGTTTCTCTGTGTCTGTGACTGCAGATGTAGTGGACTGGATCAGTAGTACAACACAAGCTTGAAAAGGTTTATCCAGCACAATTCAAACTAATACAGATGCATATTTGAGTTTTGTGATGTTGTCTCCCACTGGCATGTTAGATGATCAACCAGAAATGTCTTCAGGCGGGATAATATTTAAGCATCATGTAACCGACCAGTGTCTGAGAAAGTGATCTGATGTCTTTCCCCAGTCTGTTTGTTTTGATGTCACTCCTCTCTCCACAGGCTCCCTGTATGCGACCTTTCCCCCGGCCCCACCCAAAGCCACGTACATTTTCTTTGGGGACAAAGGCACATCGCCGAATCCCGCTGACTCTGTGGCAGTGGTCCGGTCCCAGGGCCCTGCCACACTGAGCCCCCTCAGAGGCCCACGTCCTGAAGGCTGCAGCATCAAAGAGACGGCGGGTCAGGGAGCAGAGTAGAACCTGGTTTAACCCTCCCGTGCCCTTTGCATCACAATGCGTGGGTACGTTCCCACTCTTTAACCCTCACTTTCCCCGTGATATGCGTATATCAATGAATGCCCCCCCCCCCCCCCCCAACAGCCTCACCAAGCATCCCTCCCACTGCTGCCTGACACATAGATCACACTCTGAGCTATACCTGACTCTCATTATAGAGTTCATCTGGGCTAAAAAAAAAAAAATCACGACCTTGATAAAGGGCAGAGCTATGATTTCCTCAGATGAATGAAACTCAGGAAAGTAAATATATTGTGAACTGTGAATCAGAAATGATTAATATATACTGTCCTTAGGATCCAGATAATTTTTCTGGATAATTGTGACTTAACCTATGAGTGAGCACACAGTAAAATAATCCATCCTATTTATTTATATTATATATCATTGTTAAATTTCCCCTCTTAACACCTACTTTGTTTCCACATTAAACAAATGTGCAATTCAGATCCATCCTGTAAAACAGGAATATGAGCCATCATGAAGTTATTCTGTCAAGCATCACTCACACTAAATGATATAGTTCGCCCAAACTTTTCTTATGGTCACACCAACCATATTACTCCATCCATAAAGATGAGGCATCACAAATCCCTTCATCTCACCGCCATTTCCACTCAGATGGCAGTTATCCATGCCGGACAAGACACATTATGCAACAGAGTAATAGACTTGCCGTTCAGAGTTAATGTGATTATATTTCAGTCTGTGCCGCTCTGACACGTCTACAAACAGGGTTCAGTCTAGATTTTGCAAGACGCAGCGGCACTGCATTGAGGAAGTGTGGTTAATCTCTTTAGTCACCTTTTCAGTCGCTCACTCTGGCCCCCATGGTTATTCAAATAGTCCTGCTGAAGTTAGTGCCACAGGAAGACAAAAAGGCATGTGTCCTGCACCATAAATAAACAAAAACACAATAGTTTTTTGTTTTTTTCTGCTGAAGGTGTCTCGCAAATTCTAGGCCAGAAAGTGAAATGACACTGAGGGCATCCCCTCTGGCCAGTTTAACATAACAACATTCAATGTATTATCATGAGTTTACTTTTCAGAAGGGGCAGAAGGCGATTGTTTCAAAGGGATGATGGACTTGGTTAACTCGAATGGGAGGAGGAGAAGTGGAGGGCAAAGGGCACAACCTTACATGAGTTTCCTCTTTCTCTGATGCCCAATAAAATTGTGAAAGGACTGAAAGTGAATGGCAGGGATGGGGTCAGTGAGAGACACAATAGTAGCTGAGGAGAGAGGAAATCTAATCAGCTTGGAGATGCTAATTTTATGGAGCACCATTTAAAGAGAGTATTTTATGACACTTTTTAAGAAAACAAAACAGCAGAGCTGTCCCCTCTTGGTCAGGGGCCCCTGGTCAAGTGGCCCACTGCACTATACTGATATGCCCCCCATTCTATTTGCCTTACCCTCAGCAGCATTGAGGCCAGGCTCTAATGGGATGGCACCTCCTTTATGCCTGCCCTCGCCCACATTGGGGAAATGAGGCAGTGTCTGTTTGTTGTTCTGGAAGGCCGTGTGTCTCGTTTATCACTGTCAGAGCACAGAAACGCACAGAAAAAGGAGGATTGAGAGGGGGGCTCTGCTGTCCAATCTGTCCTGCTTTGGGCTTTACGACCACGGGCCCCACGTGGCGAGTACCCCACCCTGGATCCATACATCTCCATCTCTGCCTTTCGGGCACCGACAGCCTTTGTATCGGCTCACTCCGGCTGCCAAGATATGTGTCTGCGCTGCTAATGGGGGCCCGGGTACAGCTACTAACTAGACAATGACGGGAGATGAGATGGCCAATGTTTAACCAGTGAGCAGCCCACTCACGCCCCTGCCTGGCCCCATAGCCCCCTGTGCCTTTGTGGGCTCAGGGTTAATCTTTTAAAGGCCGGAGCTGGGGCTCACCCCCTCCTGCCCACTGTCCCCCAAATATACTGCCACACAGTCACTAGAGCTGTACTTTTATGGGACCTTTTGTTTAAGTGCGGCGTACTGCCTCTAAGTCCACAGTGCTTCATTACTGTGTGAACCTGAAAATCTTTTTAGGAATTAACACATGAATAATAGATTACTTGGAGAATGAAGCAGAGTGAATACTGAAAAGGGTGTTTTGTAGGTTTCAGTGCATATGCTTGGTCAACAGAAATTGAATCATTAAATAATTAATGGTTGCTGAAAGGTAAAGATGTACATCATAATAGATTGTGAACGTGGTTGCACACGGACAGAATCACAACCAGCAGCAGCTGCAACAGGTGGACAGTTCATCTAAAACCTTTCAGGGCCCTTTTCATGTTCCTTTGCATTTATGTCTCTTTTCATTTCTCCTCCTTTCCTCCACCGTCCCACTTTCCGTCTTCATGTTCATGGGAGAAATGCACCACTTGGTTCTCTCTTTCATTGCTTGTTCTCTGTATCGAGTATTTATGGGCCCTCGTAAACATGTATTGATATTTAATGCTGCACTCAGCAGGGCAGGGTCTCTCGGGCAAAACTTAGAGGCCTGTGCCTCTCCGAGACAGGAAAAGTGAGACAAAGAATGATATCAATGACAAAGGTGCTGTAAACCTACAGTGAGCCCTCATGCCACTGAGAGGCCACACAACCATAAGACAGCAGCCTGGTATACCTGACATACGGGATTGTTGTTCTTTGCTCTGAGGGGAGATGCAGTGCACTTTCCCTTTCACTTGCTCTCTCTTTTTATGAAGAACTGGTTATATGTCTTTATATCATAAAATGCTGATCAAGACTGCTGATAAGTGAAGAGTCTTGCTGTCAGTAGGAAAAATGTCATCAGTCGTCAGAGCAGCACACCACCTCATTCAGATGTTGTGATGTACTGTATCTACTTAAGGAGTGAAGTAAAACCATGACTATGTTTAATAGTTCTGAAGATGATAATCTAATAACAATAACACTAACACTCCATCTTATGCAAAACACTTTGAATTACTTCTGTGTTTGAAGGGTAATATGCAAATAAACTAGCATTAAGTTCCAGTCCTTAGTTCTAATTGGCTGAGGCATCTATAAGACAGATGTGCCATGGAGGGATGAGACAAGAAATAACAAAAGACTAATAATGACAATTATAGTACTAAACTCTATAACTACAGAGCTGTTCTGAAATGATTCACAAAGTGCTTTGCAGAACATTAGCAAACAAATAAATAACAACAAAAATAACAAGCAAGCAACAGTAATTAAAATGTGTGCAATGATAAAGAAAAAGGTTAGCAGAACAAGAAGCATTAATTGTGCATGACTCCAAGATATACTGTCCATTAAGAAACCAATTTCTAATGTGATTCCAATAGAAGACAAATCTGCAGTCCTCTTTCTGTGAACAAATGAATTTCAATGCTGAGCTGAAGCTGATATGAGACTCCAGCAGTCTGTTATCATAAGTTCTCATATGATTTATGGAATTATACACTGCAAACACAACAACTTTTGAGCATTGTTTTAAGACTTGGAAAAATGTGAACCTGCACTTTTATGGGCAACTCCACTGACTTAACACATCTGAGCCTGTGCACACGAGTACTGCATCTGTGAGACGACGTTTAAATCCAGTTTGTGTGTGAAGTCAGATAAATTGCCTTGTGTGATGTCACCGTTGGTTGGGTCTGAAGAGGAAGTTTTAAAATGAAAAAACATTTGGTGGTGTGTGGCTAGAAACACGTGAGCTTACTGGATGTCCGTCCCCCGCCCCTCATATCTGCTTGAAGCTCACAGCAAGAAGATACATTAGCCGCTACTACAATGCTAAATCAGAGGAGAACTCTTTTAACACCAATAGGCTGTCATTCATTAAGATACAGTAATTCTTCTTTGATGAATGCTTACATATCAACAATGGCTGCATTTGTCTTCACTACTTCCAAGGCCTGGGTATTGTGCATGCTAACTCAGTGGCATGAAGAGATATAGTGGCATAAATTTCATGGAAGTGATTGTTGCACTTATTAATCACAGCAGTGCTTTAACAGCCACCTTAAAATATCTACCATTAAAAGGTCTATAGCCTCTTCTTATGGCTTTGAGTGACTTGTAGCTTATTTGAAATCCCTGTTGAACAAAGCCTGGCATCTTATGTCTTATATCAAGAATGCTATCCCCCTTCTTCCCCCCACTGGTTAAACAACAGGAGGTCTATAAACTACAGGGTCATGGCCTGGTTTTTGTCAGCAAAGCAGAGAGGAACAACACGGCCACTTTGAGTTTGTGCTTCGTATTGTGTGCTCAGGAGTCACTGTGTGTTTGTTTTGCCTTCATACATCACTCCTTTGGGACACAGTTACAGATCTGCAGCAGTATGTTTCAGCCATGTTGGACACTGGATGATAATGTGCCACAGGAGCAGATCCCCTCATCAGTATTCAGATCCAGCCATATGTGAATTAAGGTTTAATGTGCGTCCATAATCGCCCACCTGAGCCCTTTGTGTGGTTTTGTCTGCGTGTGTGTTTGTGTGTGTGTGTGTGTGTGTGTGTGTGTGTGTGTGTGTGTGTGTGTGTGTGTGTGTGTGTGTGTGTGTGTGCGCTGAAAAAAACAAGGGGTTAAGGGGTAAAAAAGACAGCGAAAGAGTAAGACAAGATGATGATGAGATGAAAGTGACTGACTGAATGATATGGTAGACTTTTAAGTGGATGATGAAATTCAGCTCTTGAGACACATGACGATGCAAGAAAACACAAGATACAGAGATGAGAGGAAAAAAAAAGGGAATATCAGAGCAGTAAAGCTCCATAAACCCTACTTTCACTGTTTTCTAATGTCCAGACAAGGCGTGTGCCCATTGAGCTAAATTGCAGTTATTCATTTCACTACATCAAGCTAAAAGCCAAAGAAGTCAATTGTGTGTCACTAACTAGTCTGATGCCTTCAAAAGACCGTTACTTAAAAAACAGACACGCTTGATTCAATGGGCCTGCAGAGGCTGCATAGAAACCAAACACATGTGGGCGCACACACACTCATGCTGACCGCTGATCAGCTCGTCAATCACGGGCCAATGAGGATAGCCAGTGGCCACCAACACTCAGGTTATTGTGCGTGGTGACCCCGGGGTCAGCGGTAAGTAGCCGAGGACTGAGCCCCACACAAAAGGACAGCATCATGTACTATCCACATACAGTGGCGTTGCCGCTGGCACCCGTATGAATAGACACATGGCAGGCCTATCCACAGATGGGACAGGGACGAGGGAGGGTGTGTGTCTGTGTGTGTTGCCGTGGTGAAGGAGCACATGCGGAGGTAACAGACTGAAACAATGGTGCTGATGAAAGGCAGGAGTCGTGCCTGGGCTTCAGGGAGGGAGATTATTGGACGAGCAGGTCTCCTGTTTTATCAGACTGGATAACACAGAGACGAGGGGGATGGAGGGGACGGGGGGGGGGACACAGAGCGGCAGAAGTCTGCAGACCGCCGACACAAAGCCACCCCCATGCACCAGTGAGCGCCAACTGTTCAAAAGTGTGACCAGCACAATGCTGAACAGATACACTTTGTGTATGTGTTGTGTATAAGTGTGTGCATCTGTATACGCTTGAAGGCATGTGTGTGATGTTTTGATTGATTGGGATTTGTAAAGTAACTGTTTTAATCCCTTTCCTAATCTACCACAGCTGTACAGACTCATACAGTTATTCTCAGGCGCACATACGTACCTTTCCTTGTAATTAACGAAAACCATATCGTCGCACTCTTGATTTATTACAGAAGCTAGAGAGCAGCAGTTTAATGTGTATCAATATCTATCAAGCAGATGTGTTTGGTTTCAAAAGGTCCATTTTCACAAACCAAATTCCATTTACCTTCATTGTATTGGAGAGGGGGCAGAGATGTCAAAGACAGCTATCAAAACTATGTGCATGGATGGAAACGCTTCGTTGTTGGATTTGCGCGAATCAGCCCTTCAGAGCAGCAGTTACTTGGATGCTGAATGAGGTTTTCAAATCATCATAAATAGACCTTATGTGTTCTTTAAGTCAAATGCACGAGTAGTTGATACTCCTGATTTAACCACTTGCCCTTTAATGTTTAGAAATTCTTTGTACTATTAATAAAACTCCATGTGTACCTGGCTGTGTTGGATATCATTCACTTTTAACCATGTAGTAGAAGAAAAGAGCCATAAGGTCAGCAATCTGACTCAGTAATGTTTGTTTTACAACTGTTTCTGCCTAAAGTTTGCTAATGTAAGCTAACATCAGCCAAAATAAGCTACTGCAAAAAGGTGCTGTGAATCTTTCTCATTTAGCAGTGACAGTCTTCAGGAGGCCGCCATCATTCAGGTCCCAGCAACCTGAAGGCCAACATCTGGACCTGGGCCCTACACCTCCCTATGACGGTCTGCTTGGCAACCGGTTCTGCTCTTTCACCTTTCACTCTCTCCCCCTCTGGCCTGTCTTTCCTCCCTCAGCGTCCCCCCAGGGTAATTGTGGGGTAATTTATGAAGTTTTAGCAGCATGGAGCAGGGCAGTGTATGGGACAGCCTGCTGACCGAGCCCCTTTCAGCTCCAGAGGAGAGGGCCTGGACTTCTTTTATCCCAACCATAATCAGCATCTCTCCCTGGACCTGGATCCCCCTCCTGACTGCCCTCGCCCTGCAGCCCTCCACAGCATGCAACCCTCCGTGGTCGCTTAAAGATGAAGGAGAAAGTTATTGGACTCTTTAGTGACTCATAAACATCCTGGGGGATTTTCATAGCACCTTTGTGCCTTTTTGTTGTGACTGAGATAATGCAATTGTTTCAGGCAGTGTAAATTAATAAATCACCAAGCAGTTTGTCTCAGCGGCGAGAGATAACAAAGGGCAGCACTCCCCGTTCTCAGAAACACTTGTCGGCCCAATCAGACACTTTGTGAAACAATTTTATGTCTCTCTCCCCAGACATTGGTACTCAGAGGGAAATGTTTAGATCTGTAGATGAAGCAAACCAAACCATTGCACATATCTGATCTTGATCTGGGAGCCTTGATATCCAGGCGACATTGACAGAAATGATGGTAAACGAAGGCAGCTGTGCATCCTCTACAGGATCTACCTCAGACCACATGCAAGACTATAGCCCAGTGTGTGTGTGTACAGAAGATCGAGCCACTGATCCAGCTAAACAATGACCAGCAGAGAGAGAGGGAAGCCTTACGGTACACAGCGTAGGTTTGCTCTTCAGCTTAGCACTTTATTGAGCCATGATAGGCCCTAATCTACCCTGATCCTCTGTTGCTACCAGCATATGCCTGTGATAATGCCCTCATTTTCTGGTCACCTGAGCACTTTCATCAGAGTGCACCCAGTGAGACAGCAGAAAGGGGGTCTGTAAAGCTCCTGAATTGGATGAAGGGTCCTGAAAGGTGGCATCCAGAGAAGAAAGTCAAACACTCTAATTCAGGGTTAAAAATTGAGGGATTATGTGGAAACATGGAGGGTGGCTACGCTTTCATTTGTAAAATACAAAGCTCGGAGATCCATGTGTCTCTCTGTGTGGCCCGTTGCCTCTGTAAACACATGAATAAGAATACGAATGAGCAGGAGAATGGGATTTATCAGGCTCATGCATACAATAATGGAGTAAGAGAAGTACTGATTACACTCCTCTTATTCAGCCAGCTTCCCTAACAATGATCTATATACGTGCTCTTAGTGCCTGTGCTTTTAACTGCTGCTAGCTGTTTCTTATTGATGTGCTGGAACCTCTGTCAGTTAATATGAGTGACAATCTCACTAATCTAACATCATGTACAGTTAATGAGCAGCCTTGGCACATTTTCCCTCAATTTATAGATAATTCAGTAAGACCATTAAAGAATCATTGTTGATCATTTTCTTCTCTTTGGAGTGTGTAGAACACAATGAAAGCTGTGGCACAGAACCAGCCATTAAAAGGTCTGAAAGACTGGAAAAGAAAGAAACCCGGATCAACGTGTCCAACATAGTTAATTAGGACCTGGCCCAATTAGCAGAGGATAGTCCAGCAGCCATGTTGGCTCCAAGCCTAACGATGGGAAAATCCATATGCTCCAAATAAATGGCGCATGTTGGCTCTCAAGGTTCCCCCAATTACAATATCACTGAATGTTGGCTGAGCCAAAGCACCCTGCAGGGCCCCCTGATGGAGCTGTGGTGGGGGGTCCTGAGTGTCCTCTTGAGTCCCACTCCTAAATTTCTGTGGGTCCATGTGTGTCAGTGTTTAAGAAGGCTTTCTTACGTTGAGAACAACAAGGTGCTGACCACTGTGAGTCTATCTAAAGCCATCAAAATCAAAACACAAATTATACGTAAAGAGCTTGTGCACAATGCTGCAACACAACTAGACAAACTTGGCCCACATACAGGCCAAAAACTGCAAATGACAGGAGTGATTTCATACAACACAAAGGGGTTTATTTATTTATTTATTTATTTGCATGTCCATGTCAGGAAAGGATGTGTAAGAAAAAGCATCAGGACAGCAATGAATAAAAGTAGCATAAGATGCAACACACTTCATGTAATGAATCATCCTTCCTCTCTGCACTTGTACAGGAATTAAGAAAGTTTAGTATGCTTGTCAAAGAAGGACGGGGCAATTTAAGTTTTAGTTCATGAATGAATGTTTTAACTTTGAAATTAACTCTGATTATTCGGAAATACCAAGTGATTTGACTGAACTGTGTTTCATTGAAAAATGAAAGAATTCACAATTTATTATCTTGTACTGAAAAGTGTGTATTTATGATCATGCACATTCCTTTTGCAATTTTTGAATCAACTAAGAGTGTGAAATATTATTTTGAGTAGGGGATATTGATAATGTTGTTCTGTATACATGGTATTGATGATGATCATTCATGCACTGTGATGAAGGCAATATGGACAAAAATGTTGTGAATAAAGCATGGTGTAGTGGATAGGAATGATATTTTTAATTTTGAGGATATCAAACCACCAATATGTCAGAGGTAACTTCAAATTTACAAATGGGAGCAGTTTTTAGAACAATCAAAGCTGCACAAAAATGCCCACAACTGGAGGTCAGCATCCAAATATAACCCTACTGTGCACCAAGAAGAGAAAATCAAATGATTTCTTCCCTGAGCTGACACATGAGGGAAACATACACATTCCAGTCATGACAACATTTCTTCCATTAAACTGGATAAAACCTTGTATAATCGATGTGCAATTCCAGCCAAGAATCAATGATACATCCCAGCTCTAGTGTTTTTGCAGATCTCTTTTGCTACCCCAGATGGTGTAACACATGAGCAGAGTGTTATTTTATTTTCTAAATACTGGCCCTGTCTCGGTGGAGGCTTTGCTTGGCAGAAGGCGGCAGGAAATTCCTGAGCTGAGCGCTGAAATCCAGCCTCTGAACACCACAGAGAGAAATGTTGAAAAGTCAGCTTGATCCAGAGAGCAGATCAGATCAACAGATACATGCTGGACATTAAGACCAGTAGGAAATTAGATGACATAAATGGAAACTTCTCTATCTGAGACAGTACACAGTTCCCTTAAAGTTAACCTCATGTTCCTGACAGCTGCCATGTCGTATGAAAAGAAAGAAAAATAATTACTTCAAGCAAGTGTGGAAAGAACCTGAGAAAGTGCTAGTAGCTTTACGGTTGAATTAGGGGAAGACAATGCTGTGCCCACTCTTTAGTATCATTTTAACTACCTCCTCCCAACCGAAGGACCCCCTTCCAGTGATAGTGATGTGATTTCACAGACTGTTTGGGGAGCCAAGTCAAATTTATCTGACCCCTTTTGTCTTGAGCTCCTGGTTGAATTGTACCTAGTCTGCCATTAACGCTGCTCTTTACATGTTTAAGAACCTCATATGGTGCTTCATACCTTTCTCCAAAGTGTCTCATGGATACCGTATGTAAATAAGGCCTTGAAGGCATCATATATCTGGTGTTATGAAACAGGGCAATAAAGATGTGGTCTGTTTTCCTCTCGGGCAGATCTTTGGTTCACACCCTCACTTTTACTTCACTTTGAATGTCTGTATATGGTGATATATCAGTGCAACTTGAAGGATCAAAATCAAACATTTCTGTTGATTTCATATCAGGATGATTGCATTAACTTTGTCTGCATTATCGTATTCTAAAAGAAATACCTTGCCTACTTGCTAAACTGAACATTTTTGTCCAATATGTCCAGTCTTTAATCTAACTTTCAGCATAGTCCTAGTTAACTCCTGGGTATGCAGCTTAACACAACATGCGAACATAACTGTTTTGGTTAATGTGTAGGGGGTTCATCAGTGTTGGGGGAGTTAAATGTGGGTGTGGGAAGGTGAAGTGGGGGCTTCAGGAAGGAGGTGTGAGGTGGGGGTGAGAGTGTGTCCCTTCTGCAATTGGCTGTGGCTCTAAGTGTCTCATTATGCGGCTTTTTTGTTCTTTTGTTGAGGCGCCCGTATAAATACACCCCAGTGGGCCCAGAGGGTGACTGTTTAGACGGACCTGCTTGTGACTGATCATCAGTCTGAACAGCATTAACTCTGACAGAAGCGAGACTGTGGTGACACGACAGGGAACTGGAACAGCTAGGAAGCTTCTGTAGAATTAACTCAAGCTCCGAACATTGAGAATAGTATTTTTGGACCACTTTTTTCCCGACCTGTGTCCCACTTTCCTGTGTTTCAACCAAGATGGATTCTGACTCTGGCTCCACCGGCAGCCGCTCCTCATCCCCAGATCTGGTGGTGGACGACTCCGCTGGGAGCTTCTTCTCCAACAAGATGTTCCAGACATACTGCCGAGAAAACGGAGCAGACAGCGAGGCCGGTAAGGGCAGGATGGAGCACTGCAGCGGGGGCAGTAAGACCAAGACCAGGTCTGAGCTCAGCAAGGACGAGGTGCAAGACCTGAGACTGAAAGTCAACAGCCGGGAGAGGAAAAGGATGCATGATCTGAACCAGGCAATGGACGGCTTGAGAGAGGTCATGCCCTACGCTCAGGGGCCCTCAGTCCGCAAGCTGTCGAAAATCTCCACCCTGCTGTTAGCTCGCAACTACATCCTCATGCTATCCAGCTCTTTGGAGGAGATGAAGAAGTTAGTGGGAGACGTTTATGGAGGCAGTGCTGCCGTCCAGAACCGCACCGCTGCCCACCCCGCTATTGCCCCTGCAGCCCCCACAGCCCACCTCCCCCTGCATCCTCTGGCCCAGTCTCTGCACTCTCTGGTGGGCAGCACGCCTTCAGCTCTCCATCACACAACTTCTACAGCTACAGCCCCGCACTCCCCTCCATCCGCCAGCTTCCTGGGTTTCCATGCTCCAGTTCAGGGCCTTTTGAAGGATCCACTCCACCTGACCAGCACCTACAGGCACTTCCCTGGCATGCCCTGCCCCTGCTCACTCTGCCAACCTTTGCCCACCACTACTTCCACATTGCACAGCCTGTCTATGACCAAATGAGCAGGACTCTTTTATAACTGATCTCTTCTGTTTGGATCAATGCAACGAACCAAGCAGCTCACAGACGATTGCTGAATGAACTGTTAAAATGATGGCTGGTGCCAGAATGTGTACATACTGTATATATCTTCTGCCATGCAAACTGCTGCTATTTTCTTTTTTTATCATTTGTCTCATCTGCATTGTTTATACAGAAATATTCTAAATACACTAGGGATTTTATAAGAGTAGCAAAAACTGTAATTTATCTGATATCTGTGGAGATGACATTTTTGTCAGAAATGGAACTGGTGTGTCCAATTGTGCAGGATTTCTATTTTCCTAAATTAAAATTGTGTTAAAATAACAACTCTTGGTCGTCTTCTTCTTTCCATGAACTTTATCTTTCAATTTACTATTATCTGTCCCCTGACTGCAGTTACTATTGAGTTAGTTTGTCTTTATTTTTTGAAAAACAATGTCTGCCAAGCAGTATTTCTTTTAAAATGCAGGATACAACATTTCTGGTGGGGTTTTAGATACATGCTTACAGAAATAGAGCAGCTGTACCAAAACAATATCTTCTTAAACTTAACGGAAAGGGTTGTATTGGTGCTTGGAAGTACAGGAGCAAGTGCAAAAATGGATATTTAGCAAAGGATGTCATTGGTTGCTAACCAGCTTTGGATAGATAAACCTCTAAAGAGCTAAAGAGGGACAGAAGGATGAAACAATGGGCCAGCACAGAGGCTGAATGTGGTGTTCATGAGCCAGGGGACCATCCATCTTCACCTCAACAGGGTGTAGGAGATGAAAGGATGACAGAGGCGCCAGGAGGACCCGTCACTTTTGTCTGACGCAGGCGAGGGACACAGCCATGTCCTTAGCTCTAGGTCAACGATTTGTCTCTGTCTCATAAGAACATGGATATATGCACACAAAGGGAAAAATTAAAGCAGACGATGTGCTGTGGTCAGTCCAGAGAAAGTTTCTATAAAAGCAGACAGGACTTTCTTCTTTAACTTGTAGATCTCTACTAAGTATTTCCACAGACCTTCCTCACTCATTTGCAATCAAATTCTATTGCATTTGTGTTAAAAGTCAAGTGTTACAGTAGCTGATTCATAACAATGATTAATCCACTAAACCGCAAACATTACTATTACACACACTGATTGCCATGAACATGATTTAGTCAAACAACCCAACAATGGCTGGCCTTCACTTAGCAACAAATCAAGCGTGTAAAATACATGCTTATCCTCCCACGGCTGACAGATGAGCTGGAGATCAGGGGAGAAATGAAGAGATGTAACTCATTCTCACCCACCTCCCCACCTCCTCCTTCTGAGAGCCCTGAATAGGTTTGAACAATAGCCATGCGTGGGACACAAAGGCCGGGGGAGTCCAAGCTCTCGTGCCTGGGACACAGACTCCCTCCATTCAATCTACATTTCATCATGGTAACAAGCGCTGTCGGGCCAAAAGGCCTGACACCCTCTCTCGCCACAAAGGCGGTTAGCTCTAATATATGAGGCTATTGACACTGAAAAGAGCCCCTGTCAGTACTAGGGGATTGTCAGCTGTGGGATGTCTCAGTGGGGGGAGGCAGCTGCCAGCCAAACCAAGCGGTGGAGCTTCTGTCGTTGGGACCGGCGGTGCAGCGTCACCTGGTCCCCGGTCCCTTGACACAGAGACCCCGGGTCCTCCCACAAGGCCCCCCTTTATTCGGGCACAGGTGGGAATGGGAAGCAGAACACATTGTGGAGATTAGTGGGGATCGGCCTCCCTTTGCTCTAGGTAGATGATTAGAGACACTGACTTGTGCAAAGCTGGTGTTTCCTGATCGGCACCAGATGGTGTTAACCCACGGTGTGGCATCAGCAGTCTGGGGTGTGTGTGTGTGTGTGTGTGTGTGTGTGTGTGTGTGTGTGTGTGTGTGTGGGTGTGATGTGTAATGGATATGCTTCTTAAATCATACAATATGGGCAGGTCCTCTGTGAGCCATTATGGTCAGCCGCTACTGACACCATGGTGCTCTTTAGCATATGCTAACTGGCAGTGGCAGCTCTGGCTTTAGTCATTATGTTGTGCAGGAGTAACTCTGAAAATTAAACACAGTGATAGAGAGAACGGTCATTTTAGCAGGTGTGGAGGAAGTTCAGACCCTTTATTTAAGATAAAGTAGTAATACTACGTGTATGTATGTAAATGTAAGAATACTGCATTACAAGTAAAAGTCCTGTATTCCATGTGCAACTTAAGTGAGAGTACAGAAATATTATCAGTAAAATTTTGCTAAAGGGCCCTTTTCATAGTGTCATATATATCACAGGATTATCAGCATTTTTGTTGGAGTTGGTTTAGGTCATGGTTTACTTTAATTGTTGTGCAGTTAAATCTGCAAAAACCTCAATGTTCTAAAGACGTTTCTGTTGATAGTTAAAACTGGAGGCTTATTTTGCAGTGCAGTGACAATATTTCAACCTGTCTTTAATCAACTTATTTCAATTTTAAAATGCTGTACAAACCAGTGTCTGGATCTTGAAAGAAGAATAAGGCAGGTTATTGTCACTAGAATTATAAAAAATGTTGAAAATTCTTGCATTGAAAAATGATTTGGATGAATGTGGATGGAACAAATGTCATATTAAGGAATCTGAAATTAGAGATAAAAGAGTACATATTGATTCTGCTTAACTGCTGATAAGATGAGGTGATAGGCATGAATATGAATAGTGAAAATCAAGGACACAAAAGTCTTCCCCATTTTGTGCATTGAATGTCATGCACACACCATCATGCTGTGGCCATGTGGACAGATGGATAAGTTAACCACTTCAGATACTGATCAATAGAGGAGCACTTGTCCCAACTTGGCTAAGCACAACCTGCACTGACAGAGTTAATTAGGGGACTGAAAGACCCAATTAAGAGGATGGAGGGGCTGGACACACGAGACATATTGCGGGCACATAAGCACACATTGTGCAGCGTCTGGATAAAGGGGAACTTCAATTAAGGGAGAACACACTTCCAGAGGCTTGTTGCCTTGTTTTTTTCATTTTGTGCTACAGCCCCCTTTTCACCCAGAATACTGATGAGGGGAAAGCACAGCTGCTGGGGGTCAGCACGCATATGCAATATGGTGTGTGCATACGCTCACATGCACATCCACAGATGTACTGAGAGCAGGAGATTGATGAGGGGATTCAGGTTGGAAATGTTAAACACTGATTAGCCAATATAAAAGCTCAAGACGGAGACGTTTGTTTGGCTTCATATGCAGCTTATTGGCTGAAAGAGTTTCAATTAAAGCACTATTCTCCACCATGGAAGCATTTTTCTACAGTTTTTCCTTTTTTGTTTTGATGCACTTCTACCAGCTGTGCGACACTAACTTCAATTGCATTTACTTAACTTCTGATGATTTCCTGAGATTTCCTGGTTCTTCTCACACAACTATGACATAGAAAATATCGTTTACAGAGAATTACACACAAATAACACAGTAACTACACTCCAGATTGCAAATGAGTCAGAAACCTATGTCTATGCTATAGACAGTTCTATGATTTCAGAAATGCAACAAACTATAGTTCTTTTATACATAACTCTATATAAAACTGTATGTGCTGTGTTATCTTCATTTTAGGGGCTCCACATGCATTTCATTTGTTGAGAAAGGGGCCAAAAAAAAAAAAAAAGAAAAAAAATCAATAAAGTATTTCTAATTCTGATTCTGAAAATGTCTCTTTTGACCCCTGGTCAATGGGAACATCACCTTCATGCACTTTTTTTCAATTTGTACAAGGAATTTTGGAAACATTAAAACTTTTGAATGCAGATTGCCTGTTGTCCAAACTGTGTTGCTGCTAATAGTAAATCAAAACAATACAGAATTGAAAGTGGTCTTCGCGGGTTCACGCATACCGCAGCAGTTCCCACACTGCTGTAGCTTTTGCCACTCGCCTTTAGCGTTGCCGTTAAATTTGATCCGCCGCAGCCACCATATGTAGCCCAAACACTAACACATTACACACTGTCAAAGATGACAATTTAAACAGTGAGCTTTCAGCGTCTGTGTGAACGTGATTCAAAGTATTTCTCTGAGAGGAAGTCATGTGCGTCACGTGTGTATTTATTCACAGCCACGCCATCGGGGTTAGAGTTCAGTAAATACTGATGATGTCATCGTCTGAAGATGGCTGAAGGGTGAGAGTTAGCTCGCAAATTACTTTTTGGTATTAAATAATACACAGCAGACAACACCGACGTCGTGCGTATAACTGTGTTCCTCGTTGCCTTGAGTGTCTAATAAGATTTGGTGTAATTACTTTGTTTAAACGCTGGACTTTACAGCTCACGGAATCTGTTCAGGAAGTGCATTTGTTTACCAAAACACAGCCCTGCTAGCGTTAGCATAGCCTGGTTAGCCGCACTGTCGAGCTGCTTAAATCACGCAGTAACAACCAGAGGGCTGCAAATGTGCTTCAATTTTACATCCAGCGTGTATGTTCCGCCTTAACCATCGCACTCGTGGATTGTTTCGGCTTGTTAGCTTGTTTGGACACTGATAGCTGGCGTTAGCTAGCTAACTCGTTTAGCTTGAGAGGCTCTGTGTGTGTGGAAGTTAGCTTGAGGTACCTTGAGGAAGTCACTGAGTCTGAAGTCGAAATTGAGAAGATATTCTGAACGTGTCTGTGGTTGTGCAGTTGTTTTGTTATGGTTGGGAGAATATTGACTCTGCTGGTTTTGATCTTGAGATTGAGCTAACGTCTAAATGTCTGTGTGATTACAGAGAAAACTGGTGGGGAGGCTGGCTTCAGCAGAGCTTCCAGGCCGTCAAAGACAAGGTAATCTACATGAAGAAATCATGACTTCATGGAGATTAGTTCCTCTTTCATGTTTATCCCTGCTCTGCACGTA
Source organism: Chaetodon trifasciatus (assembly GCA_037975065.1). Lineage (NCBI taxonomy): Eukaryota > Metazoa > Chordata > Actinopteri > Chaetodontiformes > Chaetodontidae > Chaetodon > Chaetodon trifasciatus. The sequence goes on from JBBMOE010000021.1 coordinate 9,647,784, forward strand.
CACCCCTCTGTCCAAAGCTGTGTTCAACCAAAGCCAGAAAACAACTTGTTTTCACTCGTTACATATTTTACCTGTCCCTACTGCATCTCAACAAAACATTGTCATGTTTTAGATAGCTACCATGGCCCTGCTAACCATGGGGTATCTATATGAGTTCAAAAAGTAGCCCTAGCTTAGTTAAATGCCCCCCCCCCCCCCAGTCCAACTTGTTATCATCATCCTGGATGCCCTCTGTTCCTGTCTATCTATTTATCCATCCATCTATCCATCCAGGCTATAGACAATGACACTGATGTTTTTGATGATGCAGTAGAGGCAGATAATAAAGATATAACAGCACAGCAACACAGGAGGGTCTTAGGAGACGTAGGCTGTACAACTTAATGTCGAAATCTGATGTTGCCCTATAAATGGCGACGTGACGTCTGTCAAAAACTGGTTGCACAGCATCATTAAGTAAAAAGCAAGATCAAACTGCCCCATCTATTGTTAGCATGAGCCGACAACAAGAAAGTTCAGTAATCCAGTTCTCAGGACTTCTCCTTTGTAAAGAAATGTGAGTTTTGATGTTCCAGGAAGACAGTTTAGAACAAAAGAATTCACAGTGCCTGGAGGTCATTGAGCTCTGTTATTCAAAGACCTGAGGTAAATCAGGCCTCATTAATTAAAGTTATTCTCTCTGCTTTTCTTAAAGTTTTTACATTTCTGTTACATCACGTTATGTGCTGTTGACATGAACTGCATTTGACTGTATTACTTGTGTAATTTGTATGTTTCTGTTTCTCTGCAGTCATCTGAGGCCTTAGAGTTCATAAAGCGAGACCTGACAGAGTTCTCCACTGTGGTGCAACATGACACAACCTGCTCAATTGTGGCTACAGCCACAGCTGTCAGAAACAAGCTTGCGGTAAGTTGCAGCCTTCATGCAGTTCATTGTTTTTTTTATCCTGGCATCTCCTGACAGTCTGTGTTCAGGTGACCCATGTCAGACACATGTCTTCCATATGAATGGGGTGTAAGTTGCTCAATACCAACATTGTGTATTCCAGGTGGAAGGTTCCTCTGAGACCACAGAAAAGGTGAAGAAGAGCCTGTCTAGCTTCTTAGGGGTAATATCAGACACGCTTGCTCCACCCCCTGATAAAACCATTGACTGTGATGTCATCACATTGGTGGCAACGCCAGCAGGAACTACAGAGGTGTACGACAGTTCTAAGGTGGGCTTGTACTTTTAGCTTAAAGATGGGGAGTGCAGGGGCTCTTGGGAATAATCAGTTGAACTGAAAACGTTGCTTTCTGGTTCATCTCTGTGAAAGCATTGAACAAAGTCTTGATTCAGTGCATTTGGTTTTCTTTTGTTTTTGATGGTGAGCGCATGATATGCACGTGGAGACAAAGTGAAGGCAGCAAAACATTTGTGTTTCCTGCAGGCACGGCTCTACAGTTTGCAAGCTGACCCCGCTACATACTGCAACGAGCCTGATGGTAAGACTTGCTTAAGTGAATGGCAGTAAAATACTTCCGCAGCAAATGATTAGAAGTATTGATTGATCATAGTCAGTGAACAGTAGATGCACATCAGATTTAAAGAAGCAAATATCAAAGTTTCTACTGCAGCTTTGAACTACTGTGGTTGATGTGAGCACAAAGAAAGCCAAAGACTTAGAGAAAGGGCAGAAGTCCTGGAGGCTCAGTGGCCTTCAGTGTGACAATCCAAAGTGTTTCTCATCGGAGGACTTTTTATCAGCTTTTTTGGAAGTGGGGATGTAGATATTCACAATGTGTGTAGTGTTCTGGTCTTAAGGATTACTTCCTGTCTACCGTCATCTCTTTTTGTACTTCCTTTTGCGGCTGTGACAAATACATTTTCCTGTCGGATTATAAATGTTATTTATAATAATGTTATTGTTATCCGCCTTTAAAAACTGCCCTCACAACTTGAGGTCCTTTTTGTGCACCGTTCTTAAAGCATTACCAGGATTTGAATGCTAATGAGCCGTGGGACTTTTAATCAGTGCTGAATTATTCGCTTGGTGGATTTGTGTGGTGACTCGCTATTGAATTCAAAATGGGATAATTGTATGATGGATGGGATAATGCCTCCTCTCTAAATATTTGCTGGTATCTTTGGAGTATATTTTAATGAGAAGTTATTTTTGTCCAGGTCCCCCAGAGCAGTTTGACAACTGGCTGTCCAGCTTCAGTTTGGAAGACAAGAAGGGAGAAATCTCAGAGCTTTTGGTCAACAGCCCGTCTATACGAGCCCTTTACACCAAAATGGTATTTTATTGCTGCTTTTTCAATACTTGTTCTCACAGAGCACATGCCTCCTGTTATGTTTTGAACTAATACACTTCATTACATTTCATTTGGCAGACACTTCTGTGCAAAGCAACCTACCATAAGTGCTTTCAAATACAAAAAGAACAACTAGATGTCGTCAGAATTGGAAGTCAATAAATCACATAAGGATATTTTTATTTTGGTTTACGCGCAGGTGCCAGCAGCTGTAGCCCATTCTGAATTCTGGCAGAGGTATTTCTACAAAGTCTTCCAGTTGGACCAGGTAATTATGCCACTTTTAGCTGCAGAAACCTTGCTCATCAGCTCAAATCATTGGCTTGGGTGCCACCTGCTGGCCAATTTTGGAACTACCACGGATTGATGATTTCAGGACATAATTCATCAAAATACAGGATTTTTCCAGCTTTGAAACAAGGGAAATGTAACCAACTGAATGGTGATTTGTTTAAGCAGGGCTGGTTATCCGTCACATGATCTTAAAACAATTCAATTGAGAAGCGATTGTTTGGTCTTAAAGCATGTTTTTACGTTTTTTTTTTTTTTTTTTAGTAACATTCATTAAGTTGTGATGGTTGCTAACAATTTGATGATACACTCACTGAAATTCTTTCCTTATTGAAAGGATTGAAAATCCACTGTGCCTGTGCTTTCTAGGAGGAGGCCAGGAGAGTTGCGCTGAAGCAGAGGGCGGAGCAGACCACACACACAGAGACCCTGGGCTGGGAGGAGGAGGAGGAGGGTATGCTATCCTCAGTTTTACATTAAGAAACCGATTAGTTTTCAAACCCATCACTTATACTGGTTTTCCTGCTGTCACCGTCAGATGACTTCCTCGGCGCCGCTTCATCATCTCATCTCAACCTCACACCCCAGCCGGACAACAGCTCCACCCAGCTGCCCACCAGTTTGACGGCAACAGGAACGACTCTGCTGAGCCCCGTGTCTCCCAGCGAAGAGCGTGACGCCACCCTCTCGGTTAGCAGCGACAGCGTCAGCCTGCCGACCCAGGTGGAAATGCAGCCAGAGCCTGTCCCCACGGAGATGACCAAGAAACTGACAGAAGCTATCTTAGAAGGTGTTGCGGACAGGACGCAAGAAGAGCAGAGGCCTGGAAAGAGCGACTTACCTCCTGAGGCTCAAGGGGAAGCTGCAGCCCAGCCAGAGGCGACTGTCGAGGAGGTGTCAGTGCGGCCTTCTGCCCCCGCCTCCAAACCAGAAGCAGCAAAAGAGGAGGGGCCGCAGGACCTGAGAGTGTTTGAGCTTAATTCTGACAGCGGGAAATCCACGCCCTCTAACAATGGCAAGAAAGGTACAATGACCTCCTTTTCAGTTGGCGGTGAGATTCTTACTGTTCCGGTTTGGGAGTAGAAATCTAAACAGGATTAATCTCAGTGATGTGGTTTTGAGTTTTCCACTAAATCGGCTTAGAGGAAGCAGCAGAGGCAAGGTCACAGAAAGTTCCATGTTTGTCTCTTCCCCCTCCAGGATCCAGCACCGATGTGAGCGAGGACTGGGAGAAAGACTTTGACCTGGACATGACAGAAGAAGAAGTCCAGATGGCACTCTCTAAAATCGAAGCTTCTGGAGAGGTTAGTGTTAAGCTACCCGCAGCGACGTTTACCAGAACCTTTGATTAAAAATCCCCCAAATTCCTAACCCCCTTTTGTTTTGTTGACCAGATGGACGAAGACTGGGAGAACTGGGACTGAGAGCCTCTGCAACACTAAGCTCTGTCCCGCCATTAAAGCTCGTTCTCAGCAGACGAACCATGCTTAACGTGTTTTAACTCTTTGTCCACACTGTCACCATGCCATGATTGTCAGTAGGGGATTGTCTGCCGGGTTTGGACCATATTGGTAAACCTGTTGAAAAGAGCAACAGGAAGACCGAGGCAATAAGAATTTGACTGCCCTGTCCGCTGTCAGTTTAGTGCAGATAGGCCACTAGCGAGAGTAATGACTCAGGTCTTGGCTATTTCTTGGAGCATCTTCTGACACTAGTAATAGACCGAGGTTGTTATCCTTCTGACCCTCAAAGCTTAAGGACACACAGTGACGAGTCAGAATGTGAAAGGTTTCACCGCAGCAGAGGAGCAGCTGTTTTCCCTTTTTTCTTTACGCTGTTAAATACATCATGTGTGTTGCGAGTGTATTTCAAGTTGGGCAATGACTTAACTGCAGGCTGCAAAATAGCCATAAACTCTAATGCTGCTTGTCACCTTTCTATGATGAAATACTTCCCAAGTGATTTTTGGATGGTGGCGATCGATTGATGTAATTCTCCCCGTGCCCCTTCCTCTCTCGTCTTTATTATGCAAGTGAATCTTCAGAGTGAGACAAATATTTTGGCCTTCATTCACAGAACACTTTCATTTTGGATTCACTCCCAACTCTAGATATATGGCCTTGTAAAGCACACAGTCGTGTGATAATGTTTTTTGTTACAAGTCAGTGATCTGAAACACAACCAGCTCATGCGCCATTATCAGTTTTCCCCCCTCTCGATCATATCGTGTGATTCACTCGAATGCATGAGCTCGTTGCAGGCTACATGTCGCTGTTTGTCAGTTTTAAGCATTTCATTTCTTTGACTTGTTTCTCCATTTGTCTTACTCTGGTAGAGGGGATCCATTAAATATCACTCGTTAAGAGAGAAGTCATTTAACGTAATAAAGAGAATTCAAACTGGTCCTGGTGTCATGATACCAGATTCTTTAACTTGAAGTTGAGGACAGCATCTCTTGTTATTTACTTCTATAGGAGACTATGACAGATCCGTGACGTTTGAAGTTTCTCTGCTGGCCCTTGTTGGAACAAAATAGCTCAGCAGGCAGTGTGCCAAGTAGACCAAGGAGCAACACGACACGCTCCATGCTTTCCTGATTTTCTTTTCCATCATCTGTAATGTAACTGAGAAAAAATAATCCTAGAGATGTAATATTTATACTAAAATAAATGCTTAATTATTGTATTACGTGCTTTGGATTGCATGTCTGTGCAATAACATGCAAAACATTGTGCAGATGGTTAATGTTGAGTTGTATGTTTTGTTTTTTTTTTTGGGTAAAGACATTGGCTGTTCTTCAGTTTTTGTCTTCTGAAAATGTGTTGCATGTCTACAGTTTCCAGCTGTGTATTCCCTTCAGATTTCCACTTTGAGTGAATCAAAGCTATTCTACACACATCTCTTTTCAAAGCTGTCTAGTTCCTTTTTTTTTTAAGTATTTCACTATATTTTTCAAATGATCAATGTCATTAAAGGATTCATGGCTGACAGGCTCAGTGTTGTGCATCATGAAATAATGGACTGTGGCCACTTCTGCTGCTGAAGAAGAAAAGCCAGTTTAAACCAGACTAAGCTACAAAAACCTTTTAATTAGTGGCATATCTTCAACCACGCACTGAGCAGTGCCCATAAATCACCACTTATACCTAAATACTTAGTTCATATCAGCACCTAACCCAGCTGTTCAGTGACTGTGTATGAACAACAGGTGCTTTTAAAAATAAAAATGCTCTAAAAAAACGCTTCAAATGTAAGTTTAGTCCAAATTTTAAGTGACTGCTGGAGTGGAACACCTGTTTAAGCACTTCCTCCTGGAACATGTCACTACAGAGGAGGTTTTATTGCTGTCTGTGCCCCCATACAGAATTATAGGGCTGTCTGTGGGTGGGGATTTCACAGAGGAACAGTTTAGTATGAATTTGTCATAGTGTATGAATAGTGAAACCATGCATCTTCTTGTTTGTCTGACTCTAAAACTTTGTCCCTCTTTATATCCAGTACACGGCATTTACAGCACATACTGAATATCAGTCACAAATTCTGACCATTCTAGTTTGAGCATTGAGTAATGTGGGTTGTTCAGTTGTAATGGCTGTTATAACAGCAGCTTTAAGGTTGGAAAAATCCTCTAATTTCGCACTGATATCAAACATACAGTATTCTGTGTCGACTCTTCCAGAGCGAAATGTTCAAACAAAAGATGATACCATAAAATAGACATATTATAGATGACTCATGCATCATTCTATGCATACACCAAAATTCAGTTTGTCATAGTTTGTATCTTTGGAAACGTTGAGAATTCAAAATAAAGGTCTGTGGGTTTGAGTTCAAGTCAATAATGGCACATTTATGGAATCAGTGTGTGCAAGTTGCCTGCAGTATAAAAAAGAAGTCACCAGATGGCACTGTTGCTCCATTTCCGCAGCCTTACTCACAACCAGCCACTCCTTTTCTTTGAGCTGCAGCATCCATCTCACAGACATGGATTGGCCACATGTTCTCACACACCATTGTTGATCATCAGTCACGTTATTATTAATAATAATAATCTCAGTTCTGTAAATTTCTGTTTACATTTGTCATTTTTCCACTGAATTTTTCAATGTGCCCTCAGTGGACTCAGGAGAAGCCGCAGACAGTCAGTGAAGTGTTGGGTAGGTCTTTGTGGTGGCATTGGCCGGGCTAATGTAGGTCACCGTGGAGGGACACCTGTGCAGCGTGCTAGCTGTGCAACATGGATGCTGCCTGTAAAGATGGCTACTGTCTGTGTCTGTCTGGCTTTTCCTCTGTCTCTCCTGCTAGGTGTCCGCACAATACCGAGTGTGTATGGGTGGGTGTGGTCATAGGGGGGATTAGTGAGTGACTGGATGATGAAACAGACAAGGGGATAGTCTACTGCACCAATGTCAAGACTAGCACAGCATCAGGGCAGAGAAAAATTTATGTGAGGCGCCGATCTCCCTTTCAAATTTGCACAATTTAAGGATGAATAAACAGAAGCTTTTACCTTGATCTCTTGCAAGTGTGTTGGAGATGGAGTGAGTATTTTAATATATCGATAAAAGACATGCATGGGTACGCAGGTGAATCACTCTCAACAATAAGGGCAATAAAGACTTTGACTCTTGATGTGTTTTTGTGGCTGCAAGCACAGTTAGACCTTGCCTTAGTTGTGTACCTGCTGTCCTACTGAATGATATTACTGCTCTTTTATTTTGAAACCACCGCACACACACACACACCCATGTGGTAATGGCATATGCTGCTCTAACCGGACCCCAAATAACACAGACACCATATACATTACATTCTTTCTTACTCTGTTCTCACTTGGAGGCCTTACTCAGCAGAAAGGCTGTAAAGGAATTTCCTGTTGAAGCCCACTGCTCCCTGGGTCTGTGTGTGTGTGTGTGTGTGTGTGTGTGTGTGTGTGTGTGTGTGTGTGTGTGTGTGTGCATGTGCTTTACATTGCCACCAGCTCTCACCAATGTCATGTACAGATCATTTCACCATATACAGACAATGAGGGAGGTGGACACCAATCAGACAGGGGAGAGAAATGCTTCCCCCCCGAGGATCTTTTCAGCAGCCCCTTTCCCCTCAACACTTCCTGCTTCTCTTTCCATCCTCTCTGACTTTCTCTCCCCGCTGTCCCAGTCCACGCATATGTGCTGTCACACTCACTTCTAGTGGCACACACATAGAAATGCATGCACACACAGAGTCAGGATGAGGTCATTGTCTTGAGAGCGAGTATTATTCACAGCACCCTAAAGGGAGAAACCCTGTCACCCCACTGCCTTTCAATAAGCACAAAAGACTCCCTTTGAGGGAGGAGGCACACTCCTATGGAATGTGTTACCAGGGTTTTCTATAACGACTCACACCCATTTTGTGTGCATGCGTGTGTGTGCATCTCTGCATCTTCGGGCTTTTGTGTGGGGTGTGAATTTTCTGTCTCAATTATTTGCATTTCATTCAGATTCTACATTAGCTGTGCAGAAAATTGTGTGTGCCCGCAGGTCACTCGTGCTCACGGTTCAGTTCTGTCTGATAGGAATTGACATCAAAGTGTGAACTACATGTCCAGCATAGTTTCCTCCCTGCCACAAAGAGAGAAAATGCAGCCACCAAGTGTTGATCCACAGCTGAACCTTGTGGGGGGAAAAAACAACTTCTAAAGGGCTCTTGAGATGCCTCTGGATTTTTCCATGACAAACCATCGCCTTTCCCAATGTCGAGCGGTGGGAACGGGCCACTTTGTTTGTACGAAGCGGTGTCTGGGAGGAATGCAGGGTTTAGTTGGGGAGGGGATGGCAGGGGAAAGTATGATAACTCCCACTCCATTCAGATTTATGGTCAAGACAGAGGGGCTCCTCTGGATGCATGTCAGGGGACTAGTAGAACACCGCCCCTCTACTCTGGGCCTGCCAAAGCAAATGTTTAGTCGAACAGCCCCTCGCTATTCTTTACATCCTTCTCTGTCTTTCTTTTCTGTGTCTTTCTTATTGTGCTATCACATGGAAAAATGGGCAGCAGTTCTTCTGTGAAGCTTTTACACACAGCACATTGTGTGTTCATATTTCAATGTGCGCTTTGCATGAGCAGGAGCTGCAGACGTATGAGAGAAGTTTGGAGTTTTAAACCTCATTATAAAACAAGGCCAGGCCACGGTGACATGACTTTCAAGACTGTAGAGAGTCTGCACAGGTTCAATTGAACTGTGTCAGGTCGGTAGTGTGAGAGGGTTCTGAAAAGTCTTGCCTTTTGTGATGTACCTCCTCAGTTCAGTTGATAGTTTGACATTTTGACAAATGGACTCTGCAGAAAAATGATACTACTTCTGTACAGCAGCCAGTTAGTTTAGCTTAGCATAAAGACTACTACAACAGCTAGTCTGGCTCCGTCCACAGGTAACAAAATCCACCAACCGGCACCTTCCTGAAGTTTCTGCTGGTTGCTGCTGGTGAGACGACTTCAGGAAGTCTCTGCTCTGCAAGAAATAGTGCAGAAATACTAAAAACTAGAGAGCTTTAGAGGCACTGGAAAGGGTGTTTTGTAAGCTTCGGACAGAGCTACGTGGCTGTTTCCCCTGTTTGTATTTTTCATGCTAAGGTAAGCTAATTGCCTGTTGGCTATAGCTTCATAATTACTGTACAGATATGAGAGTGGTATTGGTTTTCTCATTTGACTCTTGGCAAAAAAGTAAATACGTCAAAATGTCAAACTATTTCCTTAAGTATGGGGACAGATTTTAACAAAAGATGGTCAAAATCAAAGATGAGGGGCTGCAGTATCCTGACTTTTGGCCCTTCCTATATTTCCCATATGTCCACTGGATGCAGGGTTCTGTTAGACCCACCCTAGTCAGTATATGTCAGTGTCTTCCCCTAATTTATAATGCAGACTATCTTTCATAAATTTGTTTTCTCCAAGCCCAAAATGAAATGACGCCAATGGATGTCATCAGGGTTACTTTCTCAGACTTGACATTCCCTCCAGAGATGCAGAACAAAGTCGTTTTTCACAGGCTGAATTGTAATACCCATAACGAATCTGGTCTTTATGGGTACTTGGTGATGTTAATTGGTGCAGTGTCCCTTTAATTGAGCGTCTGACCAGTTTGAACCATCACGATTATGCCAGTCAAATTGGATTTTTCACCTATAATCTGGACAAATTTGAATACGACCTGGATAAGTGATAAAAATGTGTCCTTCCCATGTCCTCAGGTTTGTCCCGTGCAGACAACAGCTGCTGACAAACATGTAACTTCTTCTCAAAGGGGTAGACTTTAAAACTCCTCTAAAAGTTTTTAAAATTCATAAAAACGCATCTGTTCCACGATGAAGCCGATGGGTACGATACAGCCATCAGCTGTGTTCAGTTTATCCTCTTTTTCAATTCTTTTAACAGCTAGACCAACCACTCTGAATGTCCTCCTCCCTTCTGTCCCTTCACCCCTCCACCTCCTCCTCCTTTCATTACTGTCCCATTCATTCATTTATTCTCAGTCTTCTGCAGGACACGAATGGGCCCATTCATCTCTTTCCCTCTCTCCGTCTCTCTATCCCCCTCTGGTCTAATCAGGGGACCACACACTCCCTCATCTCATCTGATGTGTGGTAATTGAAGGTGAGATTGTTTTGGTGGTGGAGGAGAGGCGAGGCCGAGGTGGGTTTGACTGTCTGCAGCCATGCAAATTAGGCTGTCGAAACGTCACTGTAGTCACCATTACTCTATGAATAAAAGCCCACCCCAGCTAGCCTGTTACATAAATCTGCCTTGTAAATTGCAGCATCCAAGAGGGAAACCGCTGCAGAGTGCTCCCTGGAGATGAGGCAAAGGGTCTGATGAGGACGTCTGTTGGACTAAGTTAGGTACTCTCATACTACTGCCAGTAACGTGTTTTTTCTCCCCATTTTCAACATTTTTGATGTTTTTCAAGGCTTATTGTTGTCCTTCATTTGTTTTCAAATACTACTCTCTACTTTTTAGTTTGGGATCAGTAATTTCCTAGAGCGCCTGCTGGTTTATGTGCAACTGGTCCCAACCAAGAAATAGTCCCCCCATAAAACAGAGGCTTGTGGTGGTTTGGAAAACTTTGGTTTTCTTGTGTGCTGTGTCGAGGTGTGGGGTTTTGTTTCCGGTGCTTCTTTTTTTGGCAGAGGCTGGTCGTGGTTCTCCAGGTGGCTGGTAGCTGACTCCAACACAGCTGGGACTCATCACAATCAGCACAGTATAAAGACTGTGGACTGCAGGAGACTTGTTGCCAGATTGTTTCTGCTGCTTAGTGGTATTGCTGGCTGTTTGCCTGTGCAACCTACAAGATCTCCTGTGTCTTTTTTTTCTGAGTGCACTGATCTGCAGTTCAGTATCTCTTGCATCCCCCTGCCTCAAGCCCTTCTATCACCACCACCTTGTTTCACCTGTGCCTCCACCATCACGTGCCCTCAACGCAAGTAATCACACCAGCTGAGCTCTGTGCGCTCCAGAGTACTGAACTACTCTCCACCTCAGTACCTTGTGCCTCACCTACTGTTCTAGGGACTTCCCAGCTACGAGTTTCCTGTGTACGTGGAGTCTCCACCCATTGTTCATTCAGTAAATTCCTATTTTACCCTTACTCCCTGTCTGCGTGTCTGCTATTGAGTCCAAATCTTACCGAAACATAACAGACTTGTCATTTTTACATTTAAGTTCTTGTAAAAAATTAAACCAAAGAGAACTTGTTAAGGATTTAGATTTAGAGGTGCTGGTGGGTGGAGTCTGTTATCTTCACACAGAATCAGGGCTCCAGTCTTTCTCAGTGCTAAGGTATGTTAGCCAACTGCTAGAAGTAGCTTCTCAAGAAGCATACAGACATGAAGGTAGTATCAATCTTTCATATAACTCTTGGCAAGAAAGTGAATAAGCATGTTTCCAAGTATGTTGAACTTTTCCTGTAAAAACTAATGGATGACTTACAATGAAGTTTGGCAGTCATTGTCCCCTTGGGATGAATTCGAATCACTCTGGTGATCCGTTAAGTTTTCATCTGGTGCCATCATTAGATGAAACTTTCAAGGACACTATCCAGCACCTACAAAACTAATGACATTTCAGCTTCAGCTGTACTTTGTGTTTAGTGCTAATTATCAAATGTTAACATGCTAACATGCCAAACCAAGGTGGAGAATGTGGTCAACATTGTACCTGCAAAAGTTGGGGGGCCGTATTTTCAAAACCCCAAACTCGGAACCTTAAGTGTCCTGCACCTTCATGCACATGCTCATGCATGCACTGATGCACGCACCATATGCATTTTATCAGGACGCAGCAGGCACTTTATGAAAGAAGGAATAAGCCTCCTGGAGCTCTTTAGAAAATACCAACTTTTTCTTTTCAAAATAAAATTATACAGTTGTTTATATGGTTGAAACTTTTCAGGTCTGAAGTAACGAAGATCTGTCACTTAAAATAATGCAAAATAAAAAGGAATAAATTTCAAGACATTTCAAGACAACGCAGGTCAGCAAAACCATTGGGACAAATCTGAGTGCAGCACCATCAAGGCTAGCATGGCTGACAGACACAGAGCTGTCTCATCGAGACAGGCTCCATTCATTGGGCAGGATTGATTGGTTCTCTTGTGAATTTGCATCACCTATCATCTGTCAATCAAATGCACATTGTGTGGTGAATGTGATTACATGTGATTAGGTAATAATGAGTAGGAAAGAACATGATAAATAACTACATTAGCACTGATAATTGGTATAATATTCCAATTATTATTTTAATTGTAGTGAAAACTGGGACAATTTTGAAGTGAATGTTGAAAACGGGGACACTTAAGTGTTTTACACATATTTGTCGTGACTCGGGACATCCAGCTTGAAACTGGGGCAATCCTGGACGTCTGGTCACTGTATGGTAATCAGCATCTTAGCATTGATCACGATCGTGTCAGCATGTTGGCATTATCATGTAGCTAAGTACACAGAGCTTCTAGCATTGCTGTAGTTTTAACTAAAAGCATCTTCATTGCTCCAATTACCTCCCTGCCGCCGTTCTCATAACAAGTACTACTTAGTTGTAGTCACCTGGACCACATGTCCTCCTCTGTCTGGAGTAAAAACCGCATCAATCATCAAAACAGCGTGTAAACAACAGTGTAAATGTGTGTAAGAGAAAGGGAGAATCTACGAGGTGTGTGTTTGTGGAAGAGGTAACAAGACTGGATTCTATAAAATAATCTTAATCCCAGCCTTCAATTGTGTCTAGTCTTAACTCCTGTGCTGAAAGTCGTTTCTAGGTCCGGGCTTAGCCTGAAAAGAAGGTGGAGGGACTGTCTGCATCCATGCTGCTGATGCTGCCACTGGTCAGCCGAACCTGCTGACCCCAGCGCAGCGGCTGGCGGACCCTGGAGAACTCTCCTCCTCCACCGTCCCAATCCAGGGGATCCGATTGACACTGTGAGTGTGCCATCTGCCCCTCGACAAGATTACACAGTGCACTGGGCCAAGAAATCCTCCAGCACAGCAGATTAAATATGAAATATAGGGCAGGAATAGTTGTGCCGCAGCATGTCTAGATTTAGTTGTGCCATGTCTCGCCTCCATATTGGTGCCACTGAAAGCTTTTTTTCCAGGTGTGTGTCTGGAGCTGGAGTTTTCTCTATTTGTTTGAGTCAGCCATTCAGTGGTTTTTGTGCGTCTACACTTCTTGATTCTGTGAGTGTGTATGTGTGAGTCCTTCAGTACAGCACACCTGATCCTCCTCTCGTCTCTTCCCTTTAAATTTTAATGAATGCAGTCCAATTCCCTCCTTTGCGCTGCTTCTTTACTAATCTCGTCGGTGGTTGATTTACCCCCCCAAAAAAGGAAATGGAGAAAAAGAAAGCAAATCAACAGAAAACTCGAGCAAGCGAAGACAACCACTTAGTCTGAAAATGGTTACTATGGAAACTGTGCCTCTCTTTCCTCGACTATGGTCCATTTGGAGTTGCACATTTTTGTCTAACAGTGGGTACAAATTAACACCCCCCCACCCCCCTGTGTTCTTCAACACCGGCCTGGAGCCATCGCTCCGAAATCATAGAATCCTGTCCATGCCACCTTAAAGTCACTATATGAGTTCAGCCAACGTCAGGACTCCCTCCTTTTACATGTCTCTCTTTGGCCGAGTTTCTAAACCATCAATACTGGACCAATCGAGGACCATTTCAAGCAGCTGAGAGTCATCAACACCAACCTTTTCCACGGGATTCCACAGCCCATTTTTATATTTCCTGTCCCTGTTGTATGAATGAGAGCCCTCGTCAGATTGTGCCTGGAGAGGAACCATGAAGGGAGGGTGGGTGTCGTCTCTTGGCTGCCTCAGAAAGGGTTTTCTTCACTTAGCTTGAAACAATCCAGATCCACACAGCCGTAACCCTCGCAGTTAGAGCTTTACAGTTGTACATACGGCTGCGGTCGAAGCTGTGCGTGTGTGTGCATGCTTTTTGTCAGTTAACATCTCATGCCTGGTGAATGTGTCTCATCACTCAGATTTTCAGTGCCAATCTGTTGCATCACACCCTTTAAAACACTTGCAAAGTTTCATCATGCAAGTTTTTTATTTGGTTCTTTGTCCCGTTTCGTCCGCTGACCGCTGATGTGGATTTTTCCTCAGGCCGCATCGATGTGAATCATCTGTTTTATACTTCTTCACATTCTTTTCTTCACTTGCAGCCTGTGCTGCATCACATTTTCACTCTCTCAGCTCTTCCCCTCATCCCTCTTTTGCCCCGTTTCAGTACCTCTGCCTCATTAGTCCTGGATGCCGAGCTGTTTTTCGCTGAGTGCCCATTTGTGGATTACTCACCAAGAAATCATGTGGCACAATTGAAATACCAGTGGTTACAGAGGCTTCACTTACTGCTGAGGCATCTGGAGGATGCTCTTGTTAACCAGCCAATGGCAGCCAGAGCGTCCATGATCCCAGCACACAAAGAAACCCTTCTCCTTTACCCTTGTTGCCCCCGAGCCCCTGCTGCAAATGCTGGCTTTCTGTCTGTTCCTGGTGATGTTCTTCCCAGACAGAAGAATCTAATACGCTTCAGAGAACTCTGCAGAGAGCCCAGACAATATGTTATGGCTACTATTATTTTTTTACGGTAATACATTCTTAGTTTTACGCATTCTGGGATGAATCTCAGGTGTGCTTTATAAGTTTTCCCCATCCCTCTGTTTTCTCTGTCTTTTCCTCTTTTCTCCTCGACAGTTCAAGATGACGTGACTGCTGACTGGCCTCTGTCTGAGCAGATGTTCAGTCTAAAGGAAGTCTACATAAAGATATCTCATGCAGCTTTGTGTACTGTGTATGTAAAAACTTAGCGTTGTTCTCACATGACACGGCTCTTTTATGTCCAGGTGGTTGGATATCATTCAGAAGATTTGCTGCACTCATCGCCAGATCTTTGCTGTGAGTTTACTCATCATTAAACCAAGCAGGAGGTTGTTATCTTATTCTAAGACAGCATCCTGTTGAGTTTTTATTCAACCTTGACAAACTATGCAGTGTTTAAAAGCTCAAGCCTCACAATTCTGCAGTATCTGTGTCAACCTGGCTGCTGAGGAGTGGATACAAAACATAACAGTGACATTAAAGAAGATACATAAAAGATGAGAGAATACTTTTTAAGCCATTTTACCATGCCTCAGTAAATTTAGTTAATGAGTGTAATTAACAGAAATTCAACTGAGAAACTGAGAGAACTGAGAGAGAGAGACCTTAGCAGGGTCCTCAGACTTTTTATTACCTGGTCATTTCCCTTTTCAAAATGGCAAATTTATATTCATAGCGCTGCTACTAAAATAAATACCAAGTCCTTTAAAGGTTAATGAAAAAGCTCTGGCACTCTCACGCTACCATCACCGGCACCCGGCCTACTGCTGGCTGCCATGGCAACACACCCACCATTGATTTATGCTGCAGATAATTAGGAGCAAAGATGACAGAGCCCACAGGTGTGAACACAAACACACAAACACATACTGTACATACACACACACACACACACACACACACACACACACGCACACGTGCCTTAATACATGCACGCTCTCACAGACGCAGTGCCACAGAAACTCATTATCAAGTGGTTTTGCTTCCTAGATTTAATATCCCCTCCAATTTGGCAAGTCCAATCATCGTCCTTCATTCTCATTCAGACTGGCAACTTAGCTGGCTCTCCGTGCAGCTTCACTTTCTCTCGTTAACACACAAACACACATACAAACACGCACGCACGCACACACGCACGTCGCCAGCCTGCCAAGCATGAAGCCCCACCTCTGTTAGTCTGCAGAAACAAGCAGCGTCCCTTTGTTTTGGAGAGAGGTGGAGCCAGTACACAGAGGCTCTTCTTCCTCTTCATCGCCCGGCTGTGTGCAGCCCACTACAACTCACTAATCCTGATCGGAGGCTCCCTTCACCTCAGGGTCCCATTGAGAGTGTGAAACTAATCCAGCCAAATGGCTTTCATCAAGTGAAATGGAAAGGTAATGATACCTCAGGCACTTTGGGCCTCTAAATGTCCCCTCCACTCTTTTTCTTCTTTCCATCTTCTTTTTCCCTGCCATGAGGTTTCAGGTTTCCACTGAACATGGGTGGAATCTCTCTTTGATAATTGCGTCATTCTGCAATACAATGTGAACGTGTGAGCGAGCACGCACACATTAATGAGAATGGGCAGAGGAGCAGCATCGTCCTTCCCCCTGACAACCCATATCCACCCTCCTTACTTCCCAAAGGCCTTACTGCAGGGTCACCTAATAGACTGAAACTCCACACACCGGCGGACATATGCAGGCAGACACACACACTTTCAGCAACACACACACTCGCAGGTGACATCACCAGATGGATGATGGGGGCCACTGCAAGGCCGAGGGCTCCTCTTTCATCAGGCCAGTTTATCTTAAAAGTGCACACTCCCCTAGCGTGCACTGTGACACACACTCCCCTGGCACCTCTCCCGCCCCTTCACCACCCACTCCACGCTACTAAATGTGCAAAATCCAAAGTCGGCAACCCCGGCTGTAGAAATGATGGATGGCGGCGTGAAATGCGACCTTTCTTTTTACTTTTTCCTGTCACTCTCTTTCTCCTCCCCCTTGCAGCCCTCCTGCATGTCAGATTTGGATTCATTTGATGGAAATGCTCCACCAAGAAATGAAAAGGCTGGACTGGAGGAAAGTGAATGTCTGTTACAAGTACGCTCCAGCACGCATATACTGTTTGCATGTTCATTTTGAAATTAGTTGGGAGGGTACTGGTGGCTTACATGAACCCCCATAGCCCTGTCAGCTGTACCAGTGCACCTGGTTCAGAACCACTGGTGCATTGCTGCATTAGAGGGTTGGGTGCAGGTGGATTGAACACGCACCTCTGTCTAATCTGCACACATAATCTGTAATGTTTTTTGGTTACATTTCATGGACAAAGCAGGAATTGCAGGAATCTCTGTGTTCCTCTCAAAGTGGAGAGATTTCATGGGGGCACATAAAGTCAAGGAGGAAATCGATGAGTGATGGGAATCAGAGCCATGTGAGCTCTCCTCCATACATAAATCTCACATACCAAATGCACACACACACACACACACACACACACACACACACACACACACACACGCACACACAGGACAGACACATTATCAGTCTCACTTGGACACACGCTCAAACACATGTTCACTCACGCAAACAGACTGAGCATTCTGACTTTCCACCTCTTTCCTCATAGAATTAAGAAGACAGTAACTTCAAAATGGAGATTTGCTGAGGAATCATCCCCTTGCACCACCAGGTCCAACTCAGACTCCCTCTTATTGTGAATGTAATCTTAATAAGCTGCATCAGAAAGCCCAAAAGTTTTACTCAAGGC
Source organism: Chaetodon trifasciatus (assembly GCA_037975065.1). Classification (NCBI taxonomy): domain Eukaryota; kingdom Metazoa; phylum Chordata; class Actinopteri; order Chaetodontiformes; family Chaetodontidae; genus Chaetodon; species Chaetodon trifasciatus. Next base: position 9,665,286 of record JBBMOE010000021.1, read on the forward strand.
CACCACCTACACCTGCATCTTTCCCTCCTCAGCTTCATGTCCACCAAAAGGTTTCAATTCACTTAAAAAAAACAAACAAAAAAACATTAAAGCACCACTGCCCACTACCATTCCACATTTTATAACAATCCCAGTCTAAGGAACCAGAGGATTCCTTTGTGAAACCCTTGTAGGCCTTTAATTGCCAGGGCCTCACATCCCTGACCACTTGACACTCCAGAGTAAAGAGGGAGCGCTGAAGCTCCAGAGTAGAATATCACAAACTTCTCCACCCAGAACTTTGGTCCCTGGCCAAGCCTCAGACTTTTGTCGACAATACAATTTTCATTCCAGCGCTCCCCCCCTTTACTGCACCCCTCTCTATCTCCTCACTTACAAACTATCCAAGCCTGCATGCGTAATGAAGACTTGGATTATGAATCATCACAGATGTTTTGTTGGACGTCCATGCTTTAGAGAATTGTGGTTGCTTATAAGGTCCACTCCTTAACATGCTCTGCGCACATATGGAAGTTTTTACATCCAGCAAAAAAAAAAAAAAAAGGGTCTGAGCCACTCGAGGCCACAGGATCGAATGTGGGACGTTGGAAAAAGCTGCATTTTTTTGCACTCACACCAAAAATGATGGAATGATGTGCTCGTAAAGACCGCATCCCACCACTTGCATGTGTTCTGCATTACAGCCCCCCTTAATTTCTGTCCTCCCCTGCTTTTTCACTTGCACTGCTCACCACCTGGTATGTGCTCACCCATGGCCATCGTGATGACAAACCTGAGAAATGTATCTGCATTTGCCTTTTCCATCACTGTTTTTCATCCCTTTTATATCCCTCCTCCTCATTATCCTTGTCTCTCCATCATTCCCCCCTCACATAGTTTATACAAATGGATGACAAGAAGAACACTCTTATCTCCCATCCTGCTCTGTCTCAGAATGAAAGGAGCTGTCCTCATTGTGTTTTATGTGGGCAGCAAACCTGGACTTATCTGGACCCCCCCCCCCTCGAGCCTTGAGCTGGTTGAAGAGAATAGTCCAGGTCATAGTCACATCAGCTGCACTTACATTAGCCAGCTGTCCAGATGTTTCTAGTTGAACCTGTGTTTCTCCGCCTGCAGAGCACATTCAGCTACGGCAGCCTTGACTGAGCATGGCTTTCTTCACCGGGAATCTCCATGATCTCATAGCTGAACTGAGGTGGCTGGAGTGATGCAACTGATTAGCTCCAGTGACCTTTAGATTGTTTTCCAGTGCTGGAGAGCTGCACTCAAGAGACTGCGTGTGCTGTCCTCTGGTCATATTCAAGGGTCTGAAGCAAGATTTCTCCATACAAACCGGTTGATCAGTGTGACCTCGCACGTCCACCCACATGAGGCGAAGTACGTTTATTTAACATGATTTTACTCTGGGCTGTTTCGATGAAACAGAGAGAATAATAACGTGTCAGGGAGATTTGAGCCAAACTGTCTCATATTGTTAGCGTTATTGTATTCTCAAAAGGCTCACCACACCCCGGTCCTTTCTTGGCTCGAGGGCCGATGTGCTCAGCTCAGATGAGCGGGTGGGACAGTCCATGGAGAGTGCAGGCTGGCTTGGGTGGCTTTATCAAATGTGAGTAATGAGTCTTCCCCAAAGTGCACAGGAAGACTCCCTCACAGCGGATCAACCCCACCTTCAATCTCCACTCCACTCCAACTCCCTCAGTCCCTGATCTCTAAACACCAGCCCCTCACCAACTGTTCCCCTAAACCTCATATGATCTGATCGCAGCAATGCCTCACCCATGAATCAGTCTATCTATCTATCTATCTATCTATCTATCTATCTATCTATCTATCTATCTATCTATCTATCTATCTATCTATCTATCTATCTATCTATCTATCTCAATCTGCTCTTCCTTGCCACAGCTGTCTTGGCCTTGGCTCTCTTTGGGGAGGAGGGGTATAATTACACGATGCAATGAAAAACAAATAACACTTGGTTATAGCTGTCTACTGGGTTGGATTACGCTGATTGGCTGGTGGGCGTGCTCCAGGCCAACATTTTGAGATTTTGTTATTAAATTTCTGGCCTGCTCTGTCAGCCAGAGGAGAAGAAATACCATCTGCACCTTCTGCAGAGCTCCCTCTGTGATCTGGCTCCGATGTGGGCCAAAAGCTGCAAATCATCATCTGGGTGGGAAACGATGGACTCACATGAGCCATGTTATGTTTTTGAAGACCCAACGATCTGTAAGGTCGTGCCTTTTTTACTGCAATCAAATTACACAGTCTGGAGCTTTTTGCAAAAGTCTGCTGTTTTTTTAACATGAATATCATGACAGAAATACTATATTGAGACAGGCCCCTATCTCCAACTTCTGTTATATTGGATGAATGCAGGTCGAGTTGGAGGATGATCGGTGTAGCATATCAGATTTTCCAACCGTATGGCCAGACAAGAACACTGACACTGGACGACACTGCAGAACCCCAAATTACATTCAAGTGTTTTTGCATCCACTGCCAACGTTTTTATATTTTCTCCTTTTTGCAATATGTGCACATGGCAAGCATGGTGTGGATATGGTCAGGAAAAACTCTGACTCAGCCATCTGTTGACGTGCTTCACAGCGCGACCTAGGACAACCATTCTGGGTTGATAACCAAAGATTTTACCACATTTCCCTCATGATTGTCAACTTTTGTTGACACATAGGCCACACTACTTCCTGGCTTTGAATGTTGGCATTGGATGTAAATCGTAAAGCTGTAAAATTGTCCAAAATACATGCAATATCTAGGATACTGGGCTGGACTGAGACAGAGATTGCAATCCATTGCAAACCTGTAAGTGTTGTAGCTGCTTAGCCTTGACCATTCTTTAAATATCTGCCATAATCTTTCTCTACCCTTAACCATATCATAGTTGCCATGTGCAGATACTGCAGAGGGTGATTGTCTAATCTATACACAATGCTGATACCTTTTACATAAAGGCCACATTTCAGATGTTTGTTTGTGTACATCTGTGCCACAGGTGAATATTACATAAAACACGCAGGCACTGAATGTGTTGTTATTTGCATCTAAAGAAGACTGACACCAGACAGACAGGAGCCTGCGGGACTTAGCGAGTCATTAAAATATTACCACTGAGGCCTCCGAGAGTGATTGATGAGTCTACAATCAGGCTGCTTATTGGTTCCTCCTGTCCATACTCCCTTTTGTGTTTACAGACACCTCTGGTTTCACTCTCAATGTGTATGCTGCCTGAGGATAAAGTTGTTCAGATGACGGAGGTCACGTACCCTCCAGGGAGCACTAACAGGTTTTTGTTGTGTCTCCTCCAGGAGATGTCAGACATGCAGGCCTCACTTGTTTTGCATGTTAATACTTCGGGGCACTTTCTTTGAACAACATCAAAAACATTGATGATCATCAATCAGCCTGACACAACAGAAACTATAACCTCATTAGTTGTTTGTTGTTTGGATCTAATTGCATTTTATGCTGAACAGGAGCCGCACAAATGTCCAAGCTCAACAATGTTATGCTGCTGCAGTGTTTTGGCACACTTTCACATTTGAGCTGGAACACATTTTTTAGCAACTGCTTTGCATTGAGACATGTTGTGTCTTCAAAGTGTCTGCATGCATGTAGAGCAGAGACATCGGTCTGTGTCTGGGAAACTGCAAACAACACATTTTTCACTAGCTTTAGTGTGATAGAAGCCAGGGCAATTTAATCCTTCAGTGCGTAGAATTAATTTAAGTTCCTTGACTCCCTGGCTCAGAGCAAAGTGCCATATGGCACAGCTGGCCCGCTGTGGGCCCTGGAAGACACAGCTTCAAGCCAGAGGTGAAGCAGTGAGGAGATCAGATCGGTGTAGTGACCCTGCAACAATATGAATAACTGAAAAATATTAGCCTGAAATGCAGAAGTGACACTCTGCATGTCTCTGAGGAACGTCCTGCCCACTTCTCCTGCCACGCAGTGACATTTGTGATTGACACTTATCAATGCTGCCACTTCCCTTGCATCCAACGTATTGTAGTTGTCACCCTTCTCATACCACAGAATCACTGGCCATCTAGAGATCTGCGGCTTGTTGATGTGTCGTCCGTAGTTGCAGTTGTTTGTGCGGGCGCCCTGCTGTGACAAGTCCTGCCCCTATTTAACTCACTGTGACTCACACGTAGAGAATAGACATTTGACACCTGACCCCAGGGCTGGAGGGAAATGGTAGTGACATGCTGGTGTCTCTGCTGCTCCACTGTGGGCATTACACTGTGTGCCTTTGCCTGGCACTGCAGAAAACCCAGCTGTCAAAGCATTTCAAGTGACACTATTGGACTTCACTGTTGGACTTCAGCAGCAATCAGTGCAAATAAGCTGTTTTTGGATTCTATCAACCCACTGTTTGTTTTTTTTTTTTACTGTGAAGATTCACTAAGTGCTTGTTGATTTTATCATCACTCTCCAATGCACCAAAGCTGACTGATGAGTCCTCTTGCCAGAGTAAGTGTTATAAATATAGACACATTTCAGTCTAGGATAACAAGTTGAGGTGCTACAGAGACACATCAGAGCGTCACTACCGTCCTCCTGCGGTTGCTCCTAGCAACATCATTTTCCTGAATGTCAGGAGAGTGAGAGATGGTGCCGGGTGTCTGATTATGACGGAGTGGAGGGACTACATGCCTAGAAACAATGCAATTATCTCCTGCGTCATCTCACTCGGAGAGGAGGCGTGAGGATGGAAAACAAAGTGTGTTAGTTGCATGTTGTGTGTCATTCATCAATCAGGTTGATAATGGAGGCTTTTTTCAAAAGGCTGTCAGGCTTGCAGATGAATAGGAAGCTGAAATGTGATACGTCATTGCATTTATCAATCTCTGGCTTTCTTTTTCTCCTCATGAATCTCTCTTGGGTCATTTAATAATTTGGTGCATTTTCCTCCGCTGACTTGAGGATCAATGAAGTCTTTTTTTGTTCTTCTGCACAACATAAATCATCTCATTAAGACATCATTTGTTGCAAATGGCATCTCCTCCCTCTATCTGAACCTCATTCTCTCAATTTCTGTCTCTTTATCCCTTTCTCGTCTGCAAGCAATCTAAAGCACTCCTCTGGGATGCTGGGTTTGCTGTAATTCAGGAGAAGATTAAGAGAAGATATGGTATCTGAAGACGGCAGACCAGAGAGAGACAGCACTTGAGAGACAAAGAGAGGAGGAGAATGAGAGAGAAAGAAAGACAAAGACAGAAACAGAGACAGGCAGAGATGGATGGCTGCAGAACTCCTGGTGTAGTGAGCAAAAGTGGATCAGATACAGACAAAAGAGGGACACAAAGAAAAGAGACAGACACAGACGTCGATACATTCAGACAGACAGTCTTTGTTATTGGTCCACAGGGACAAAGTAAGACCAGAGCAACTCAGTTCCTTTTGGTCTTAAATACTCTCTGTTAATCAGGCATCATACAGTTTGTCCTGGAGGGACTTCCAGGCGCTTGGCTCAAAGCGTGCACATCACAAGCTCCACATTGTCACACTGCATATCAGGATTATGACCATAAAAACACCAAACATCATATGATGATAATGGAAATCACAGATAAGACACACATCAACAGTGCAGCGGCACCTTTAGAAAGCTAAATGTCCTGAAATAAACTTCCCAGGCAGTTACAGCTACAGTCAAAGAACTGAGATAGCAGCAGGGTCAAACCCGTCTCCTAGAAATTATGTTTGTATATTACAAAATTGTTTTCATAATTACATTGTGGTGACAACATAATCGCTGCCTGGATTATGTTCAGAGTGAGTTGTCCACTCAGTTTTCTTCAGCGATTCAGAAAGGTCTGGTGCTCCTTGATGGCTGTTCAGACAGTCAGAGCTTTGCAGGTGGTATTGTTAATGGATAAGTCATCCTCTCGTGCAAGTAAAAACATCATGAAAGATAAATGACAGAAATATTACCACAAAATACAGTGAAAAGCACAGATGGGATCAAAAACACTACAGCATGTCATTGGGAGACTAACAGACAAATGCAGACTGTAGGAGGAAAGAAAAAAGCTGCCCTCACTGCAGCAGTGTCTGACTTTAGGTTATAATCTCAAACACTCAAAAGTTTTGAACCAATTTTTGTCCACTTTGCTGAAAGATGGACAGCTAGACTGACTATTCTGTGCTGCTATCAGCTGCTCCAAGTTCAACTTTGGAAAAGACAAAATCAATAAGCCTCTGCTCCATGGAATTAATTTTGTTTTGATTGGTTTCCATTAAATCCTCCCTATTTCAGCCTGAGGTCGGTCTGTTGTTGGTATGCTGACAACAGACCGACCTGGAGTTGAGGTTTTCTTTTGCAGACTAATGTGCCAGCTGATCTATGTATTATGTATTTATGACAACAGGCTGACCTGGGACGGCCTGTGATGTGCTGCTGGCCTGGCTACAGCTCTGAATCTTGGCATAATTTCACATTTAGAATTTCATGTACGTCACACATTTTTACAAATCATGTATTTCATTTGATCACAGTGTGATAAATCGTGGATTGCTAGTTTGTACATTTATAATTAGCTAGAGAGTAATACTGGCTAAGGTTTGCACAGCACTTTCACTTTCCAAACTTGCTAGACGGAATTACAGCCGTGCTGCACACAGGCCTTGTTCAGACCGCCAGCCCAGATTAGTTTCGCATCATATCCAGATTGTATCCAGATTGATTTCAGAAAGCCTGGATAAGAAATCAGATCTGGAATTCCAGTCATGTTTCTACAGATGCATCTCAGTCTGGACACTCTGGCGGGTTAGGAGGCACATAATGATGATGTCAAATCTCGATGGGAGTGCATCAGAGCGGCTGACGAGGATCCATGAGGCTACAAGCAGAGTTGTCTGATGCGACAGAGGAGCTCTGCAACGAGGCTTGACACGATTTTTTGGAGTGCAGATAATGGATTTTTCATGCGTTGGAACGTCCACGTCACCAGAGGACGTATATACTGACGCCAACTTTGTTACCACGGCAACCCATGCAGATAGGTTGGTGGTGTCTGGACACACAAATCTGATCTGATCACTTGCAAAAAACATTGCAGACGGTCTGTCTTAAAGATCTGATTTGAGAAGCAAATCTGATTTGCCTGCAGCCTGAGCAAAGCCTGCACTGATCTGTGAAAGGGTGACAGCAGATCAATCCAAACAATCTGCTTTCGCCAGTGTAGTACGTTCAATACACAGCAAATTACATAAATCATCTGGCAGATTAGCCTGCAAAACCTCAACATAAATCAGCGAATTTCTATAACTTGCTGCTGATTGGTTATGATGACATGTCAGACTGAATCATGAAGTAAAACTAATAGAAATTCAGTCTAAATATCAGGCCACAGTAATGACTGGGATTACCGTGAAAACAGTGAATGCACTCACTGGGTTTGTTCAGGTGCATTCGTTTTGCCAGCAGGTTCCCTCTTCTAGTGCAGCCTCACCAGACCACCATAATCTGTCACCCTGCACAGCTTGTAGTGGCTTGGTCTGGTTATCGTCCTGCTGGCCCGTGAAGCACGGTGTCGTACTGAGCACGCCCGTCACTCTGTCACAGCTCTGTGTGACTCTGACAGCTGGGACACAGGAACAGTTGGAGAACGGGTCTTCTGGCCACGTCCCGTCGCACTGCAGCGCAGCTTGGCTCCAAGATCATCGTCATCTCGAGGCGAAGACAACAAGCTGACGGACAGTTGAACTGTAGAGCACCAGAAACACCAGTGGGGTGGCTGCTGTGGTCATGATGACCTTTAACATATGAGGCTGCAGCACACACGCAAACAACATGACTTATTATTAGCATTATTGCTGAAACCATGTATGTGAATCTGTGCATTCACCTTTGAGACAATGCAGTATATCTGTCTAATATTGATATGCACAACACATCTGTCAGTGCCACTGTCAGCCAGTATCTGACCTGTATCAATACTGCATGCTGGGGAACACAAAACAAGAAAATGAACTGAAATTCTCTCTGATCTCAGAAATACACAGATGGTCTTTCACCGTGAAACTGTCAGAATTCATGATGAAGTCCGGTAATGTGATTTAGGTCCATGCACCCTTATACTGTGCACCACACTGTCCGAACATCACCATGACATGACAGCACAGTCTGCCCCAGCAGGCAGCACCCTCTCTCCTCCACTCTCTCTCTCTGGCCCTGTTCTTCATGGAGGGGGGGCTCCCACACCCCGGTAACAGGTCTGATTGGAAAGCATCTCGCCCCTGGCAACCAATCCCCCAGCAGCACCGCACACACACATACGTGCACACGCAAACACTCACACAGGGTTTCCGTGGCAACTGTGGTGCAGGGGGCAGACAGAATGATTTGGTCTGCGGAGCGAGCCAGACTGTGGCGACGAGGGGACGAGGCCTCCACCAGAGAGCGAGAGGGTGGGGGCGCGGGGGGTCCACCGCTGGGCCATGGTGGAGAGAAAACAGAGGATAGATGGAGAAGTTAGGCTCCATAAGAACGATCTGTAAACAGTTTGGATGTAAGAGTACATCACAACACCTGCTGAATTCAGTGTTCTCTGGTTTACAAGATGCAAAATGAGCAATGCAGCTATGCTGATTAAAGGACAAGTGAGTAAAAAACCCAGGTAGAAATGAGACACATTACAGAAATGAGCTTGTGTCTGCAAAGTTTTGAACTGCATTTCAGCGTCTCCTCTCCCCTTTTGATTCAGGACTCTGGCAGCTGTCACCTCTTTGTTGCCGTTTGTTGAAAACATCGCTCTTCCTCCTCATTTTGAACAGTCGGTTTTAAACAGGGCTGTAATGGCCGACGATCTGGCTGTCTGGCTCGCTCTACTTGGAGCCGGATGTCACATGCAGCTTCCAAAAACTGGGCTTTTTGGAGATTACCGACTGTGAACCAGTTCTCTCTGGTTACTGGAACAGGATTAACTGCTGCTGCTGCTGCTGTGTGTGTGTGTGTGTGTGTGTGTGTGTGTGTGTGTGTGTGTGTGTGTGTGTGTGTGTGTGTGTGTGTGTGGGTGTGAGTGTGCCTTTGGTGGGCATGTTTATGTATCCATGCACATATGTTCATAGGTGAGAAAGTAGGAGAGCAAGTTAAAGAGAGAGAGAGAGAGAGAGAGAGAGAGAGAGAAGTCATGTGTATGTCTGTGCTTTCCCAGCATCCTTTGTTAAATGTGGCTTAGCCCAGAATCGGCTGTTTAATCTTGCCGCCATTTTGTTGTCTAGTGTCCACGGCTCTTCTCTGTCTCTCTCATGGCAGTCAGAGCGGCTTAACGTCCCAGAATGGTTACCATAGCAACACCGGCAGAGGTTTACCAGTGGCCATGGCGACGGCTGATGCACTGAGATATGGCTTGCCATGGTTTTGGGATACAGGGGAGATGGGGGAGTGGGGGGGTGCAGGGAGGGAGGGCCGGTGATGTCAGCCACACCTTGATGAGGAAGACGTTTGAACGGAGCGTGAGCAGAGATCCAAGTTGTACATTCAAAACTTTTTTTTCGTCATTTATTTCTAATTCACCTGCTTGTGGCTCATTCCCAAACAGCAGCGGGGACATGCATGCATGAGTGGAGGTGAATTTCTGTCTTTCTCTGGCTGTGAGTCAGACAAGCTCATTTCTGTGTGAGTGTGTGTGTGTGTGTGTGTGTGTGTGTGTGTGTGTGTGTGTGTGCGTGTGTGTGTGTGTGTGAGAGAGAGAGAGAGAGAGAGAGAGAGAGAGAGCACCAGTCGGCACTGTCTGGTCTTAAGAGACTCCAATCTTGCCTCTCCACTGAGGTGAGAATTCTCAAATCAATTTCTCTGCCATTTTCCCTCCACCTCGAATGGATTGGATTTTTTTTTTCCCTCTCCTCCACTGCAGCTGAATTGTAATTTAAAAAGCGTTTGGTGTAAATACTGCTATTGTTGGAGGCGTAATCAAACATTCATGAGGGAGAGGGATCTAGGGAGAAGCCGAGAATCTAGGTCACGGACGCGCTGGCAAGTCTCTGAGACTGCTGCTTCACTGAGTACGCCGCTCTCTCTTTCTAAACCTCCGCTTTGTCTTCTCAGCTATCTCCCTCCTTTCCCTCTCTCCTCCACTCCCACGTCCCTTCATTCTCTCATCTCATTCTCGTTACCTCCCCTTCTCTCATGTCTCCTCTCTGTCCTCCTCACCCTCCTCTTCCTCTCCTCTCATTTGTATTCCTCTACTCCCTCTCTCCTTATCTTCTGCTCTCCATAGCTCCACCCTGTTCTATGCCTTTTTCATTTCTTTAAACATTTTTCTTATTTTGGTGTGCAGTTTCAATTAAATATGAGAAGACCTGTTTTTGAATCACTCAGGAAATCCATAAACACGCATAACCACAGTGTAACCCTGCAGACAGCGGAGCCTAATGGTAATGACCCTCTTGACCATCATCAGTCAAGGAGAAGGTCATGTTGTCAGTGCTTTTACAACCGTTACCAAGCTGTGGTGTACTGAGCAACACATTAGCAGAGGCTGATCTTGTGAGTGTGTCCACAGGGTCAGCGAGGACGAGACAGACATCAGGAGACAGAGGAGGAGGAGAGAGGAGGAAGCTGATTTTTTATTTGACTGCCTTAAAGGATAATTACAGTTTGTTACTATACTATAACATCTTATTTTTGCTATCATTGCCCTCCACTATAATAACACTTTACTCGCCAAAGTAGCCGCTGGGAACACAGGGACATTTTGACTCCAAAAGTCTAAAAAAGCTGAAGCTGGATAACTAAAAATCCAGCTTTGGAACATCACTTTGCTCAGTATGTCACGCAGTCCATTAAATTTGTCTAGACAGGAGTGATTTTTTGAAAAAATGATGTAATATTGTAGTTTATTTAGTATTTCTATTTTTAACAAACACCCTCACTTAAGCCTTAGACCAGCATCACCAGTTCGCCTTGACAGAATGAGGAAAAAGCATGGGTGAAATGAGCTGCTGCAGACATGAACAGCAGGACAGAGAGGGCGAAACACTGGAAGTACCTCAGAGACAGCAGAGATTACCATTTCCTCGTTGAAATGTTAGAAAAAAGACATTAGAAGGTGGATATCAGAGACAAAGATTCAAGTACATGCTGATGCATTTTCATGGCTGATGAATTAAAAGTGTTTCATTTTGTTAAAATCACACATGCTGCAACTCCAGACAACACGCACTGGAGAAAAGAAGCACTCGTGAGCTAATGAGGCAATACTTATTCACTTTATTCAGTGACTGTCCTGCACTCAGCAGATGATGAGCTTAGCTTTTTTACACTTGTTTATTGTACACATTAATCAAACTAGATGTAAGATGTAAATTAATGAGTTTAGAGGTGCTGGTAGGCAGCTGTTCCCTTTGAACCCCTATTTTCAGTCTTTATGCTAAACTAAGCTAACTGGCCTGATATGTAACAGATGAACACGTGAGAGGTCTCAATCTTCTCACCTAACTCTCATCAAGAAAGCAAACTATTCCTTTAATGAGACAGCTAGTAGAACAGTGGCTAGACAGGAAGTGGCATCAGGTGGCAATTTCCCCGAGCTGTAATAAGCCAGCAGCCTACATCCTCTTCAAGCTTAAGGACGTGGTGAGTTTTATGCCTGTGAGAGGTTGATCGCCACTAGCCAGTATATATCATATATTAGCCAGCAGGTTCAGTATGTGTGTTCATATGTATCTTTCCCCTATGTGCCTGTGTGTGTGCATGTTTTCCTCTGAGTGCTTGTTGATTTTAATACTGGTCTCGCAAGACCCTAAATCCCTGGATCTGTCCATCATTCTCCCCTCCCCTCCTCTCTCCCCACTCTGCAGTATTAGAGGGTCCGAATCTACTGGCCACTCCAAACCCAACAGACCCACTGGCATTGAACTCCCTCCAGCTAATCCATTTGTATGTTTTCAATTACATACGGGGAGCAAGTGGACAGTAAGCTCCAGCCTCTGCCTGGAAAACGCTGTCCCCTCATGACCTAAATATCAAGCTAAAGAAGAGGGGCAGAGGGAGGAGGGAGGGATGCATGTGGGGGGTAAAACAAAACAAAACAAACCAAAAAAAAAAAAAAAAAAAATAGGTCACATATTTCCCAATTCCATGCCACAGGATTGGATTGTTCTGAGTAGAAATAATCATGGCCATGTTTGAATCTGACAGGCAGATTGCCGGGCTGCCGTTCCTCTCGGTCATCCAGGACGAGCCAACTGGCTGAAGGGATGACTCAGTTTTCTGTGGTGAGCATCGGTGGAGTCACACACTCCATCCTGGCTTGAATGCAACCCCAGACAGCAGAAAATCAAAGGGATAAAGCCCAGCAGTCTTCAACTGTGCAATGAGTTTGCACGTAAAAATAAATGGCATGTATAGGAAAAAAAATCCATAACACATTACACGGTTTAGATGGCCGGGGCATGAAGCCACATTAAAGAATGTGACCAGTAGCTGCCGCGTCAGTTTTTATCTCAGTCATTTTTAAAATCCCTCAACACGATTATTATTTTCTCATTTTAATCTCTCTCCTCCTCTCCCTCCATCTTTTAGTCTGGCTTCCACTCCTCCGTCTCGGCTCATTATTCACCACTGTTGGGGAAGGCGACTTTAGGCTCAGCAGACCTCAAGCCGAACCCGTCCTCTCACCTCACCCCTCCCTCTTTCATCCTGTTCTCCCCCTGATCCTCCACCCTCTTGCATCCCACAGCCTGATGAAGAGTGGCCTTGACAGGCTCATCAATAACGCAAGGAGGCTTAAACACACCTCCAGCTTCAGCCCAGAGCTTTTTATATTTAAGAATTAGATGCTGATGTCTTGTTTTCCTCTTCTTTCACATTTCAGTCTTATTGGCTTAAAGCACAGCTCTTCCTCCTTTTATCTGACCCCAGTGCTGCTCCTTTTTCCTTCCTCATCCTCTTCCTCACTTTTCTGTGGAAACACAAGAAACAACTCCCTTCTTACCTGCTTCTCTTCTTCCTCTTCCTCTCCCTGCTTCATCTTCACGTCTTTGCTTTCATCAACCAGTCCTGAAGGCTGGACTTTAATAAATGTCACATCACATCAAGCAGAGCAGCATCTGTGGAGCAGACAGACGCAAAAGGAAAGGGAGAAAGAGAGAGCAGAGGGGGCCGGCAGAGTGTCCCCTGCCTCAATAGAAAGCAACATGAGAGGGGTGGAAATCAGCGGAGAGCAGGATGACAGTGCAATTAAGTTGTTTTCGTCTTTGGCTTTTCTCATGTTTGCCTCCTTCTGTCTGCAGTGACCTTTTAACCCCTGCGCCTAATTCAAAAGTGTAGTCTCCCTCCTGTGTTTTCCTTCTCTCTAGAAGAGGCGAGTGATGATGCAAAGCAAAGGACTGTGGAGGAGGTGAGACTTTGAATGTCTCCATGAAGTCACAGAGTGAGACTTTCTTTTTCCAGTGGATGTGATTGTAAGAGGGTGATGAATGAGGGAGGATGAGAGGAAGAGTAAAAACAAGGAGATGATAAGTGCAGGTCTTGAGGGAGCGTGTGTTTGTGTACGTTAAGCTCGCACATGAATGCCTCATATGCATCAGCATAATAAGTGTGTTTTCATGTTTGCATTCCTTCCAGCACTGGAATGTATGTTTGACTGCAGGCGTTTAAGCGCATGTTGCAGTGTTTACACCAAGCTGACTCGGTGCCAGAGCCAACCCCGACTTCCTGTGTCTCATCCAGCCAACCCAAAAACAGAGACAAGTTTACCCCCACATGCATCAGTGCCTCTGTATCGAGTGCGCTCCACCGGGCAGGGGAAAGTTTTTCATGTTTGGCATTATTTCAAAGTGCTCCTCTAGAAATGACTCATGCATCAGTAATCGTCAGTCCTCAGAGTGCAGCTCTACGGCAGGAGCTAGGTTGACCGTCCGTGCCCCATATAATGTAGAGTCTGCCGTCAGGGAACCAAAGCTAGACGAGGTTCAGGCTTTTAAAAAACAATGCTGTGATGCAAAATAGAGTCGAGTCTGCTGCGCCGCTGCTGTGTCTGAGTTGCTGCTCTTCACCCCACATGACTGCATCAAAGTTTTACACCAAAGTTTAGTCTGTATTAAAACAACAGATACGACTTTCTCAAGGCGTGCCTCATGAGATCAAACTCATAGCTTCATTATTGGTTAACTGATCATTTACAGTGCTTTAGTGAGAAGACATATGTTTTTGGTAGGTCATCTTTGGGTTGCCAGGTTGGGACCTGTCTTCAGAGGACAACTTTAAATAGTTGGCAAAACAATCTCACCATTTGGAGCTGCTCTGGAGCCTCTGATCCTATTATGTGATCTTTGTTAGAAGATAACCCTCGATCTCAACTTCAGTCACTATTGTGATCACAGGAGAAGAATTAATATTACTATAAATTAAATTTCTGTTTGATTGAAGTTTATTAAATCTTAGATGTGACTTCTTTGGGAGGAGTGGGGGTTCCTTATCTAAATAAAGAGTCTAAGGATGGAGGATGTCGTATGCTGTGAAGATTATGAAGGCCCTTGAGGTAAATTTGTGATTTGTGATACTGGCTTTATAAGTAAATAAAACTGTCTTGATTGATTATCACTGTGGATGTATCAATTCTTACTCATTTACTATCATTTAAACTGTATGTTGGGCAGCACGGTGGGGCAGCAGGTAGTGCACGTGTCTCACAGCAAGAAGGTCGCCGGTTCGCTCCCCAGGTCGGGCGGGGCCTTTCTGTGCGAAGTTTGCATGTTCTTCCCGTGCTTGCGTGGGTTCTCTCCGGGCACTCCGGCTTCCTCCCACAGACCAAAAACATGCTCATTAGGTTAATTGGTGACTCTAAGATTGCCCTTAGGTGTGAGTGTGAGAGTGAATGTTTGTCTTGTCTGTATATGTTGCCCTGCGAACGACTGGCGACTGGTCCAGGGTGTACCCCGCCTCTCGCCCGTTGACAGCTGGGATAGGCTCCAGCCTCCCACAACCCCGAAAGGGATTGTGGGAAAGGGATAGGCGGGTATAGAAGATGAATGAATGAAACTGTATGTCTGGTGGCTTATGAAGTGAGAAAATGACCGTTTAGAGGATGTTCTTGCTTTCTTTATTGATTAATCTGCCTTTTTATTTTCTCAATCGATTGATTAGTTCTTTAAGACGGAAGGTGAAAAACGCAGTCTAACAGCCAAAGATGTTCAGTTTACAATGGCAGAAAACAGAGAAAAGTAACAAATCCAATGAAGAAAGCAGTGATTCATTGGCATTTTTAGTTGAAAAACTAAAAGATTAATTGATTATCAAAATACTTGCAGATTAATTTATCCTTCTGTAATTATTTCAGCTCTAGACCTTCAATTAATCAAATATACGTTTAGTAATAATCTGCAGTTAGAAATATTGTTAAGTCAAAAGAGTGAGTCCTGATAAGTTATCAAGTTGAATGAAGCTATATAAAAAACAGAACAAGTTATGCAACCGTCACATCAAAAGTTGTTCTTATAAATGATTTATTACTCTTTTATAAAGCATTAAAATGATTTATAAACATTAATAAATCATTAAATATAGCTGATAAAGCATTTATAAGGCATGATTTATTAAAAATGGGTATCAAATATGTCAGCGCTGCATCAGTAAGAATCCATGAATCAGATCTGGACCATGCTGAATATCAATAAGAGAGACAGAAGATCCTTTAAGAGCTGTTCACTCTCCATGAGGCATGCACAGGGAACAGGTGGGTCTGAGCTCTGCCTCTCAGGTGGTGTCAGGGGGGTCAGGCGCTGGACTGCTGCTTCTAATTAGGCTGTCTCAGTGACAAGTGTATCCAACAGCCTTCCCGTGCCACGCCACGCAGTGCTGGGCTTAACTGAGCGAGTAATGGGCGCCCAGAGAGAGCAGCGTGACCTCACAGCCCCTCCCCTCCAGTTACGCAGCCAATTAGATGAACACTGGGTATTAGCAGCGGTGCCTTTGTTTATCTCTGTGTGTCATCTAAGAGCGTGTACGTTCATAGGCGTGTGTGTGTGTGTTGTTGTGTTTGTGTATATGTTCACCCTGATGGAGGCCAAGCCCTCGCCACCTGCTCAGGAAGCATTTTTAGGGCAGCGTGTGTCAAATGATGACATTAGCACTTCTAATAGACCACTGGCACTCTATGGCTGATAACACAGGCACAGCCTTAGGTCTACTGTCAGAGTGTGTGAGCCAGCTTTGTCAGCGAAATCAAATTTGTCACGCTCCATGGATCCTCTATTAGAACAGACTATTTCAATAAAACCTGATTACCTCCCGCCCTGTCCATTTTGGAAATGCCAATGCTTGAGTTTATTGCAAATATGTCACATATACCCACAGCCCGCTCATGAGTGGGACACCAGCGAAACATATACACATTCACATACACATACACTCACAAAGGCACCCCTCGGCAGCTAAGTAGCTAAGCAGGGTGCTTAGCAGAACCAACAGCAGGGGAAGGGAAAACAAACACAGGGGCCACCAGTAAATCACCTCCATCCGCAGCAGCTCACTGGGGATTGCATGGCACCGGGAGGCCCTGTGAGAGTGATTGATGCTGTTGGGAGATCAGGATGACGCAGAAGGCAGAAAGCGGATCCTCACACTACCTGAAGCCTTCACCTTGGTGAATTTTTCCGAGTAGGAGAAAGAAGATGGAGGAGGGTAGGATGGGTGGAGAAGAGTGAAAGGTAGCTGTGCCAAACATCTAAATATCGTCCCTTTTCATGCCCCGGCGACTCCCCTTCCCCTTCACGCTCCTCCAGTCCCCTCATCCCGAATGGCAGGAAGCAGAACGTTTGCCCTTTGACCTGTCAGGAATGTTTTCCTCCTCTGTCCCAGCAGCAGCAGCAGCAGCGGCGGCGACAGCAGCAGAGCGCCCATCACAAGCTGATAGAGTGGAGCCTGTGAAATAACACTGTGAGCTCCTGAACTGCACGTCTATCCACATGTGCAGGGTATACACAGAAAGTCTCATTTTTATCCCCATTGTTCTGAAGTGACAATATAATCACATAACTCACCGTCTGAGCCACTCCACAAAGTATGAATGAATGTCAGAAACGATGACGCCTCTGATACGATGTGACAGGCAGCCTGGCAGGCTACAATAGGGCCTATCTGTCCCGGTGGCACACTGCCAGCCACCGAGTGAGGTATTGCACCACGGTCCTGGGTGAGCCGCCTTTGGTAATGACTGTGAATGGGCTGTTTCTATGGGTCATTACTCTATGGACTCAGCTGAGGCAGCAGGGTAATGCTGACTAATGGAGATGAACTTTTCGACTGATGAATAGTACTGTATATCCCGCTGATAAGGCTGTGCGATGGCCACAGACACCGTTTCCTGATATTTATTTGTTCATTTCCAAAGCAACGACCATTAAAGGGGAAAATTGGTTGGCACAGGACTGTAGATAACTTGTGGTTGAATGGAAGAGGACAGTGTTTGTTCTCACTGGCTGTTAAAGTGGGAATCTATTGTATAAAGTAGACAGCAAATTCATTTGAGGATGTATTCACTCTATTGTAACAGTGATACTGTGTTTCCTGCTGTAAGCTCTTTGTTAATGAGATGAGCTGAGGGCACATACAAAGAGATGTTGTATAAGCTGAAAATACAGTTGATTACCAATACTTGCAAAGCTTCAGACTGTGATGCTCAAGGAGAATTCCCTATTGTTTAATATGTCACACAGTAATGTATCAGGCATACGTCATTGCTATGAAAGTGACCCCATGCCCTCCTCCACTGACCATTTCTGGCATCGGGCCCTCAGGCGCTTTTCAGGATGGCTTGGTTTCCTCTCATCACCTATTAGATCCAGATGAGACCCAAGCCTCCCCTGACCACAGCCCTGTCTCAACTCTTCACAATTCAAAGCAGATGGCGGCGAACGAAAGCCAAAGCCGCCTGCTGGAGCTGCTGCGGTATGCGTCTGCCAGGACAAGACGGGGCCGTGTTAGCTAACTCACAAATTCTCTTCCATTAAAGGGAGTGTGATTGAATGTCAGCGCCTGTTAAGCTGAGCTGAAGCTCATATACTGGAATAATACTTTGACTTAAAAACACAGATCTCAAATGCTGTTTTCCTTTCAGCCCAACGAAAACTGTCAGTCATGATGGCTGAGGCATGATCTCATAAAGGTCTGAGGGTAATATGAAACAGGGGATTGAGGTGACCCCTCCCTAACACACACATCATTACATACACACACACGAGCCAGGGAGATAGGGAACATCATGTTGGGTGTGAGGCTGTCACACACTCATAAAAAGCCCATTTGTATTGTTTGTATTGCGAGCGCGCTGTAAAAAGCTACCCTGAAGCCTTGCTTTTATCAACTCGGCTGACACACCTGTATCATTCAACAATAAACGCACACATGATTGAAGTGGATTTATTCCTCACAGGGTGGAGAAAGCTCCGTGTTAAGGGCCATCACGAGGCACTAAAATGTTGACTGAAAGCCATCCTCATAAAATGATTAGGTTTGGGTGAGGAGATCCTTAAGGCAGGTTTCACTCCAAGTCTTACAGACTTAAAAAGCCTGGAGCTGGTGCGGAACAGTTTTCATTCTGGCTTCGATTTAATTCTAGTCTTTTGTTAGAAATGTTCGCCAAATTTCAGTTAATGAATTATTCTTGGTTTGGTCTCATTTTACTCTTTACAAACATTAAAAGCATCAGATCTATGGACCATTTTAATGTCTGTTGGCTCATTGTTTTGCTTTTCTGCTGTATTCCCTCTTTGCTTCATTCTCTGTCTAATTTTAGTAGCATTTAGTAAATTCATTTAGTCCATAAATCAAGTCACAATCAAAAGTTTTTCCTTCAAAGAACCAGTACTGTCAGCCAGTTGTTACTGATTACTATGCTTCAGAGGCCTCGACTGTGTGCACACAAGGCTAAACATCATCTGAGTTCTCGCCTATTAAGTCTCAAATTGCTGACTGCAAATGTATTAAAGTAATAAGATTTTGGAGACTTTGATGCTTCTATTTTCATCCTCATTATTATCAAGTGGATTTTTGTTTTTATATTCATTCTGTCTTTTTTATGTAAAGCTCTTCAAGCTGTAATTCTAGTATGAAAGGTGTGATACAAATAAAGTTTATTATTATTATGAGTGTATTATTACTATTACTATTGCTAACTCTTGTTGGCAGAGACATAACTTTACTGAAATGCAAATGCTGCTTCTCATGCTAAATTCACTTCTGAAGAAGACATACAATCAGCCCAAACCAAACCAAACCAAACCACACCAAATGCTGACATTTCAGGCCTCTATGCGCGTCAAGGTGTCTGTGGTGAGTGCTGATATGCTGGGGGGGTCCCTCACCTCTCTAATCTCTGTTTACATTGCTGTCTGTCCCGAGCATTCAGCACATCATATCGTGGAACAGGGCTTCCTCTCTGACCTTTATTGGCTGAATGACCTCTGACCTTGTCCCTCTATGCATTCACACACGTACACTATCAGGCCTCTGTGTAAAAAATGAGCTATGCAGTCCAGGACACAGCTGCACTCTCGCAGCAGAGGGAACTGGAGTATGAGTGATTTGCTGCTTGTCTGGTTTTTTAAAAGAGATTTTGATATATCATGTTGTCATCTCTTTGTCTGCCTGTCTCTTCTCTCTTTCTGACCCTCTCCTCCCTCCACTTCTCTTCTTCTATTTCTCTCATACCCCAGTGTCCCCTATAGCAGTTTCCAATGAAGATTTTTTCCTACAAATACATATTTGTCAGGGATTTCAGGAAAGATATTTATTTGGTGGGGACTAGATAAGATGAGTTGAGATGTGATGATGATTCTTTGTTTTACAAGGGGTTATGTGCAGGAGTCCAGGAGTGTCTGCTGGTTGACCAGCAACTACTTAGAGCAGGCATGTCAAACTCATCCCACAAAGGGCTGTGTGGCTGCACATTTTTCCTCCAACCAATCAAGAGCACCCAGTCTGACCAATCAGCTGTCTGAAGACTGAGATCAGCTAATGAAAAGTCAAGTCTGGTGTGCTGCTGCTTGGTTGGAAAGAAAACCTTCAGCCACTCGGCCCTTTGTGGAATGAGTTTGACATGTGTGACTTAGAGCCAAACAAAAATAACTCCCATAAAAAGCTAATTGTTGTTTTTACAGTTGGGTTTTGTATGGATTAAACAAACAGAGTGTGGTGGTGTTTGGTACTTTTGAATGGAGCAAAGCTAGCTGTTTCCAGACTTGGTGCTAAGCTAAGCACACCAGCTGCTAGCTTTTTATTGAATGGAGAGATATGGCATGCCTGATGATGAGCCAGTTACCAGAATCACATGGGAATCATTCCCTTGTCTGACTGAGGCTGGGCGCGGTCTCCTCCACTCTCTGCTGCCTGCGCACCTGCTTCACATCAGGCTCATCAGACCAGCAGTAGGTAAGCCTGGCTTTCTTCACCTCTGGTTGCCAGTTCATCCTGATTTCCTCCTATGCCAAGTGTATCCCCTTTGCCTGCCAGCCATGTCCAGCCTAAGTTATCCCGCCCTGCCTCTAGTCCCAGTTTTCTCCGAACAGCTCACCAGGAACTGTTTTCTTTTTTCTCACTTTGTCTGCCGGTCTGCATTTTTGAGTCCAGTCAAATTTTCTAAGCAAAAGATTAACAGGTACTTCCAGCTGCTGACTCTGTGAGTTAAAGTGCAGTTCAAAAATGTGGTCCTCAGTATCATATTCAGTGCTGAATTTGACCTGACCAAATGAGCTCCAAAAGTTTTAATACAGTCAGTACCTAATCATTTAGAAAACCGGAGGGGCAGCTTTTTAAATATGGATGGTCAATACTTTACTTTCCCTTCAGTTCACACACGCATATTCATAAGAACACTTTTAATGCACTACTTTTTCTCCCTTGAAATGCCATTAATCTTAGTCCATTCTGATGCCACCAAACTTCAGCCTTGAAATATGCTTTTGCTTCTGCCCCCAGACATTTTGGCTTGAGTTAGTGAACATAGCTGCCTCTTCTCTGCTATGAATTGGAAAAGATTTAAGTCCTGTGACAGTCACAGATTCATTTTCAGGGAATGATAACAGATGCTTTAAACCAAATGAATGTAGAAAATATCAGCTCCATTAGTCTTTATTGCCTCGGAGCATATTTTGCACAATCCATAACTTAACTGTCTCAAACCTTAACAAATTCCGATTTCTACTGTTTTCCTCTTCCTCCACAAGAAATAAATCATTTTTGTTCTTTTATCTCATCAGAGTACTCAATGCAGTATTCTATAGTACATTTAATGGGGGGGAAGTACACAGTCACTCCTGTTAGTCATCATTGAAAACACATTGGTGTATGTTCACAGCCTCAGATTCTTAAGGAAAGTGTTATGTTGACAAATGCATACAATGCTGACTGTGCTGCCCCAGTCTAGTGAAACAACATCTGCACACTGAGAGCAGCATGGTATTTCACTTTAATACTTGTTACACCACAGTGTCTCTGTGTTTTCTTGCTGTTCTTAAACCAGAAGAATCATCTCAGGCATTTATTCATCACAGTGGACTCCCTCAGTCTGCCTATAAAGAGACAGCAGTATTCACTGGAGCGCCGACAGACCTATTCATTCCATTACACACAGACAGAGCTTAGTCAGTATCTGCTGTGTGATGGACAAAGCAGAAGCTTTAGGAGCTCCAGAAAGAGATCACACATACTCTATCTTTGCTGCTCATTTGCATACATGAACGTTTGATGCATGTGTGTTTTATTAGGTTGCAGTGAGACCATAATTTTGTGGTCTGAGTGTTAGCTTCTGTGTGCATGCACCAATGCGTGTGCACGCGTGTGTGTACAGTCCATTGATTGTGCTCTAAGCCTGGCAGCCGGCAGTGAGGTAATGGATGAAGCTGCTGAGCGCTATCTGAACCCCCTGACCTCTGCCGGCTTGACTGACAGAACAGAGAGAGGATCTGAAAGCAGATAGAGAGGGTTAGCTACATACCATACATCCCAAAGACAGCAAACAGTGTCTCAGAGCTTAGAGACAAGGGCCACCAATTTAATTCAATTGTTCTACAAAGGGTCCAAAGGATGATTGATTGAAATTATAGGATGAAGAAGATAAAAGATGGTCTGATGACAGGATGGTGGGATTTGCTTTGTGGGTCAAAATCTGTCACTGGTTGAGTGATCTGCAGGAATAGCCCGAGCTATGCAATGAAATATGCTTTTTCATAGTACAACATGCTGCTTATGTTGAAATTCCCTCAAAGCACTGTTTGTCCATTTGGACCAGAAGCTGGAGGCAGAGCAGCCACCCTTGAAGATGTGTTGATGTAGCCAGCTCATGTTTCCCAGTGTCGTTCCCACTGCGGCAGACCGCAGAGACAGTCCCATGGTGGCCTCCATCCCAACCAACGCCATCTTACATTCCACAACAAAGCATAATGGCGACAAACCTGCACCAAGGACTCACAATCACAACACAAGGGTGCTGCAACGCCCTCCCACCACCCCCTGTGAGAAATTTTCCCATGAAATCAAAGCCAAAGAAACATTGTACATGGTGAAACCACTGAAAAACGTTGATTAACTGTACAACTACATCTGCTGTAAATCAAAATAAATTCTCTCAGTGGTTGTTCAGCTTTTTTGTCCTGCATACATAGAATGTTTCCCCTCCTCTGGGGACTATTACAATACAGATTTTCAAACCACCAAGGCAAACACTCGCTATTCCAATCCCATTCCACCAGTGCAGCCAGTGTTGAAGGAAATGAGAGCACCACATTTAGTTTTTGCTGAGCTCAAGATTTTCCTACATTTCTAAAGAAAGAAACAGCATCTCAAGACAAGGGGGAAGTGATGACAGTGAACTTGCTCCAGAAAAAACTTTCCTTACTTAAGTCAGCTCCTACAGTCTCATTCGAGTGGATTTCCACTTGTGTCGTCCATTCAGACTGTCCACAGTTGGCACTAGTTGCCTGTAATGATTGGTGTGAAGTGAGGGGGTCCATAGCAGCATACTTGTTGGCTAATGATCCAGAGATCATGTAGGGTTGCTCTATTCAGTACAGAACAGAGATGTATTTGATGCATTTTAAAGTCAAACTGCACTTAAATTCTCAAATGTAAGCTGTTATGATGGTGTGGCTAATGTGCATAATTTGCTAAAGAGGACATAGCCACTTTTTGACAGATTTGTGGAAACAGCATGTAAGCTTAAAGCCTCTTGGGGGTGCTTCCTTTCATAATGACTGATCAACATTTGACAGTCAGAGTTGCTAAAAGATGGCTGCCAACTTCCATGGTGTGCTGCGGTCCACACAGCTTTATTCACAACATGACGTGGATGTGTTGGATTGTGGGTTTCAGAAAGTCACAGGATTGGTCGGATACAACCTCCCCCAATCCTGAGGAGGGGTGTGGAGGGAATGGCCTTCCAGTGGATCATGCTAACAGCTTAAGATTCAAGCCACTGGGTGGCATTTACCACGGAAGCACTTAACTGACCTTTCAGAGCTGACGTCACCAGGGGATGCACTGTCAGCTACTGCGTTACACTACTGAGCAGCATTTCATACTGTAAAGCCTAAAATTTGTTCACAAACCTCATGTAGCAAGTTAAGATGTCTGTCTTTTACAATATCATGCAAGGACCCATTGTTATCATCAACTACTGAATCAGTGACTAATCTGCTTTCCCTCTTGTGTTGTATTAAGTTTCTATGTGCATCGTTGATACAAAAAATCTGACTAAGACAGGCACTGACATCATTTGACGAAAAGAGACAAGAGACAAGTTAATAAAAATACATATTGACCGATGTGGCTCACAGACCATGGACACCAGGATAAATACACTGATTTCTTTGTAAAAGGAATTTGTAAAAGGGATAAGTTAAGCTAATTGTTGGATAACATCATGAAGACCACTCGCAATAACCACACTTTCTGGCGATAGCCACCGTATTGTTTATTTTTGTTATCAAAGTCATTAAAGCTTCATATCCATGAGAAGCAAAAGGTTGGACATTGGTATGTCAACACTTACCAACAATATCATTTCAACTATTTCCTGCCGTTTATTTACACTCAGTCTGGCAGCAAAATGGAACAAAGGTTAGAAGTTTGTCAGAGCTGTGATGCAGGCCTCCTAAAACTGTTTGTGCACTCAGAGTCCATCCATGTATTTTTGGTAGAATCACTGATCTCATTACTTTCTGTCATTAAAGCACTAATTAGGGAATGAAGCAAGCTAAGGATGTGACAAAACAATAACTTGCAGCCGGGGCTATTTTCTGTTCGCATTCAGCTATAAATAAATTGTTTACAGTCAGGTTTAATAACAGCTGGGGGCTAATTGTCCTTTGTGTGTGTGTGTGTGTGTGTGTGTGTGTGTGTGTGTGTATTACTTATGTTGTGGGGACAGAACTCTGTTTACACAGTCACACCATGGGGACTCTCCTTCCTTTTGGGGACATTAAGCAAGTCTTCATAACATAAATCATTACATTTAGGGGTGAGGCTGTGGAGGTTGAAGGTCGGGGTAAGGTTAGGGGTAGGGTTAAGCAAGTGGTGTTTATGGTTACGGTAAGTGGCCAGGGAATGAAAGCAAGCCAATGTAATGTCCTCTGAAGTAGTAGAAACATGACTGTGCGTGGGGTGTGTGTGTGTGTGTGTGTGTGTGTACATGTCTTGCCTTGGTGTGTGTCAACTCACTGCATATGCATTACTAGCTGAATGTAGCGTTGCTGGGACGCTGGGTTTGGCCTGCTCATGCCCTTCCTCTTTCTGTGTGACACTAAGCAGTCTCTGCTGAGCAGCTCAGAGGCAGCAGAGGTGTCGCTGCCTGCCAGAGATCAAAACACACATGCAAATAACCACTTACTTACACACACAGAGTGACACGCAGGCCAAATTTAAGACCTGCTTTGTGTGGGAATGCAATTTGGCAGTGCTCACTTACAAATGGCAAATTGTTGACCTGACATTTGGAGGAATGTACTAACACATTTGCGGATATGAATGAAAGTAGAGCCGACACATGCGCGCATTTCCGATATACAGAAGCGCTGGTTACGACACATACACACACACCATATATAGTGCGTGCATAGCCAACATTCACACTTTCACACTAAGTTCTTGTGAGATTCACACATGATTAAGCTTCATGAACAGAAAATCAGGCAGCACTCAGAATGTTCTTACAATGACTATGAGCCGAATTACTGCTACATGTGAAACTTCGCACAGCTGCTGCATAGTTACAAGATGTTTAGTACATAATAGTACTACCAAATAACAAATGAAACAGCCAGTCAGTACGTGACACGCTGGCTCACATTTGGTTACAAACAAACACAAAATCTTAATGCAGGGTGCTTTTTTTCAGCATAAGGATAAATGATGTCCCCTGGTTACACCTGCATATTAGTTCACCATATAATTATGTGACTCTGGTATAAATGTATACAATTAGATCATTTTCTCCTCTGCCAAGCACAGGCACGTACTGTAATTTGCTGACAACGATTGCCAGAACACTCTCTAGTTGACCACAGCTCACGATTAGACATATCTCAGTTTCAAAATAAACAGACTAATACAATCATACTGTGAGCTAAGTATGATAATTTGGTACATACATCTATGGTAGCCAATGAATTGAAATGACGTCACTGTTTTCCTTCACTTTTCCTCCAGTGCCATTACTAAGTGTGTTTTAATTTGTCCAGTTCTTTGATTCATGGCCCAATACTTGAAAAACAAGGAGCATAAATATCCTTAGTTGTGTTTGATCTACTGCAAATATTAGCATGCTAACATGTTAAACTAAGATGGTGTACACGGTAAACATTCTAAATGCCAAACATTAGCATGTCTGCATAGTCATTGTGAGCAAATGAAAAACACACTGACAGACTAAACTATGCTATGTTTTTACCCTTGATAATAGTTCACTTTTCTTAGAAAGTCAAAAAAAAAGTTTTGCTAACTTTTAGTAAGAAAGGTGTCTACACAGTATCTTCTTCTATTGACCTACTTATGGAGCAAACACAGGAAGAGGAAGAAGCTTCAGAATTTGAAGTCTCTTGGTTTTTATCCAGACTGACTCAGCATCAAACAGAAGCATCAGTCTTGGATGAAGTTAGAAGTGCTGACTTCAATCTAAGACTTCAGTGGACGTCTCTTCAGTGTGCATGTATAATGTCCTCTGAATGGGTCATTGATGAGCAACCAATGTGCTTTTTACGCAATCATGCATTTTATCCAAAGCCCAATTCTAGTGCCAGCTTACACCACTATTGAGAACGCCATAGCATGTATCATAGATTTATCACTTGTGGTGGAGGCTTCTGAAACAGACATTTGGACAAGAGGACAGTTTATAACTCGGCTCTTTCCCTCGCTGACCTTCTGATGAGCCTAGCGATAAAAAAGATGATCATAAAGCATTTTACGTAAGAAGGAGATTGTGCTGGATTATGACGGTGGCGAATGCACACAGCCTTGCCCGTAAACACACCATTAGCAGTGGAGGACAACAATGCAGCAAGGCCACACACACACACACACACACACACACACACACACACACACACACAGATGCGATTTGGGTCAACCAGTAGTGGACCAAGGTTTTAATTCTGCTAATGACTAAAACCTGTCTCTTCTGTGGCCAGTTACCACAGCTCTGTCCTGCCAAAGGTCACAATCTGAGGGCACGGTCATCAGTAGGTTGCAAGTTTCTGCTGTTGTTTTGGCTCTGATGAAAAGAGAGATGAAAGGGAGGAGGGAGGAGAGACAGGAGTGCCTTGTTTCCTCTCCACCAGTAGAGGAAATACTGCTTGAGCAGGGGTGTGGGAACGCCAAAGCCAACAGCTAGGGGCTCAGCGGGGCGCCGAAGGCCTCCTTGGCAGGATGCAAGCAAAGGGGATTGTGGGAAATTACACGGGATTAGAGCGGGCGTCTAATGCCCTCATCCAGCGGGACATTTTCATCAAGAAACAGGGCTGTCGGACAGGCACAAAGAGAGAGTGAGGGAGAGAAACCTCAGCCGACCCTTTTTTCCTGCTCCCCGGGATTAGACCTTGCAGAAACCTTCTTTCTTCTCCTTTGTGTTGCTTTTCAAGCTGGCACCTCTCTGAATAATTGTCTGTGCACACGCAAAGTGAGGGGGAGACAATAAAAAAGAAAAGGAGAGCAGGGAGGATGCTGACGGGTGGAAGTCCTGCTGTTTAAGTTGCAATCGGGTTTGTGGGCCTCCGCTACAACTACACCATCCTCTTCCCTCCTCTCTCCATCCGTCCACATGGGGTTTGTAACATGGTAGCTTTTTTGAGTCTTTGAAATTTCCTAGTCCCTGCACAGATCCTGCTGAATATTGAAACGTTAATCTCAGACTCCAAACTCATGGGGCAAGTGTTTTTCTATTGGTTTTACTGGCCTCATAAAGAGGTATAATGAGAACATTCCCAACATGGAACCAAAAACATTTGGTTCAGTAAGTATTTTACATACTTCTGTGGACCAATCGGGCCTCGGCAGCATTTGAAACAGAATCTGATGACACTTGTTGGGCTGCTTTGTCACTGTGAATCAAATCTGATCTAACCACACCAACACAGTCAAGTGTGCAGACCTGAGACTTAGGCAGTGCTTGAACTTCTCTTTCAAACTCCCCTTGTCTTCACACAACTACCTCATTCACATTATGTGTATACAAAGGAGTGCAACACCAGGCTTGCCTTTGAGGAAACATTGTCTAGAACTGTGTATTATCCCCATTGAAAAAATGATCACATCTTGCCCCTCTCATTGATGGCAGGCGTTTCACTGCACCTTCATATGTGGTTGCTCAGTACAGGCGGAGCATCTCAAGGCTACACTTTTGCCTTCAGATGTGTTTGGATGAGATACGATATAGTTTGTTTAAAGTAAGGCTGAGCTTTGATGATGTCAGGTTTACCAAACATTTTGCAGGTTTGTGGTTGAGGTAGTTAAAGTGTGTAGATTCTGGGTGGCGTTTGCTGTCGCAGTTTAGTGGTATATAAAACTCTAAAATTTCCTCTCCAGGCATTGATTAAACCCCTAAAAACTCCTCTCTGTTCATCAAAATGACATATTTCAAATTTCCCAGGAAAAAAATCCCTTCATGTCTTACATTGGCTTAGATGTAACTCTACACCTTTGCCTTCATTTAGTATGCATGGATTAGTATTAGTGGATTAGGTTAGTCTGTGGATGTGTGGTCCCCGCCTCTATCTCCACCCACCCCTCCACCCCTCTCCTTCAGCTTCGACTCTGCTCATTAAAGACACAAACTTCATCAGCAGCTCAGCTATCTGACAAATTGTTTGAGTAATGTTTGCCATAACTTCCTTCATCAACACCCCAGAGCGAAACAGATCCATGGACCATCATGTAGCTTAGCGTGCTAACATTGGCTCACATTTTGGAGCACACAACAGATTCGTTTGGACACAGTCAACAAATAAAAGACGAGAAATAACAGTTGACCAACATATTGGCTTGTACTCACTGTGCTCAGGAATAAGGCGACTGCAGGCTACAGTTTGGCTCTGGGATTTTCAGGTTATTTGGTAAGATATGAAGGTTTGCCATTTCTCATTTTGCAACCGACAGACAGCAGAACAAATTTCTGCTATCCTTTTGAAAATAGTGGAACTTAACCTGCAAAAAACAATTCCTAGCTACACCTGGCTTCTCCTCTGACACCCTTTGCTTCATCATAGCCCCCCCTGCAAGTTGAAGGCATTGGTTCCTTAGGTGACATATGAAAGCCTGGCTGACAGAATCCATGTTTGTGAGTCATTGGTCCACTACAGTTCAAAGGCAGAAATGCTCACCCATAACATTGACTGTCTTATACAATATATATTTAAAAAAAAAAAACATGGATACATTAACAAGTTGAAAAAAATGATTTTCATTGGAGGGATTTGTTAAAAGACTAAAAGACTTCAGGATGTGCTCTTTAGTGGCAGATGGGTAGAGTATCTGGCCATGGCTGTTCCCTGTTCTGCCTGGTCAATGAGGTAAGGGAGTCCATAAAAGTGACAAAAAAGCTCAATCCCTGCTGTTTTTAAAGACAGGCTGTAAAAGCAGATGCCTTCAGTGGCACTTTACTCATCCTAATGATTCAGGACATTTTAACACAGAAGAGAGAAAAATAAAAGCGTACACTTCCTATGGTTGGCAAGGGTGAAAAAACAGGAAGCCACTGTCTTTATAAGGCAAAATAAAACCTTAATGGCCTTTTTAATATTTGGGTTGCCAGGTGCTGCCTACTCTGGCATGTATTCCCCTTGGCTTGCCTGAGACTGTTCTCTATTGGCCTCTGATGAATGCTGCTGGAGAAGTCACTGAGAAGCCATTCACTGGCCTTCTAATGGTTTACATGCCCATTAAATCAGGCTTTAACAGTGCCTATATAGACATGACTGCTTTGTTTAATTAGCCGTGGAGGGATAATTGCAAGGTCACTGAGTGTTATTGTGTACAATCTGATTAAAATCCTTCTGTTTTGGCCAGCTTCTGACTAATAAGATGTTGGACCTTGAGAAATAATGGATTAATAAGGCTTTACAGAGACAGTTCACAAAGCATTACATTTTAACCTTTCACACAGGTTTAAGCTTAAGCTTAAGGTTATTCATCGTTCTATATTTAAATCTGATTTAGCCTACATCATAAGATCAGATCGTGGCCTTTGATAAGGTTTTTTTTTGGGTGCGATCGCTATGAATGCCACATTTCATAAACACACAGAGGATATGTTTGTGATCCGCAGCAGAACAAATCGGTAAATCTTACCCATTGAGATCTGACACACAGGGATTTTTCTTTTGACTGATGCATTCCAATTATGCTTTAGGCCTCCTCTTTTTCATTTTTCTTTTTTAGTCCCTTAGTCTCTTAAAATAAATCTTAAAAACATCAAGAGTCACGAAATCGCGATATGCGCCCTTTCTACACCACTGCCCTTAATGTCAAACAGCAAAACAATTGCCAACTAGTAAAAGAAGCCAGCCATTACTCAAACAAACATGAACTGAAATTTTGTCACGAACTAACCTATAATGAAACAAAAGTTACTTTTAATTTCAGCTTGTGAAATATGAATGTAGCACCAGTCCCACTTATTGTAATCTACGTCTCTTTACAAGCATGTAGTTCAGTACAGCACAGTCTCTAAAGCTGTACTTTTAACACCACAGATAGCATGCTGCAACTGCCAACCAACACAAACTCAAGGTCACATGATTCTGGTTTACTAATCCTTCCAAGAATCAAAAACTGCAGGCGGCAGGACTTTCCAAAGCAGAACACCACAAATGTGGAATAGCCACAAATAAGGAGACAGGGTACAGACAGCCTCAGTGTTTAAACCCAAAGGCTGTGGTTCTCCTCTGTCTCCACGGGGCTCAGAGCCCCAGCGTCCAGGAGCACAAGGGTCCAACTGCTCAGCCCCACCCTGCTGGTCCCCCGTCTCCAGGAAGCTGCAAATCCTCTCTGCAGTTAGAGCAAGCAGTGTGCAAACAGTAATGAATAGCTTGTATTTCATGATGCAAAACAAGAGTGATTAGTCAGAGAGCTAATTATTCCTTTTGAGAAGTGTGGGGAGAGACCGCAGGCTTTGTCAGGAAGCATTTTATTTATTGTTTGAACTTAAATTCAAGTAACCAGAGGAGAAATAAAGAGCAGCGGTTTTTGTGTGTAGGTTTTTTGTATTTGCCACAAATAATACACACTTCTTCTACTTTGTTTAGGTATTTCCCTAAGCCTTTCTCAGTTTTCTGATTACATCGGTGACTTGGTTTCCACCTCAAAACCCGTTTGTTTAGCCATAAACCACACAGGGTGTCATGTGTGAAGCAGCCATGAAATAAACAGCGTAATGTGAGAAGCATTAGGCCGTGCCAGGTTTACGAGCGACATGTTATTGGCAGTTTTAATCTTGAACATACTTCAGTTCTAACACCTTTTATCAACACCCCTTCTGACATTAGAGGAGTTTCACACATTCATCTCCAGACTATCACTACATGCTGCTTTGCATTGTTGCTGAGCAAGTGAGTCATATTTGTGCAACATTCTCGAGACAGGAAGTGGCACACTTCGGGGGTGACTTATAGGGGAATAAAGTTCATTGGTATTGTCACCACGGAGATTTTGATCAGTTGTTATTGCTTCAACTGGACATGTTGAAACAGGGTGTAAAAATAGTCAAGAAAAAATCATTTCAATGAGCAAAGAAGTGAGATTAAATTCAATGCAGGAGAATTTGAAAGGCTTGCACTAGTAGTAACCATAACAAACATTGGCGCAGTAACTTCACACACAGCCACCAGTGAGTGCACTAAACACACTGCCTGTCCAGTGCAAAATCAACAGTGTCACAGCTGGCAGGCTGTTTGTACTTCCCCGACAACGGTCAAGCTCTCTAAACAATGTGGCAGTGCAGACACACACACTCACCCTGACACGCACCCGTACACATGCACACACACCCCACCAGTCCACTTGTTTGCATTCGCTGCTGCATGACATCATCACCCAGGGTCAAAATCCAGCGAGCCCATTGGTTGGCTGTGGCGGAATTGCTGATCAGGTCCAAAGATCACAAAGTCGTGCCAAGAGGTGACATCAGCATGTGGAGCTTAGCCAATGGCCGAGAGATGCCTGGATGACTCTAAAGCAACATCCTATTTACACACACACACACACACACACACACACTCACACAAAGCAAAGCAGCTTTCAGCAAATGCGACGTGCGATGTGGCCCTTCGTTCCATCCATCTGATATGCTGAAGAGGATGTGAAGCAGCTGAGAGTAAGTTGTGTCGTAAATAAAAAATGTGCTGTGGTTGAGCTTCGGGCGTCTGTTTCTTATTGACTCTCACTTCCACTGCTTATGATGACTTGACAGTATGACAGTGTGGTGTGCTTTCAACCCCAAAGACATATGTCTATGGTGTGTGTATGTACACTACAGCATGCACGTACAATAGCATATGGCTGCTTCTACTGTTTTATCAAAAGCAACAGGTCAAAGGAAGAGGATTATTTCACCCACATTTCACATCACACATCTTGTAATTGTGTTTCACGTCCTTTAATGTGGAGAAAACACAAAACAGCTGCTGATTAAACTCAAATTAAAAACCAACTGTTAAACAGTGATGCATAGCTTTTCAAAAACCTTTTTTACCTGTTTTTGAAAAGTCTAAATTAAATAAAAATGAAAATAAAGAGCCGTCCTGACACAACACTGTGCGTGTTCTTCCAGTGGTTTATAATGTGACATAACGTTCTCTCTCTGGGGTCTTAAGAGGAATACATTTTGGGAAATGCGCTTGTTTGCTTTCTTGCCAAGAGTTAAATTAGAAGACTGATAGCACTTGCGAGAGGCAGCAGTCGATTAGCTTAGCTTAGCACTAGAAAAGGGGAAACAGCTAACCAAGCTTTATCCAAAAGTACAAAATCTGACAACCATGATCTTACGGGGGCTTATGTGCCGTGACTTCCTTGAGGCAGCCAGTAGAGACAGAGCCCAGCTAGCTAGTTCTTCTTTTCCAGTGTTCATGCTAAGCCAAGTGGCTGTCAAGGCAGCCTCACATTTACTATCAATCAAAGCGTCTTAGTAGTTGAATGTTTTCAAGCACAAATCTACATATGTGTCGGGTGGGGGGAGTACAGTAGATCTTTGTGCGTGTGTGTGTGTGTGTGTGTGTGTGTGTGTGTGTGTGTGTGTGTGTACATTGGCCTGTTGTGGTTCAGCTGAATGAATGAAGTCTAAACCACCAAGAGAGACATTATGAGTGAGTCACCTCTTGATGGGCAGCCCTGCTTATGAGTTTGCTCCTCACAACCCGGTTCCAGGAAGAAAACACATTTATCCCCTCAAAGTGGGTCTTTTTTCCATTCAGTGCTGTTTGATTTTTCATTAGGAAAAGAAAAACTCAATCCCCCCTCAACATGACATTGATGAATCATTTGTCTTTGAAACGGTGGTTAACAAACTTTGACTAACCAGACTCCTGGAGAGCTTCCCACAAAAACTCCCAGAGAGCACAACAGGAGGCCACGTTTACTGCTTTAGCGATGTGGATAAAAGCCTGTCCCAGCAGCCCCTGTAAGACTGCACAAAGGCTCTTGGGGTTAAGCCTTCTCTGTACTTGACTGTGTTTGGAACAAAGGGCCTATAAGCTACTCAGCCATACTGTTTTTATTCATGACAATGAGCGACACATCTTCTTTAAAGTCTATAATCTACTGACCGCTATATGAAGCCCAGACCTAAATACAAAGGATCATAATTTTCCCCGTACTTAAGAATCCTACCAGTTTAAAATCATGACATTTCTGACCTGAAAATGATGAAATCCATAAGTCCCTCTCACGCGTTTTTGCTATTGAAACGCGTATTTAAAAGTGTCATTTGGGATTTGGGGATTTTGGTAAGCCAGTGTGTGCTTTTTGTCCCTGTCTGTCTCTTCCTCTGATACAACAAGGAAAGCTTAAATTGTCTGTTAGCTGAAACCTCTGTTAGTTTCGGGACTTTTTACTCTTAGTCTTAGCTGGATATTTCCCCAGGTCTTTGTCACAGTGAAGGCTGGGAAAGCAGGGGACTTTTCTCACACTTACTATTGTACCAAACTCGAAATGTCACTGTAAAGAACGACAAGAAACACACTTCCTCTTTTTGCTTTCAGTTTCCTGTATTTTTGATGCGAGTGGGGGCGTGAAAGAGTGAGCAAGAGCAACACAAACCTTAAAACAGAGAAAGACTTGGCTCATTAGGTGGTGACAGACATTTCAACCCACATTTCACAAGAGCGGTCATTGTTGAGGGCTGAGGGAAGTGTGTGTGGTAAGTCAGGGATGGGTGAATGACAGAGCTTAAGAGAAGGCTTCTGTTAGTCATTGTGCATTACCGTTAACACGTTTGACAGCCTGGCACCGATTCCACTATGCAAGAGGGAGCGTGAAAATCCATCAGACGGCACAATCATGTCTCTCACACACTCATACATAAACACAGTCATATCATCGTTACACTCAACCCCCCTCCCTGCCTCTCTGCAGCCTGTTTTGGCCTGGTAATAGATGGTTTGCTTGGCAGGCACTGGGTCAGTGTGCCTCCTTGTCTGCTTGGTGAGAAGGCTTTGACTCAGCTTTCTGGTACCTGGTGGTGGCTGCAGACGAGGGTGGCGTTCCTCAGCAGGAATCTGCTATTACCAGTAGGATACATGCTAAATTCCTTTTATTTCCATTCAGTGTATGGCCTAAAAACAAACACATTTTCAGTCGTGTCTCAAACGATGATCAGCCATAAAAGACTCAGCATGTGTAATACATGTGTAATCCTAAAATGTAAAATCCTCTTCATGTTATTGAACCATCTAAATTCCCAGAATTATTAAGAAGGACATGACTGTGGTGTCATTCATGGTGGTTGTGACCTCCACTGTAAGTCAAAGCCGCTATGACGGATGTTTTCGTGGTAACAATGGATCGAATTTGTACAATACAATACAATATTCCTTTATTAGTCCCGCGAGGGGAAATGTAATGTAGAAAGGCTCGTTCATAGTTCTCCTTCAGCTCCACACAGAGTTTTAGCATCTCTCAGCTCATTGTTTTGGTTTTATGCTCTGCAACCTTACTGGTTCAGTCTCAGCTTTGATTCTACAGGCAGCTGTTTTCATCATAAAACTCTAAAAGCCAACTGTACCGTACCTGCTCGGCACGAACCAATCAGCGAGTCTGCACAGGGTGCTGATAAGGCGTTGTGTCTACAGCTTATTTCGGTTGACCAAGTGGCCAAAAAATTATGTAATGCAGGTTAAAAGGAAGCCTATTCTTTGTGTTCCTTTAAAAGTCTATAATTATGTTAAAATGTTGCATGTCTGGTGCGAATTTCAGAAATTTTGCCCAAATAAGTCAATCTGTACCCTCAACACAAGTAGAAACAGGTCCATGTGCAAAAAAAACCATCGTGACATTTCAACCTTTTCAGCTTTTTCAAACTTCTGTTTCATTATGTGCAAGTAGAAAACAGACAGATGGCTGGAAACAGTACGTAACAGCGGGTAACCCATAGCTGTGTTTGCCACACTAGCCCACACTGTCTATTCCATTGCAAGTTCATGTCAGTTAAAACAGCTTACAGAGACAAAGTGCTGTATTGATGAACATAATCCATCACTGGAAATTAGACAACTCAATTTGTTCATCACATTTTTTCCCAATATGACTTCAAAAGACAACATTGATTGCAGATATAATGCTGTCAACAGTAGTTTCTTTCTGCCAGAAATGAAAAAGAACAGGTTACTCACGGCTTATCTGCCTCATCTCGATGCCTCTTCTCTGCAACTGACAGTGTACGTACCAGTGGCTCCTGATTAAAAATGAAAAACTAGTTCCATTAAGTATGGTAATTAGCAGCTTGGTGAAGTCCTTTTAGGAGAAATTATGAGTTGTCTCATTTAACATGATGGATGGCATCTGTTAGTACAGCACTCTGTCTCTGTCAGTTGTTTTTAATGGAAACAATAAGCCTGACTGGATGCCAAACAGAAAACAATATTCCCTCCTTGAAACACTACCTATTTTGTCTTGTGGCGCTTGGAGTGAAATGGTTTTTACAGGTTTGTTTCTCACTGATGATGATCTGAACACAAACTTAGAAATTTCACTCAAAACTTTTCTCGGGGATGTGACATTTATCAAACTTGTTTCTTCCCCAGTTAGATAAGCCTTGGAATGCCTTCAGGCAACTGGCCATCATATTATAAAGTGGTTGGTGCACCTGGTGTTTTTGGCACCACTACAATAAACTTTTTATCTGTTAGGTGATAGAAAATCTCTGCTTTAATACGATTTTACCCTCCATGATTGAGTATGTGTTAGAGCAGCACTGTAAAATATTTACAAAAATACGCTGCAGTCATCGCTCACCTTGTATGTTCCTGGAGTCATGAGAGTGATGAATGTTTTCCAGAGGGCTGGTTTTTACGTGAAAAAGAGCTGCAGCTCTGCAGTTGGTGGTGGCAACTGATCTGGGACCAAGTTGGCTCTGAATATCCCGGCCTGTACATGGGGACATAGGGAATAGTCCTACTGGATAAATGAACCATAAATTCATAATTTCCCAACTCTGAAACTACATTCAGGCCTCAAATGTTGCTCAGGGTGTGTTGTTTCAGGTAACTTATTTCATCTTTCATCACAACCATCACTAAAAAGTAGAAATATTCATATCACAAAGTAATCTACAAAAAATGTGTGTTTGCATTTGATTGATTGGCCACTGCAGTGCCTTCCACTGCAATGTATAAAAAGTTGAATCAGGTTCACCTCTTTTGCTGAGGCACCCTACATATCTCATATAATCATGCCAGTGGCTCTGTGAGGCTGCACAGGCACTTTGAGCTAAACACTAATCTCAGCATGCTAACAGTGACAATGCTAACATTCCAAAGTTTAGCAGCTGCCCTGTTCACCGTAATTGCTGTATGTTAGCATGCTGACAATAGCTCCAAACACAAGCACAACTGAGGCTTCTTTTTGTAGATATTGGCTCATTAAAATTTAGACCACAATTGATAGTAAATATGTATCACATTTTATGGCAGTCTATCCCATAACAGTCCAAACATTTCACTCAAAACCACCAGCCTCATGGCAGCTCTAAAGGAAAAGTCGGTGGATCAGTAAAGTCAATAGGATTCACTGTCATGAACCAAATTTCATGACTGTCCATCCGTTAAGTAGAGATATTTCATTGGTGGACCATCCAAACAACAGACTGGCATTGCCACCCACTGACCCGTATTGCTAGTGTGACTAAAAACACATCAGAAAGCAAACAGTAGGACATCCCTTTGTTCTCTCTAACATTGAGGCACACTGTGCATTTTTGTGGTTTTCTTCAATTTTCGAAATACACAATGAAACCGACGTCAGCAGTTCCTCAACAGTTCCACTCTGTTCCTCTGCCTCA
Organism: Chaetodon trifasciatus; assembly: GCA_037975065.1. Lineage (NCBI taxonomy): Eukaryota > Metazoa > Chordata > Actinopteri > Chaetodontiformes > Chaetodontidae > Chaetodon > Chaetodon trifasciatus. Next base: position 9,702,299 of record JBBMOE010000021.1, read on the forward strand.
CACCAAAAAGTCCGAGCCGGTGGTTGCAGCAGAAATTGGGTATTTTAGTGGTTCTGCACCTGAGAGAAACGGGCTGAAAGATCTGTGGGGTTTCCATCAGCCTTCATCTGACCGAGCCAGCTGTCAGCTTTCCCCTGACAGTTTCCGTGGCTTCACACACATCTCAGAGGAATTGACACAACTCTCCTTTCCTTACCTTGGTGAGACTCTCGTAGTTCCAATGTAGTCGATGACACAAGGCCATAAACAAGCTCTATAGGGAGTATGACATGACTGTGGGGGAGTGACAGCTTATTTTCTGTGGTTATATTGTGAATATTTTATTTTAACACCAGTTGGCTGAGTCACAACATAAATGTGTGTTTCTGTATTGCACTGAAATTCAGTGTAAGCTGCAGTACATGGGCCTGTGCTTTTCAGCGGGCTTTGATATTGAGAAGGCAGCACAGTGTTTTGACAGCTTTCAGACTGAGACAGAGAGAGAAAAAAAAGGGGAGGGGGGTCAAAGGGAGAGAGATGGGAGAGGAAAAGGGAGTGGGGGGAGGTGGGTGTGGCAGAGAAGGAATCCTGGGCTGCTCAATGTCACACTAGGGAGGACTGCAGGGAAAATGTAAGGGTATGGGGGAGGTTAGAAGGACAAGCTTATCAGTGTGTTTGTGAAGATAGAGGGGTGCAGGCTGGCTGCATGAACCACAACAGGATGGAGTAATCCAACACATATAATATGCACTGTACCTTCTGCCCAGCTGTCTCTCTGCCTCTCTTACACACATGCTCACATTATGTCGAGCAACGCTGCAGAAAGGCTCGGGGTGTATGGATATTTGATGAAACACCCCCACTCTCATCCTCCACCAAATCTGCTCACTAGCACGGGAGTCCAATGCAGGAGGAAGAGGAAAGTAGGGCACGTCTGCAGATTTAATGAGGCAAAAAAGCGCTGTGTGACAAGCTTATGTTTTCTCCTCCAGCAGAGCTGCTCTCCTCAGAAGACTGACTCCATTCTCTTCTGACATACAGCCACAGAATTCAGCATTATTGACGCCATCTCGCACAGTTCCCTTCAGTTGTAAAACATGGATTTTTGTGGATGCTCAAGAGGCCAGAGAAATGAGTCCCATCTACTGCATGTCACCGCAATCATATTTGATCGTTTTTAGAATGTAATCCCATTGAGTAGGCTTACAGTGCATTCAATCTCAAACTCCTTTTCATTTCAGATGTGTATTAGGTTGATTCACAATGCTGTGTTGGGGGACAATTATCCAGACATCATTAACTCAGGAATTCTCTTCATGTTTTGGACTCTAAACTCTGGGATGAAAAAGGAGGAAATCTAACTGCAGCTGCAATTAGCATAAAGTGCAAAAGTGACAACAAAAGAAGAAGTTTTTATATGATCATTAGGCCTGAAGCAAGGCAGCCTGAGGATCCATGGTACTAGTCCCTGCATGGGTTTCTCTGATCCAGCCACAGAGCTCTGAGAGTAACTCTATTTCAGTAGAGATGTGCTCAAGCTTAGTTCACCTGAGGGGATTCTGGTTGTTAAAAAAGGGGCACACACTCATGCCTCCCTCTGGTGTGGCTAAGGAACACACCCACATACACACAGGCACAAATGTAAACACTTCAAAGCAGACTTAAGAAGCAGTTTCCAGCAGCCTCAGCGAAGAATCAAGACAATACAGGCAGGCGTGTATCCAGAAGCCGCTGAATATGTGGCTAATTGCATCCTGAGGTAGGTCACTGCTCGCATTTGTGCTCCCTCATAAGACCTTGTTTACCGTTTGCAGCAGATATTACACCGAGTCATTGTGTCTCTAATTGAGGACATGGGTTGTTTTTAAAAATGTTGTTGTGTTTCACAGACCCAGCGAGCAGCGAGTGGCAACATGAGACGGGCGTCTGCTCAATTGGTGTCACTCAAGCAGAATTGACAGAGAGGCTGTCAATTTGTTTGTCTACATTCTTACTGCAGGGACTCATGGTGTGACAAATGTGGTTAGTGGTCAGGGTGACATTAGTAAAAAATAAATTAATAAAAAATGTCATTTTTTTGAGTCAGACATTGAAATTAGAGGCTGTTCCATTGTTAACACAATAATTTCACCAACCCTGAAACCCTGCAAAGATTTCTGATTACTAATTCCTTGAAAACATCCTTGCCTGAAATGTAACGATAGCCACGAACAAGTGCTGTTACTTAAAAGCCCAGTGTGTCTTTTCCCATCCGTCCGTCAAAACAGGCCTCGTCAATACGTGTGTGTGTGTGTTTTTTTCCCCGTCTGAAATGAAAAATGCATCTCATCACATCAACTTTAAAAGTGTCTGTCATTTTCACCCTGGGTGAGCTGGAAGAAGAGAGGGCACGCAGGTAGTGAGACTGAGGGAGAGAATGAAAGACGGATGCTGTTCGGAGTGCGTTTGATTGCTGTCTGATTACAGCTGCTCCTGGTGGGACGGGTTCAGACTTTCTCTCACAGATACACACACAGACACACACATTGCTCAGTTCATTAGAGGCCTGCTGGAATCAGATTGCTGGACGTACATCACCATCATAGTTGGGACATGGTCATGATCACGCATACAGAATGTGCACAAGCATCCACAGAGGTGCTCTGGAAAGCAGCTGGAGACATGCTGACGTGTGTGTGTGTGTGTGTGTGTGTGTCTGTGCTTTCCAAGCAGTAATGTTTTGATGTAATGTATTCAGTGCCTCGTGGGACTATATGAGTCGAAACACACTCGGCTTTCTCATGCTAGAGCTGCATGCATATTCTATACCATGCAACTCTTGTTTTTTTTGTGCTGCCAGTGGTTTTATAATGGCTTTCTGCTCCGCTCCGGGTGGATATGGATGGGTTGAGCGTCTCTCATCGGGAGGAGATGGAGGAAAGGAAGGATGTGTGTGTGGAAAAGAGTGCAGCCAAGCTGAGCAGGGCTCATGGGAGGGTGATGGAGGGGTGCGTGGGTGGAGATCTGGGGCCCCTTCCATGCTATTATATCCCAAGGTATCTCTCTAAAATTACCCGGTGTCTGCAGCACCGCTGTAACAAGATCACCTGAACTGGACCTACATCACCACATATTTTGGTCGGCATGTATGTGGACCTCTGATCCTTTTCCCCAGAATCAGAGTACAGGCCAGTTTCTTACAGGTCCAGTGACGTTAATGAGAGATGTGATGTGCCAACAAGGTCAATCACTTAACACCAGCTTGTGCTGGCACTGTGACAACACTGCTACTGTTGGCGAGTGTATGTGAAGAAGAAGGGAGAGTTAATTTTCTTTTGTTGGCATATGAGTCACACTGGGCAGCTTTGTTGCTTCCTGTAGTTACAGTCATGTTCAAAAACAAAGGCATCAACACCTGTTGTCTCTGGAAACTAGATTGAAGTATGTAAGGACCTTTCAGTATGCACGCCCTTGCTTTTATGTCTGTGATTAAATAGGGCCACACAGCTAGGAAATGAGCACACTGAGTAATGCTGTGGATGTATTGATTTCCTGTCTCTGCCTCCCTCTACTTCTGCTCTCCTCCACCACCACATCCCCCAGGACGGAAGCCTCGTCTGAGTCAGTACAAGCCTCCATACGTGAGGTGCGCAGCTTCTCCACCCTGCACCAGGGGAAGGGAGGTGAGGTACCAGGAGGTAGGGTCCACGTGGAAGGAGGTGGCAGATGCCAGGTGGCCTTCCTTGGGAACACTGGCTTCTCTAACGTGCCGGCTACTGCTACATCCACCCAACCTTGGTACGATTGGACTGTTACAGATTGACCGATGGGAGGTGGAAGCATAACTCCCTGCATGTCTGTGTGTTGGCATTGTGCTCTGTTCCTGACAGGCCTGCTTTTGAGCCTCTTCTTAAGTAGAAGTTGGTTGTCAGCACTCTGGGAGAAGCAGACGACAGACCGGTTAGTACTCAATCAGCACTCAGCCCGCTTATCAGAGTCCAGGCGTGAAGCCACAGTAAGGAGCTCTCCTTACTCCTTACTCACGTTGTCATCCTGCTTGTGTGTCACCAAAGCCTCACCTTCACACAGAGGCCATTAGGCCTGTCAGAAAGCATGTAAGCCAACAGGGTCACCTCCTCATCTAAGAGCACCCTGCCCACCTCCTGTCGATGCTGTGGTCATCACTAACCTGTTGTGCTTAAGTGCAATTTTGAGATAGCTACATATTATTTTGAGTACTTCACATGAGTGCTTCCATTTTATTTTATAGGGGTACTCCTCTACATTATTTATTATGTTTATTTGACAGTTATAGGTAGTAGTAACTTTACAGACCAAAGTTTCAGGATGACAGCCTTGCTAACGGCTCCATGAAATAATTAGGCAGCATGCTGAACTAAATGCTAATATCAGCACGCTAACATGCTCACAGTGACAATGCTACCATGCCAATGTTTATGGGGAATAATGTTTATCATGTTCACCATCTCAGTTTAGAGTGTCAACATGCTAATATTGAGGCTGATGGGAAATTTCAAGAGAACCCATGAAGTAAAGGCTGACAAAAACCACAAAAACCACATGAGTCAGCTTTATGGTGGCTGCCAGCATGGCACATGAATCCAATAGTATGTATAAAAATACTGTCCAAACACTGACAGGGAGTACTCTGCCTCAATAAAGAATACTTTGATGAAATCTTTCTGATACTCATGTAAACCCTTGACCTCATACCTACGTATATAATAATATAGGCAGAGCATACGCATACCAACCCAATGTACAATATATATAAATATCCTCTACCCCTCCAGCTACTCCACATCACACCCACATCCCCCAGGAGGCTGATAACCCAGAGCATGCTGACCCAAATGGATGGGCAGAGTAATGGTCTCCACACCCCAGAGCATTTTGTTGTCATGACAGCAGAATGCTTGTGACTGTCTGGGTGTTTCCTCGACCTAATCTGATTTTTACCGTTCTGTCGATTGAGCTGGTTGACACAAAAGCAGAGGAAGACGGTGTGGGAGATGAAGAGGTGTGATGTACCAGTGGGTCTGGGGGAGGAATATGAAGTGAGGTGAACACTACATCACAGAAAAAGGCCTCCCCCCTGGGGAATGGAGACAGAAAGAGAGAAGAAATGACAGAGAGAGGAAGAATAAGAGTCCAAGACAGAGAAGGAGAAAGTTGGGACCTTGAGAGAAGAAAGAAAAAGTGACGTGATACAGAGCTCAGGAAGCAAAGGAGAAAGATAAAGAGAGACTGTTAAAATGGAAAGAGATGGTTTTGAGCAAAATATTGATGCTCGGGAAAAAAAGAGGGAGTTAAAAAAAGGAAAGAAGTGGAAAAAGAGAAAAGGCCAGGGGGCTAATGGGCTCGTGGCTAATCAATCCTGAGTGATGGCCACTTTAGGCTGGGCCAGGCTGACAGATGGAGACCATCCCTTTGCTTTAGCTCTCCCCTGACTCCCCGACTCCTAACTCACCATGCAGGAACACATCAGCACCCATCCTGCCGATCCCCCCCAGAGGGCATCTGACATCTCATACATGCAACACACACAGAGACACGCTCGGCCCAGCCAGGGTCTGCCAGATCAGCCAATCCATTTATCATGTGAGAAACGGCCATATCAGGGGTCCATTCTGTTGTTCCCGACATGGATGAGTTTGAATGAGTGCAGCATCAGTTGTAGATTGATTCTCCGTAAAGATTGATTGGACTAAATGAGCGCAAGGATCGATTGCTGGAGATAGGAGGGATGGAAGGTGAATGAGTTACTACAACCACATAGTACTTTTGTACACTTGTTCTCACTGAGTAGAAAGAGGAGAAAACTGTTCCATTTATACAAGATTTCAGTATAAATCATGTGCTACCACAGCAAGAAAGACACATTTTCCACATCGCTGTGCAAACCCACAGCACGTGGACAGAAACGGACAGCAGGATAATGAATGGAAAAAGGGGAAAATAGATGCTATTTAAAGAGGCTTGAGATGATGTAGTTCTGCACTCTTTAATAATACTGAAAACAAGTATGCTGTAATCCACATTGAAGCAACTACACTGCATTACAGATGTAATTTCATTGTTGAAACACAGCAGTTTGCAACACAACTAACACTGTAATATTTCTATTTCTCATCACAACTATAGTCCTGACATTAGAGGTTGTTTACAATCTTGTACTGAAACCAAGCCAGGGTCCAAAACAGGGCCAGACAAGGAAGCAGTGTCATAAATTGCACTCTGCTGGCCCTGTTAAAAAAGATTAAAGGGAAGAAAGTGCAATCCAGTGACAGGCTGCTTGGATAGGGGGTGGATGGAGGGCTGCTATCAGCTCCTAAAGGACAGCAGGAGGCATGGGAGGAGGAGGAGGACAGCGCTGAGGTCTCCGCTGATAGATATTCAGCAGACAGTCGCTTTCTGCCCACACTATCAGCAGGGATGCTGCCACTGCATGCTCGCAGACACACAAGCCTCTTATGCTGCAATGTCAACAGCTGCAAGACTCCAGTTGCGACCGTGTGCTTGTTTGCTTCTGCATGTACGTTCAGTTGTGCACACATGTGTGTGTCACTCACCTTTTTTCTTTGTGTGCACTAAATCAGCGCTTTATACAATCCAGTGCGTTGTCTGGTCTGTCTTTTGCCAATCCCCTTGCAAGGGAACAGCTCTGCTTTCCTCACCCAGCTGTCATGTCGACAGACAGTCAGTCAGTCGGTAAGACACTGAGTGAGGCAGCATTGCAATTCTTCCTCCAGACCCCACTAGGGCTTAGATCCTTCACTTCCTGAGCCATGGAAAAGGGTCAAAGCACAAGCCACAGATGGCAGAACCCGGGCTGAGCTTTGGAGAAATCCAACTCTGCTCAGGATTGGAGAGCTCGAAGGTCGAAAAGGCAGAGAAAGGGGAAAAAGAAATGGATCTGGCTGGAAACGGGGGAGGAAACTAAGCAGAGACAGGCCGTTTGTTTCCACAACCCTGCACACACACACAGTGGAACACATCCATTAGGATTAAGACAGAAACTATAGTGCTTTATAGATTATGAGGTATTATTTCAAAGCATATTCCTTTTCATACCTATTCATAATTTCCAGGGTTAAATTTTAACATTGTTGACTTAGCAATGATGTATGGTGGTAAGATCACAAATGTTCCTGTATGTCTTTGCGAGCAGTGAAAAGCGCCTTTGAGAATAGAAGCTTCTAATCCACTGACATTTTGAAGAGCAACGTCTGGCCTCTTGGTGCTGTGAGAAAATCACCTGCTGAGCTAGGTAATTGAAAGGCACTGGTCTGCTATCATTATCCCACTTCACCTCGGAGAGGCTGACATGCTCAATAATGAAGTCTTTGGTAATTAAGTTAGCTGATTATTGAGGTGATATATAATTAAATTCATAGGAAATAGTCACAGGATTGTCTCTATTTCATTGTTGGTTTGTGGCCTTGAGTATTGTGCAAGTTACTTGAAAAAATGTAATCAATTACTCATGACACATTATTAATTGAAAAGGTAGCTAATTATTTTAGCCTATTAATTACTCAACAGCAACAGTTTGTGTGTTACATTATTCATTACGCTACTTTTTTTTCTCAACACAGCTCCATGAACTTTAAAAACTCCTAAACCTCGACATCTGAATGCTACAACTTCTGTTTTTAGAAAGAGAAAACCAGAAATTATTGTTTAAGATTTAGCCAGCTAACACTTTATGGGTCTTTTATTAACTGCTAACAGCTAGCTTTCCTACCACTTAATAACTTAAGCTAGGCAACAGCGTTAGCCCCAGCCTCATCATGAAAACTGAACAAAACCAGGTCATTTGCATACACAGATTTACAAGTTGCTAGCAGACAAAGCATGAAAATAAGACAGCTTTGGAGACACTAGGCCTTTTTCCTCTTTTAGTGGAGGCTAGTCTACCAAAACCAAACCTGCTCCAAGCTTACATGTTAGCTTCCTCACTGAGAGCAGGGAGAACAGACTGATAAACCTCTGTTGAACACTTACACATGACTACTCGTGACAGCAAGAAAGAAGAAATGTACTTTTATTATCACACACACAGAGTTACGTTGCACACTACACGCCATGCTTCCATGAAATTATTTCTCCGCGTTTAACCCATCCTTGGTCCGTCCTTCCACCGCAGCAGACCAGGAGCGGTGGGCTGCCAGCCGACAGCGGCGCCTGGGGACCCATCCTTTTTTCATCACCGTTGGTCAGGTGGTGATCTTCTTGCATGTTTTTAGTGGGGGTTATTAAAGGAGGAAACCCCGGGTGAACACGGGGAGAACATGCAAACTCCACACAGAAAGGCCCCTTTCCTCGAGCAGCAGGCACCGAAGGCATGGTGGAGGACACGCCACCAGCGCCCACAGCGGGATTCGAACCGGATTCTAGCTGTGAGGTGACAGTGTTACCACTTGTGCCACCGTGCCACCAATTACAGTCTCATCAAATATAAATGATGTAGTTTTGATTTATCTACCTTAATTAAAATGATTTGGGAAGGAGATTCTGCTTCAAAAGTCCATGCAGGGACATTTTAACACCTTTGCTCAAGGAGAAGAATAGACGCTGGTTTAGACTGAGCAAATCATTCTGCCTGGGTGCCCCGAGACATGAGTTAGTCATTAAGGACTGAAAATCAGATAAGTGAAGTGCTAATGCTTGACAAACACTCTTTTCGTCACACCCGCTCTGTTGATGCGTGGAGCCTCCAGTGAAAGATGACGCCGGGCAGCAGAAGGCGGCATGCTGAACAGGTGACAACACAGTCCCGTCCCTCCCTGAGACGACCAGCCAGGCTCAGTTTACTGTAGAAAGTCACACAGCAGATGGTGTCCAAGGAAGTGAATTAGCACCAAGAGGCCATGTCCACACACACCAGATGGGGGTAGAAGAAGAGACAAAGAAACTGGGGAGAAAAACAATGACATAAAGGCAGAACAGCCAAGGTAGAGAGGAGGGGGTTGGGGGGGGGGGGGGTCAGGCTTTATATGGGCTCATTTGTTTGTTTGCTTGTGTTTGTGTCATTGTTGGCCCAATGCGAGCCTTGGCCAAGTTCATGAGCCTGTCGACTGTGATTATACCCATTCATTGACTCATTAAAAGGCCAGATCCCATGTGTAACACTTCTCATTATCATGATAATTTTACATGTGTTGTGCAAAGCAAAGCTGTTCAAACATGCTAACTTGTGTTTTGTTTTCTGGGTGAAAAGGTGGAGGTAAAACTGAGGGAGAGGGTGCTGCAAAATGAAGCCTGTTTTCTCCCCCCCAAAAAACAGAAATCACACTGGTGTATTCCTCAGCCTGTCACTAATATGTTATTCTTTTTCTCTTCCAGTAACTTTCTTGTCCTATGAGGTTTCTTCAGACTCTCCGCGTGAATGTGGAGCCCCGATGCTTGATGGGAACATATTATACGGGTGACAAATTGCTCTTTCAAAAACAGAAATGACTGCTGCAATTTGCACTGGGACTGGAGGTAAACAGCCATGTTTTGGTCAAGGTAATCTCACAGTGTCACAGTGGTTCAGGAATGGGCTCCGGAATGTTAATAAGGGGGGAAAAAAGGGCAACATGACTTAAATGCCACACAGATGTGGCCTATCAGTGATGCAGTCTAGCAAGGAAATGAGTTGTAGCACTCTTAGCTGGGGTACTGTGTTGGAAGCTGTTAAATTTATGCGTTGACTGTACACAAGGCTGTAACTAGAAATGTCAGAATAAAGTTGTGCTGTAACTTAACTCTGAAAATGTCCGAGGCTATCTTGTTTTTCAATCTCCCTCTCTGTCCACGCCCCTCCAAAGCCCATCTGGCTGTGATTATTGGCCGTGGCCTAATCCAGCACTGTGTCCCTTTTGACACAATGGGGTGGGCCAACTCTCCGTTGTCTCACTCATCCCTCTTCTTCTTCTCTCCTTTTTTTCTTTTTCTCTTCCCCTCCTTCTTCTCTCTTGCTCTTTCTCTCTTTCTCTTTCAGTCTCCCTCTGTTTTAACTCTTGTTCCTTTTCTCCTCTTTGCCTGACTGCTGCTGCATCTGTCACTAGCCGAGCGGCAAGCGCCTGTGTGGCACTCTGCCAATGCTGACAGCTGGCAGAGAGAAAGAGAGAGAAAAATAAACGGCGGAGGAGAGAGGGCAAAGAGAGAAGGGAGGGTGAGGGGGATGAGGGAGGGAGCGCGGTCGATAAATATCAGCACAAGTCAAAAATTCCAATATCACCTTCCTCACTGCACATAACAGTGCACAAGTAGCAAAGGAAATCAATGACAGTGTGACAGATGAACAACATAAAGTAGTGATACAACAACAACAACAACAAAAATTGCATGAGGAAGGAGGTGACGGGGCACTGTTTGTCCTTCAACTTTGGAGAGATCACTCTTACTTCTCTTATTTTCTCCTTTTCGAAATATGTGTTTCCTTATGCTTCTGGTCATATTGGTAGGGTTTAAATATGCTATAGAGCCCCTTTTTTCTTCTGTCTGTTAGCAGGCAGCCACATTTCATGACGGGGGTCCACTCAAGCAGAGAGCTGACTGCTCTTTTTTTTATTGACCTTTGTTTACAGGAGGAAATAAATAATCAGTGGATGGATTTTGCGTCCTGCTGAGTGACTATGGAAGGACCCTTAATGATGAAACAGTGCAAGTCCTCAACAATAAAATACATTATCGTAACTACTCTCCAGAATGACACATACAAGCCTTTTCTGATGTCACTTCTATGGTCAGGATGACATTTGAAGATTGCCAGGGCCCTTCAAACTCATTACAAATCACTGTTTGAACATTAAACCACTTTCTGATCCAACATTACTGTGGTTAAAGTGAGACTGTGTTACTGATGAAAGAAGAAATGGCCCAATTTTCCTGAGACAAATGAAAAGTTCAATTCATAAGCAGTAAAATGCACACTTTCTCAGGTTAGAACACTAAAGGGTCTTGTTGCTACAGTGTTACTTGGTCTGGTATGACCATTAGCTTTTGGTGGCTAATGTTAGCAAACTTTAGATATTGTGTAACTGTGTCACTGGCCTTACTTGTTCAGTTCACTGACTTCATGACTGTTATAATTTGCATAATGTAATAACCACTAGTGGCTGCTGTTTAGCAAAAGCTACATAGTTTAGCTTTAAGGTTTAGTTAGGTTAAGGCACAAAAACAACTTGGGCAGGGTTAGGGGAGATTATGGTTTATGTTAAAATAACAGTGTCTGTTAGAATGGGGACAGCTGGGATAGGCTCCAGCCGCCCCCCGCAACCCCGAAAGGGATAAGGCGGGTATAGAAAATGAATGAATGAATGAATGAATGAATGAATGAATGTTAGATTGGGATATGATCTATACTTCATGCATCCGTTGCACTAAGGGATGTGCTGACCCATGCGATTTCCCCACATATGGGAATCTCGACTGCATAATTTGTGGTAGTGGGGGACTGTGTACTCGCTCTCCCCTCAAAATCAACACAATTTCCCCTCGGGGATCAATAAAGTATTTCTGATTTCTGATTTCTGATATGATCATGGTCGTGGTTAACAAACAACCAAACAGAAACACTGACTGTCAATGGGAAAGGAGAAACCAACAGCAGTCTCCCATGTTTAAGTCCAGTGTTGTGTTGAGGCATCCATCCACCCCAGCCTCCACCTTAGGGCTGTAGTTGTTTTTCTTGGGCGTGGATTCACCACAAAAAGAAGGCGTTTGTGGAGTGGCAGAGGGGCAGATGATGTAGGTCTGGTCATTACATGTGACCAAGAGAAATCCCAGGATGCATTGCTTCACTCAACATCCTGTTGAAAGACAGACTGCAGCAGGACAGGGTGGGCTCACAACACTGCAGGGTGGTCTGAACAAAATCATCAGCTTAGACACAATTTGAAAGTAGCCTGCAGCGTTTCCCGTACAGTACTATTTTGATGATATATAATATGTTTACATTGGCTGATAATGCAAAGAGAAAGTTGGTATTAAATCTTAACAACTGTGAAAGTATGAGACTCCACTTCATACAAACTCGCAGTGTTGTAAAGCAGAGGTCCAGCGTGCCAAGCCTTCAAAGGCGACAGATTAGTAAATCGCCCACTCTCCTGATGCAGCATCATTCTTGTGTTAGTGTTTAATCCTGTAGGCGACGTCAAAGGAAAACACTGGGTGACCCATCTTATAAATATCTGCAGTGTGTTTATTTGGCTGCACAACACTATTCTTTCACTGCTGTGCCTGCAGTGTAAAAACAACAGTGGCATGTTTGTAATATATACATACCGATGTATGAGAGCTCTAGCGAGAAAATATTTCTGTATTTTGCTGTCTGGAATCTCAGGAATCACAAAGGTCCTTATGCTGACAACAGAGAAGAGGACTGCAGAGGGGTGTCGAGGGGAGGGACAACACAAAAATGCAGCATTTAGGCGAGGAAGAAGGCTTGTTGTTGCACTTTTAAAACTGTGACGTGACAGAATGTGTCATAATGAAAATAGATGTGCTGCTGGAGAGACTAGAAGAGATTTATTGAGCAGATAAGCAGCAGGCTGGGTGAGGAGAAGTAAAAGAAAAAAGTTTCCACTGGGGTCCTCCAATATGCACAACAAGCAATAACACTCAAGAGAAATGAAGCTTTTCCTGCGCAGAATGCAAAATGGTTCACTCACACTTAGGAATGAGTCAGTTGTAGTAGGTCTGATTAAACGGTGGGGGAGGCGGGCAGAAAAGGAGTAAATCTCCATTTTTCCATCTGGAGAATGTATGTCAGTGGGCTGCACTATCAGCCTGGCACACATCTCTCTCTCTCACATTCTCAGCCTTTGTGAGGGGGGCTGATTCAGGGCAGTGAAGTACAGTAGTCTGTTGCCACTGCAGCCAATTTATATTCAGAGTGAGTACTCTGCACAACACACACTGCACACCCCCATTGACTGGCTAATGGGCGAACTGAAGAGGTCTATCTGGGCAGCACATATTCAGTTCATTAAAGTCACAATCGCTCTACTGTAACAGCTCTTTTCATATCCTCACATACTGTAAGGGAGTTGCGTAATGATGCTATAATGTCAAGTGAATTAAAACTCTTCCAACCCTACATGGCCAAAAGTACATGGACAGCTAAATGTACTAATATGAGATTGTTGGACATGTTACTCCTAAATCATGTGCAGTAATAGCCAACTATAATGGCCTCTTCACTTGCTGAAATGTCTCTATCAAGATTTTGGAACCTGGCTCCCGGGATTTGCTCCCATTCAACCCTGAATGGCCCTGATGTTGGGCGAAAAGGCCCGGCTCACAGTTGGTGTTCCAATTCATCCTTTATTTTCCTGCCTTTATACAAGGGGGCATTGTCATATTGAAACAGGAAAGAACCTTCCCAAAACTGTTGCTACAAAGCTGGAAGCACACTGTGGTACACAAAAGTTTAATGGTGTGTTTTCTCATGTGTCCAGTATTTATATTAAACTAAGATAAGATAAGATAAGCGGGCTGTAGCTTCATATTCAAAATACAGACATCCTCATAGCCATCAAAATCCTGGCAAGAAAGTGAATAAGCACATTTCCCAAAATGTTGAACTATTCCCTTTATTTCACAATTGCAGGTGAGCTCTTAGCAAAGACTTCAGAAAGAACGTAAAAATAATGATCAACAATGAAATCAGAGGCACTCATCCAACAGTGGCATGGATTCAGAGGCAAGACGAGCTTGGCGAGGTGGGGCGCCAGTCATCGTTAGCTCAAATTATTCAACTATCTGCACAATCGATAAGACCTTGGAATGTATCTCGTAACTACATAATGGAATTTCAAAACTTTTTAGATTATCAACAATGCTTGGGGGAATATCCCCCTGGCACAAACACAATTATATGCACACAATCTCCTCCCCAGAAACCCCCATCCCACAAATTGAATTAAGCTTTAATGAAGAAGTTATTTACCTCAGCCTGTATCACCCTGAGCAAGAGAGCAAAAACAGCCCAGGTTTGGTAGAAATAAGACCCACCCCAGCCTGTGGCTTTATCTTCAACCCATATGCACCAGTTGGTATATAAGATGTGTGTGTGTGTAAGTTAAACAGATGGTGATAATGTCTGAGCAAAGAGGAGTTGTGCTGTGTGCACCTGAGAACTTTGCTCACATTCTGTTTCCTGTGTTGAGGTTCCAGTGCCAACAGCTGTAGGGGAAGTCAGAGGGTGTTTGTGGGTTAGGCACTTGTTTATGTATGTATGTGTGTGTGTGTGTGTGTGTGTGTGTGTGTGTGTGTGTGTGTGTGTGTGTGTGTGTGTGTGTACATGCCCTGTTCCTCCACCTCCCTGCTGGGGCTGTTCTATTTCCTGGTTGCAGGTGCTGCAGTGAGATCACTTCCTGCCGGCTCCCCTCTGTGTGTGTATCCGTGGGCTCCAGTCATTTCCTGTCCACAGGGAAGAGGAAACTATAGGAAACAGGATGAGCATCCCGGCAGGAGGGGTCAGAGAGGGCTGGGAGAGGTGGAAGGAGGGGGTGATGACCCTGGAAATGTGGGGAGAAGGACTACAGATACATGGATGCACCATATCTTGTTTTCCTTGTTGAGAGTAGATAGTGATGTCTTTTTTTGGGAACTCCCGAGACATAATGTCACTATGTTCTTGTATTTTCAGTGGGGAGTTCAAGGTAAATGAATGACTTGTCTAAAGTTCATCTTTGTTTTGAACCCATCATTCACCTTAACATGAAGGAAATAAAACTGGATGACAGTATCACATATTATAAAGCCATAGATTGACACTGTTGGAGCTACTCTCAACACCTCTCCTCACAGCCCTCCCCAAAGGGAAACTGTCAGTGGCTGAGTTAGATTGTGGGTAATGCGGGTGCCAGGTATTGACAAGGAAAAAGAATGGGTGAAATATGAGGACATCATCATCACATTATTTTATAAATGAGAAGTGTGCTTTGGGAGGAGTTCAGAAGTCATGATGGTGATGTGACGAACGCTCCCGTTTGTTTCCTGTCTTTAACTCTCATATTTCCTCTAACCGACAAGAAGCTTCCCTTCCTAACTTAAAAATCAGTCAGACAAGACAGATGTTATTCACATATGCTCACATGTAGTCACACATACTGTACACCCTGACACACACACAGGCCCATTCATTACTCAAGACCACGGGCCATGTGAAGGGCAAGCCCGGGCAAATAAGTCTTTCTTCTGACATTTCCGCTACACTTCTCGCTGTCTGTCTTACTATTCTCCCCTCGTGGGCAAAATTGGGCTCCTGTGGAAAACATTTTGTGATGTCACCTTTTAAAGAGGAGCTGTATGTGAGTGTTGATGTACGAGGATGTGCTTCAGGAGTTTTAGGAAGATATTTCTTCACCTCCGGTGGAGGTTATTTTGTAATATCTGTCCTTTATGGTCTTCTGTAATAGCTGGTCAGACTCTAGTCAAAATAAAATTGCTGAGGACCTCCCGAATGTGCTATAACTTTAAACAGGCCTTTGTGATAAGAATCTTTTTATTATTATGATCAACTGCCCTGTGTGCACGGTGAAATTGGTTTCATCTTAGGGGTCACCTTAAACATTTACTTTCTCTGTGAGAAACAGACGCGGTAATATGAGAAAAGAACCTGAAGACTTGAGCTATCGAGAAATGTGATAAGCATTTTTCCAGGAAATTCCTCTCCTCTTTATGGCCTATCTCTTCTCCATCTGAAGATGAAGAGGATACATCCAAAGTCAAGGGATGATCCAGTTCCTATTTTTATATACCAGTAAAACCACCCACGCAGATCCCAACTTAAACCCAGCTCTCAGCTGACCTCTGGCCTCTTCATATCCTGTCAGAAGTTGCTGCATCTCGGACAGACACGCATAGCTGCATGTGCTTGGCTCTCCGGTTATGCTCTTGTGTGTGTCAAGATTTATGAATGAACTGGCGGGCCAAGCTGGCAGAGCTTCCTGACTCGCTGGCGAGTGTGTGTCGATGGAACTTCCTGTCAAAAGATGTGTGATTTCCCATGCTCACACAGCTGGGCTGTTCAGCGTTCTGGGAAAACACCTTTTACTACAGGGAGTGCTTGTAGAAACACAGTCAGATAAATTTCTGGTACACGTGATTGAGCTCTGAGTTTTATATTCATACTCTGAGAGCATCTTTGTGAAAGTGAAAGAAATAGACCCCGTTTCGTTTAGCTAGCATTTAAAGTTCCCTTTTTCCAAATGTTGAGAGCCCTCCTTGGTTTTTCCTTGCCTTAAAGGCCCGGAGGTACACAAGCAGTGAGGCACACAGGAGTCCTTTAAACACTCAGCCGGCATTCTTATGGGCGCATGTCATCGCTCTACTCAAGCATGCCAGGAATGTAAAGAAAGGCTGAAGGGGGGGACACACAAGATAAAGGATGGATGTGGTTTAAACAACTCAGTGTTCAAAAAAGCTCAATTCAGAGTTTAATGAAAGCACAAAAGCTTTGTCTTGCCTCTGTTGTGCCAATATCATCCTCATCTGTTCAGTCGTGTTGAACTGGCTTGTAACTGACTGAGAGGTTTGTTGCTGTCAACCTAAGTTAGTCATGCTTTAATCTAAATCGCCCGCTGACCGTTCATCTCTTGCTCCAGAGTTTTGTTATTATAAACAATGCAGCTCCCTGCAGGACATCTTTTATGAAATCAGATGAAAAATATCTAAACATTCATCCCAACTGGTCGGGGTGTGTATTTGTGTGTGGTAAGATGACTGGAGTGATCGTCATGTACTTTTCATTGGGAAAGAATGTAGTGTGGTTATTTATGGATGGCAGATAGCAGAGACACACAGAATAAAAAAAACAATGAGATGAGTATCTCGTGCTAATAGAAAAGCATAGATGACAAAAAGTCTACATTAGTTGGATAACCCTAACCCAATTCCTGACACTTCTCCTCGCTCCTATCAACATAAAGATACCCCTGCTCCTTGTTTATGAGGTCCTAATTGGTGGAGGACTGTCTTTAGGAGGCAGTCGGGATGGGGCCACACTCAACGAAGTCACTCCTCTGATCTCTCCTGGGGGTCGGTTAATGGGGCAGCATCAGGCCAACAGACTGCTCAGTCAGTTAGCCCCGAGGACGAGTGTGTCACAGGGCCATTAGCGCTTTAGCAGAAATGGCTGGTGTATATGAGGTGTCAAACCCGGTGGGACGACGCATTTCTAAACTCTGAAAAGCAAAACACATGAAGTTGCGCTGCTTAAAGGTTCCGTATTTTGGTAGCTCAGTGAATCAGCAAAATCAGGGGATGATTAAGGCAGCTGATTAATCTGCCGTCCAGGTGTTAGACTGTGCTGTTAGTCTCAAGTGGAGATTCATTGGTTTGGAAAGGATTTCCTCTTTCCTCCCAGGAGCCAAGGCCGGAAGCACTATGTCCAACCATAACTGCATATCCTCATCATTCATATTCTGCTACTTCATTAACTCCACTTATCTGGGTGGTTCATTTCTTTTGTCAGGGAGAATGAATGGCCTGCTATCAGTAGTTGGTCTACAGAGTCTCAGTAATCTGTGACTCAACTTCAGCGCAGCCACTATTACCCAATATCCTCTGCTCCTGGCTTTGGCAGATATTGTAAATTCTTTGAAGGTTTATCAGCCCGACACTCTGGCTCAAAGAGTCAGATTCAAATCTCTGTCTGTCTCTCTTTGACAATCCTTCAACTATGTGTCATCCCTTCATATCTCTGGGGACAAACATGTAAGAGTTCTTCCTCTTCCTGTGTGACGATTGGCCCGGCATCCTGCGTATGCTCTGCTGCCCAGCGGGGTACTGTTACTTCCAGCATGGCCTATGGGCACAGAGAGATAGGGTGAGGGTCAGGAGGTGGAGGAGGAACTGAAAGAGGTAAAATCATGAATATCATTCAAATTGTGAGCAGCATTTCAGGTGCTGAGTTCGTCTAAATATAGATTGTCACTATGTCATGAAGGGATCATCTCAAAAAACCCCAGAAATGCTGGGAGTGAAGTTAATGAATGTGTAGTAGCTCTTCATTCACATACATTTTTAAGTCAATCTTAATTCAGCAGCTTTTGTCCCACTTTGTAGCTGCCACAGAGCCATTTTAAAACCAAAGTTAAATTGTTCCAGCTGAAGAAAATACACAGCTTGAAAGAACTAATGACATAGCAACTATCCAATAATATAATGTAACTGGTTAAAACAGCATATGATGCCTCTTTAAAGGAGTTAAAATGTGACAAAAAAAAAAAAAAAGCTTGTTGTAGATCCACCATGGTTACATCCGTAAGAGTTGTGTGACAAAGTTCTCTGGTTCCATGTTTTCAGGTTCCTCCCTAACAACTATAGGCTGACAGAGATAGCAGCAATGTTCACTTCTGATTCATTGATAGAAGTGCCCCCACCTCATTGAAACTACATGTTGACGACACGTACAAAACACTTGAAGTAATCATAGTTTTAGCTGCTAATTATGATGTCCCATTTGGTTTAAAAACAAAGTGTTGGAGGCTGCCTTCTCTTCTGTATGTCTGTGAGCTTTGGTGTAAAGGGACTGTTGAGACCCCTCTACATGGCTCAAGTGAAAGCTTTGCTGGGATCTCCACACTCAATCTGTTTATTAGAAGTCAGGCATCCATCAGGACTGGTGTTGGTATGGCTGAAAATGTCCAGACTTCACCACACTTGCAGGCTTGTGGACTTAATGGCCGCATTCCAAGAAGTCTGCTAGTGCCGAGGACTGTCCAAATCCACAATTCATCAAGTCCACAAGGGGCCTCTAGCAGACTTTCTGCCATTACACATATTACTGAACATGAATAGCAAGGGTTGATAATGCACGTTCAAAATATGAATAGGCTGACTGGTTTGTTATATTCTGCAAAGGTAGACAGGTTTTTGTCCATCTCTGGTGCAAGGATCCTCACTTTAGCATTTGAAAGTGAATATAGCCTTACATTACAACTCATTAAAAATTTTACTGTGCACTCTATATATAGCTGTTATAGCTACTACGTCACGCGTCAGATCCTGCACATATCATACAGAAGTATACTTACAGTAATCATGAATACAATAGCTCATAATGATGATGATTTGAAATACGATTGAGCCGATAATGTAATGATATCACGTGTTCCAGCCATTGAGATTTTTTTCTTTACACAGCAGCTGACTTCACACCTTCAACCAGGCTGAAGTTGAATACGGTCAACACAACCATGAGTGCTGTTTTTGTTGCTTCGCTGAGGCCCTGTCAACCGGAAATCCAAAACATAGAAAGAATGCACTTGCTACCATGCAGTATAATTACTACACAGAGTCAACAAGTATCCTCTCGTCTTCTTTGTGAAAGAAAATCTCCACTGAGCAAAATTACAGATTTCCATTCTGAGCGAGGAAGTGCCACAAAAATGACACTTATTCTGACACAAACATGAAAAAGAATGCGGTCAGGCACACACATGCCCGCTGTGAAAATTGGCGTCCCAGAAGTGGCAGATTGTTTGCACTACATTGTTATCAGTGTGTGTATGCGGAGTGGTGTGTTTGTGTGAGTTTGCATACATGTGTAAACAGTACCTAACCCATAGCCTTCATAGCTAGGATTCCTCTGGTTGTCCACGTCCAGCAGACAGATAAGCAGATAGAGATTGTCCTCTGCTTCGTGTCCTCAATCTTGAGAGGAAGCTGAAAGAATGCTGTGGTGTAGAAGCAGAGAGTTTTAGTTTTCATGGATGCCAAACGACAAAACCTTTTTCCCCAGGTGGTTTTGGTCCACCATGCAGGAGTTGTTTTCTTCCTCTTCCTCTCCCTCTCAAGTACAGTCTCTGATCCACATCTCAGTATCTTCCTCCTCTTTTAAACTTCATGGCTCTTCCTACAGGTTTATTCTCTATCCACACGGGAGCATGAAAGCATTTGAGCTGGAGCTCACAGGACTCACAACAACAAACAATTCCACAGAAAGTCGTGCACACAGATGTGCACGTTCCAAGGAACTTCAAATATGAAACACTGTTCCCCCTCAGCATCTGATGCGCTGGTCTAGATCCCAGTCAGAGACTAGAGTGAAGAAGATAAGACAAAAAAGAAGGAAAAAAGGGAAAATGGTCGATGGATTTCGTGCTGAACCTGTCAGAATTCTCATTAGCCATGGCTGAAATGTTTGAATCCTATTTATCAAATCTAGCTTTCTATTTGATCTTCCTCACTTTGCATACAGATTATGGCTGGATCTTCAGGAATGCAATGTCTAATACAGGATGCGTTGCAGTGATACATGGCTTCACATGGCACACATTCAAGCACAACACATGGAAGATGATGTGGAATGTGCTGAGGGGAAAATATGGAGGAAACATGATCTCACACACACACACACACACACACACACACACACACACACACACACACATATATTTGATTATGTCTGGGGTGTCAGTAAAAATCATGACCCCATCAGGGGTCATTCAGTAATGAGAAATGGTGACTTCTGTTTGCCAAGGAGTGGTTATGAGATGTCCTACCATGAATGATGTCATACCCTTTCATGCCATGTACGATATGTTTTTGCCTACAGTTAATTCCTGAATGTCCAGTGTCAATGGTCAGTGCTTATGCTCTTACTAGTAAGGCAGAGAGTGTCTATCTAGTGTTACCACCAGGCCTCAATTAAACTTTGGTTTATGACAAAATATAATCAAAACTAAAGCCATTCCATCAGTCTTAGCTGCACTTTGTGTTTCTTACTAATTAGCAAATGTTGGCATGCTAAAGTAATATGATGAACATGTCATAATCATTAAACCTGCATTGCGGATGACACCACCCTCATCGGACTCATCTCTGATGGTGACGAGTCCGCCTACAGGTGGGAGGTTGACCATCTGGTGACCTGGTGCAACCAGAACAACCTAGAGCTCAACGCTCTAAAGACAGTGGAGATGGTTGTGGACTACAGGAAGAACTCAGCCTCACCTCCTCCATCACCATCTGGTACGCTGCTGCCACCACCAAGGACAAGGGCAGACTGCAGCGTGTCATTAGGTTTGCAGAGAAGGTGATCGGCTGCAATCTCCCGTCTCTCCAGGACCTGTACACCTCCAGGACCCTGAGGCGTGCAGGTAAGATTGTGGCTGATCCCTCCCACCCCGGACACAAACTCTTTGAGACACTCCCCTCTGGCAGGAGGCTGCGGTCCATCAGGACCAAAACATCACGCCACAAGAACAGTTTTTTCCCGTCTGCTGTCAACATTATTAACAAGACCCGGAACCCCCCGACACTCTTAACACTTCACCTCTGCCTCATCTGTCACATTGACATCGCCATAACTCTATGCGTTACATTAACACTCAGCTTGGACTTTCTGAAAAAACAGACTGTGTTTCCGAAAAGAAAAAAAAAAAAAGACTTGTGTATATATATTTATATTGCTATATTTTTTACTACTCTAACAGCTTATTTTTTACTAGATGTGTCAAGCACCAACTTCACCAAAGCAAATTCCTTGTATGTGTAAAACCATACTTGGCAATAAAGGTTTTTCTGATTCTGATTCTGATTCTGATCAGCATGGCACTGTCACTGTGAGCATGCTAGCTCATGGCACAGGATCACAGTGCTGCTAGCATGGCTGCAGGCTCATTACTACAATATCATGGCGACTAACGTATCATTAAACTTTTTCAGGGTACTTGGCTAAGGTTAGGAAAGGTTGTGGTTTTGATTTAATGTTGAAAAAGTCACTGCTGACTTGAAGCATGAGACAGGACTCGATTGCTTTATTGACATGTAACCAAAACCACAGTCTTCCCCAATCCTTGACAACCACGCTTTTGTTGCCTAAACCTAACCACACGCAGGAACCAGGGAACACAATCCAGGCAGAAATTACATGTGTCTTTAACACATTTTTGGCTAAAGAAATTAGCATGTAAAAGTAATATCAAGGGCAGACGGTTGGAACAGTCAATACAGCATTCAAGTGATTAGGTTTTGACCCATGGGTAAGATCCATGAGCCTCTTGTAGCATACAGGTTACAGTCTATAAAACCTGTGACCCTGTATACAGTAACAAATCATCAAACATGTTCTGCAGCTTGTAATGCTGTTTTCCGAAATGTCACCTTTGTTTACAGGACTGGGTTTGGTCTCTGTGTTGACGCCTGTGTGGTGTTGAGCCTGTTCGAAGGCCAAAGTGACGCTTACAGTGGAGCCTGAGGGGACTTTTGAAGAGGAGGGCAGTGGTGGAGCACCGCATCAGGGCTTATTAAAAGGATCACGTTCCATTCTGAAGACCCAGGGGGCTGGCGACTTCCTGTGGCCATGCGACAAGCACCAAACCCTGTAAAGACCAGACAGAACAGATGGACTGAGTAGAGTCCAGGGAGTTCAGAACTTCCTCCCAAACTGAAGCCCTTCTGCTAATCCTCTCACAGACTCATCTACTTCTATCAAGGTTACTTTCTCTGGTTTCACTTCTTTATTCTTGCAGACACTTCTGTCTTCTTCCGCTCCGTTTCATGAGGCTCATTTATTTTCTGAATCCATTTGCATCCAGCCCCCTCTGTCTTTCCCTTCTTCTCCTCCTCAGCTATAGTTTTTCACACATCATTTCCCTTGAACCCACTCCAAGTCTCATACATCCACTCGTGTTCTGTTGAGATACAACGTTCCCTCACAGCTCTGACAAGATGTAGCCTTGCATTTCTTTGCTCTCCGAGATGAGACAGTTGTGGGACAGAGGTGTCAGATCTCTGACTATGAACATCTGGAGAATGTTAATGCAATCAACGCAAATCAGATTCCTGTAACAGTCATTGGCAGGAGTTCAGGGCTCTGGGGGTTGAGAAGGGCTTGGGAGAAATGGAGCAAAGCCAGCGAGGCAATGAAAGAGGAAAAGGTTGCTGGTTTGTGTCCCAGAGATCTAAACAGGCGTGCTTAAAGAGGTGGCACTTTTTTTTCTTTCGCTGATGGCTCTGGTGTTTCATCAAACCGCTCTGCTCGTGTACAGAGCCTGAGAGATTAGAGAGGAAACACTTAGACGGTGAGAAAATGGGGCCCACTTCATAGCTGCAAACGAAATTTCAAGCCGAGATGTACGATCATGTAGCACTGCAAGGGTGAGAGGTTCAGGGTCACAGTGTGTGTGTGAGTGGGTTTAGTGCGCCTTCTGAATGGATGAACGTGAGAGTGAGCCATTTGTAATGGTAACCTTTGACCTCTCCTATTCAGGGCTGTCGTAACTACGTTTCCTCTCCCCTGGGTAAGTGTGTGTATGTGTGTGTGCACACACATGTGCTGTCACAGGGGGAATCGGACGTATTTCCTGGTGTAGAGTCTCCCTGAGTCCCAGCGTAGTGACTGACTGGGAAAATAATGATAATGCAGGAGCAATGAGGTCAGCCACTCTCTCTCTCCCAGCCTCTGACTGACCCAGATTGCCGTAACGGCCAAAGCAGATTCTGGTCCAACCCCCATCCCCATGGACAGAGCCTGGCCCCCAGGCCTGCATGTGAGCCACTCTCCTCTCTCCCTGCTTGTGCCCAATGGGTTTATTATTGTGAAACTGTCACTGAACACCACTCCAGCGTCCACGAGTAACCATAATCACTGATGACATTCGCACATGCTGCTACAGTATGCTGCTCTCGTAGACTTGACGTAATGTAAAAATGTTAATTATTGCAGTCTCTTTTTGCCTTTTGCTATGTGTTTTAGGAAATACACACAAAAATATAGCATGCAGTATATATACCATGTTTATTATCTTTTCTCCAACCTCCTCCATGTTTTTCTCAATACAGAAAATAATAGACTGGAAAGGAAGGAAGGCAGACGAAAGAATCAAGCCGAAGGAAGGATGTGAAGGACAGGATGAGGTAAAGAAAGATACTGGAGGGAAGCTTGTAAAAGGTATTTATACTCTCCTATTGAGCCGGCTAAAGGACAGACAAGGGGGCAGACTAACAAGCATACAACCAATATAGAGGCAGAGGAATAAAGCCAGGTGGCTGAACCACAGAGTATGCAATCAAAAGTGAAGATGGGAAAATCTAAGGGTGAAATTTTTAGATTGCTGAAGAAGCCTTTGTGATCTGAACCAAAGCCAGACATCGTGTAACAAATGTTAGCAGCCAAGGGCAGGTAACTGCTGTCTGATCCAGTCTGGAGGGACGAGGCGACAGTTAACGCAAGGAGCTGTTATTTTGAGGAGATGGCAATAATGAGTCTTGGGACTGGAGGGGGCAACAATCCACAGTCCACGTACACCAAGAGCCCCATAAAAAGACTCCCTCAAATATCTTAGGCCTACATTTCATTAGTGTTATGGTTCGTTGGTGCATTTTATTGGTACTGTTAAACTACTTTGTCAAATCTTTGCTTAAGGACAAGTCTGGACTATTACTGATGAAGCCTAATTAATGCTTCATGGACCAAATACTGACTAAAACCTATAATTACAAGCCTTGTGTTGGCAGTAAGATATAACATATGTGTTTTTAAAATGGTAGTACTAGTGGAAAAATCTTTTCTTCTTAAATAACCTGAATGCATTGTCTATGTGGACTTTGTGCTCATCAATCACCAGTTAAATAAACTGTATGGGCATTTGGAGAGGTGCTAGCAACTTTGGCAGTGAGCTACTGACTGGAGCATATACAGTATATCCCACTAAAGTCCACATAGCATTAGTTCACAACGGTTAGTTGTATAAGCTATCTGCCTCTTTACAACATTCAACACCCTTCCTGCTGTTATGTTTGTATTCCACTCAGAAAAGTAAATATTATTTTTAATTTCACATCATTCCTCATTGGTACATTTGTAGGGATGGCAAATGAGCGGACTGTCAAACATCCCAGCAATGAGGAGTCCTGTAACCTCAGCACTCCATACATCACATGATTTTAATCACGACACAGAGTAGTGCACACACTCATGGGTCACATTGGGAGTATTCAAATCACAGGTAAGACTTGGCAACGATCGACAGCAAAGACTCTCCTCCAGTCAGTTCACTTCCAGTGTGGCAGTTGGAACTGAAATGAAAAGATGAACTTGTAGAGGCCGTAGAGCCACTGCCTCATCCTTGCCAGGAATTCTCTCTGTCTCTCTCTCTCTCTCTGTGTTGCGCTCTGATTGGAGGAGTGGGATCAGGTGTACAGGTTCGAGCAGCCAGCTGCTTATCATCACCAATCTTATCTGCTTTAAATACCAGACCTGAACTCCTCCACACTGCCAGATTATAGTCTCACTTCAGCCATCTGAATGTCTTTGTTTGATTAAGCTCTTGCCAATTCTTGTTTCTCTTTATCTGGTCTGACTCCTGCCTCTGACCCACACCTGAACTCTCCTCCTGGCACTCTGAACTCCCCTTGCTCACTCTTCTCTTGCCAGTTTATCTGCCTTACCTTACATCGGCTCTTCCCTGGCCAAGTAACTCTGCTGCCCACAAATTATTTGGCACCTACTCTCTGCAACAGCTTGGGAGGTGTTTCTAATATTTTGTCCACCCCATTTACATATATGAGAGGGAAGGATGTTAGACACGCCTTTCGATATAATACACTCCAGTAGAACACGACCACTTACCATGACCTTGATATTAAACATAAAGTAGAATTATTATCTTTGTGACAGTGTGAAGAAATACTTACAAAAAATAGAATATGTGGCAGAGCTGTGGTACGATTGCATTACATTTTACAGGTGTACCTAATGAAGTGGCCAGTGAGTGTAATTTTAGCAAAAATAAATATTAGTTTTAGTTCACAGAGTGTCCCTCCACACCAGTATACCTGTCCTGCTGCTGTAGGATGGTGATGGAAGTCTGAATAAAGACCTGCAAATAACCATTTCATGCATTTACAGTAATCTGATGGTATATTGTCAGCTAATGCATTAAGATAAGCATTTTTGGCCTCTCTTAGAGGACAGAAAGTTGGCTTCTTTGTTGCTGTGCAGACATCTTCAACAGGTCTGTGAAGGTTTATGAACATATGCAATACGCTAAGTTTAACTTGTCTACAGAGTTTATTAAATATATTCTATCTGGAGAGAACTGAGAGAAAAAGATGCCGTTTCAAATTTATCTCCATTAGTCTGGACATGGCTTGAGTAGAGCCCAGAGGGTGGGAAGGGTCAAACTATCACCTTTCTGCCCCTGAGCTCTCCCACAGCTGCCACCTCCATCCTAAGCAATTATTGTCAAAAGACCCTGCTACATATTGCACACTCTCTCTCTTTCCCTTAGTCACACACACACTCCAAATACACACCCAGAACAACAGCAGACCAGTGGGGCAGCAAAAAAAATTTGGTATTCCTTCAAAATCAGCAAACATTTGTCCCTTTTCAACTGCAGACCTTCACAACTTTCTCCTTCAGTAGTCTGCAAGAGTTTTTCTGAGCTCCCTGAATTCACCAAGGAACACTTGTGTGGCACTTGTGGTGGGTCGGATTAATGCAGACATGCTGTGTGGCACTCTGTGCTGGCACAAGGCACTTAACCTACTTCCATGCAAGCATTAAGACCCAGTCATGTTAATAGTGTCAGCCAGGGACCAGGAAAACATCAAGAGTTTGATTTAATGGCCGTGCTTGATGAAATTCTGCACTTCCATCTGTACAATAACATAATGTCAACACTGCTGTCATGGGTAGAGATGATAAGGTGTGATAAGACTTGACTGATAAGCAGAGGCCAATCATAATGGCCCATAAAGTTAGCACAGGGTGCGGTAATCAGCTTAGAAGTTCACGACAGCTCCTGAGTTGGATGGCAGACCGAGTGGTAAAACCACGATGCATTATGAAATAAAGAGCTCAAGGCAGCCCCTAACAGAGTAATGTTATTGAGTTATCCCATAACTGGCTCAGCCAAATCCGCCTGCTGCACTTTGCTTAATGTACAACAGCTGGTGGCAGCTGGGGCCTGTGGCACCATGATGGATGTGATGTCATATCATAACTCCCGCCCACCCTGACCTCCCATGATTCCTCGTCTGCTGCAGGCTCCAAGAGAGCGGTGAGTGGGGCGGAATGAGTGGTGAGGATGCGTGGTATGCAAATCGTCCACAACTTGTCAGTGCAAAACTTGTTTCTTTTCCCCAGAGAGGATACACCATAGCTGTCAGCTGAAGACTCTTATCCCTTTGCTTCAGTTAATCAGATATGTCCTACATGTACAAGTATTTAAGTCTCAGTCCTGCCTCCAACACTCTGCTCAAACCAGCTCAGTTTCTGAGAATTATGTCCATAATGAGCAATCAAGCAGCTCAGATTTTTGTGCCTTCAAGGTAACGTTAAAAGTAGGATGGTGGATGGGAGTGCTTCATTTACAACTTTCATGCATGAGGCCGGAATTTGCCACTGACATTAACCGTAACCATGATCTTTCCCCAGCCTGAAACCAAATGTTTTAATTGCCCAACCTGAACCTCAAAAGTGCGCAGATTTTAGAGACTACAAGTTTGAAAATTACTTTCTCACTGTCTACAGACAGCTACCAGATGTGAGGTTCCTCAGGTTCAAACTCCTCCATTCATGCCATCCTGACCACGCCGATTGGATTCCATCACTGTCGTCATGGCATTGTCATAGCAACCACTTAGACCCCTGTCATTGACGCCGCTGCTCAGTCAACAGGGAGAGTGAGACAGACAGATAGACAGAGAGTGGGAGAAAAGCAATATGAGGGCAGGGGGAGGTCGGACGACTGTGGAGTCAGAGAAACAGTGAATGACATGATGTGGGTAAATATTTCATGTGATTTGACCATTAAAACATTTTTAATAATGTAGAGAAGCTGCGAGCACTGGCTGAAATGAGTGTTACCAGTGACTGAGGGCTTTACAAAGATCCAGTTCTGTTAACAGGCAGACCCACTGACTGCCCCCCCCCCCCCCCCCTGCAGGGATACTGGAGAAGAACTGGGATGCACAGCAGGTACATGGTTTATTAATGGATATGACTCTATTTCGGGACTCTGTGTGAGGAACGTTTGCCTGAGAGGGCAAAAAATGCACAGATCACTCTTAATTTTTAGGTAGCTGAGGGCACTTATGCCACCATGACATAGAAACACAAATATGCTGAATAAATGCACATTTCATCATCACTTAACCACATGTTGAGTTTCATCTCGCTTGTTTTCTCTCCCCCACCTCCTGAATCTTACTCGTACAGTCTCATTATCAAACATACATTGGATTCTTCTTCCTCATCTGTTTCCTTCTTTCCGTCTCATTTCTGTTTCACTCTCTTACACACATTCAAATCATGGACACACACACATATGCATATTTCACTGTGCCCTGACACAAGCACACCACTCTACCCTCCCTTCAGACTGGAAGCTACAAGATTAATCCATTTGCACAGCAGTGGAAGGGAGAGGGGAGCAACCACGGGGACCAACATTTAGAGAAGGAGAGCTAAGAAAGAGTCGTTTGGCATTAGCTGTAATTTGGCAGCGGCTTTACTGTATCTTTTAGACTAAAACAACGACAATCAGGCAATGTGGATGAAGACAAAGGCGTAAGGGACCCTTGGGTGTCACTGTACTTCTGACTCACCACAAATGTGCTTCTTGTAAACAATTAATTTATGAAAACAAGATATTGTCATTTATCTGCATGTAGAACTGCATGGGCACCAATCTTTGATATAGCAGTGGATGAATGTGACACGTAATGATGCCAGCTCATTAAAAAGTAAAAAGGGGTTCAGCAAGGGAACAGGCTTCGTGCCTGCAGGGAGGATGTCAAGGCTGATGAGAGCCCTCTTAATCTATATGAGAGTGTACCTGAGTCCCTGGGAGGTGGAGAGAGTTCCACTGGCTGGTTCCATTTTGAGAAGGGTAATGGCTCTACTACCTCTAACTGTGAATTGTTTAAGGGGAAATGTAAATCCTCTGTGTCTGTTTGCAGACTTCAACAGAATTACAGACACCAGCGGTAAAACATGTAGTCCGTTTGAAATCCGACAGCTCCCGGACTGGCTTTCATCACCGCTGTGTCATTAAAGTCTTCAGTGTCTGTGCAATTGCTGGAGAGGCCCAGGCCAAAGCAAAGATGGGTATCTTTCCATTACAGTGCCACCCTCTCATCCGTTATCCTCATCTGAAAGGTGTGTCTTGCTATTGATTTCCTCCACCTGCCAAAAGCTTGGTGAACAGCTGCTTGATCGGACAGCCACATTACTCATCCTGGACACTTAGCAGATATCAATAATCAGCCGTTTCCCTCTTCTCTATTTGGAATAACAAGGCCATACATCAGGCCCAACAGTCACTTGGTTACTGCCAAACTGCTTGAGGCTCCAAACTCTTTCAGTCCTTATAAGGTGATTCAGTGTGCGGCTGGAAAAGGGAAGAATGAGATGGGTCTATACGTTGGGACATTAGAAACACACCCGGCAGTGAGGGCTGCTGCGTCTTCAGCTGTGAATACCAAAGCATTCAGCCCATTAAGCTTTATTTCTGCCTAAAGCCAAGCCATTATTGGCCTGAAAGAACCTCTTGTTAGACTGTGACACAGCACTTTGGGAACACACACATGCGACATGCTCATCGATCAAGCTGGAGACTGTGTCCTTGGAAAACCTTGAGTGTGAGTGCAGGGATGTTTGAGTGAGACACACACAGGTGTGTAGTGGATTGTTGAGCCAGACAAGACTCTCTGAAGGTTTGAGGTGTTTGATGATAGCACGGGAGCTGCGATAAAGGCAGTCAGAGCGCCTCGCTGCTGGTCGTTAATTACTCTGGATCACCCTGACCTTGAGGAGACTAGGGTCACTCAGCCCATTAGGAGGGACAACTTGCCTCCACCCAGGCAACTTTCCCATGACACCCCCATAAATCTCCTTAAAGGAATCCTGTGAATGTTGTGCAGAGAACATAAAACCAGTTGGTCATTTTAATGCCCATTTAAGCAGTTTAGTACCTGCCTATCTGTGAAATTACTGTCAACTTGCGATAACACATTCTGGGAATTATGAGTGTTTTTTGGGAGCTGGAATGCAAGAGTATGAAGGTTTTGGTTATCTCCATACTTTCATGTTCAGGGAGATAATCGGACACCCTGGAATGTTGCAGGAATGAGCCCCTTTGGGGCAGATTCTATAGCAAATGAAAAAGGAGCTGCCCCGTAACTATCCACATCAACATCTATCATACGCTGCAGGGATAAATCATGACACCAAATAGCTTTGACAATTCAACAGTATTTGCTTACCAAAATGAACTATCCACTGTTCCAGAGGGCACTCAAGAAATCAGGCCACAATGGTCCATGATCAAATTGCTCCTGTTGTGCATGTGCCACGTCAGTCTGGTCATCTCCCTGCGACATAGGTTATGTGCTTATATTACACATCCATAGGCTTAAATCCTCCAATGACATCAATAAAGAACTGACAATGTCATCAAATTATGGCTTTCTATATATATCTAAAGCATTGTCACCGAGTTCAAGCAGATTATCTCCCACACGGTCCTGAATGATGCCTGATCGGCTTACATGTGGGGTATTTGAGGATGTTATGGATGTCCACCGGGAGCACCTGATCATATGGCGACAACCTCCTGAGACCTTCACCAACTGATGTCCTTGGCCCCAATACCATGCCTGCTGTCAGCCCTGTCCCTCCTGATGGCCAGAACTCCATTGTGGACAGATACTGTGGGTCTTCTAACTGCTTTCCAATTGATCTCCAGTCCCAGCTCATCACTGACCCATGATAACCTTGTTAGTAAGCCCCAAGGGGAAGACACACAAAGGAAGTGTCTCCCTTCTGAGCTGACAAATGGCTTTTTCTTCCCTCTGCTGTTGTTGGACCAGGTGTCTTTCATATTGTACCTGTCAGCAGGAGATATATTCATCCCGTTTTGTTTTTAATGTATTTTCCTGTCAGGGCAGTATCTCAGGCTTTGACAGGGAGTGAATGTACGGGAGAATAATATGGGTTATAACCATAAATCGTGGCCCAACCTGACTGCACTCATTTCCTGATGAGACTCAGACGTAAATAACAGCCACATCCTTACCTCACTCCACCTCCCTCTTCATTCACTGTTTCAACCAATCAATCCCTGATCAATCACTTGCAATCACTGTCAGGCAGTAGCCAGAGTATTGTAGGCTAACCAGACCTGGGTAAGCAGGACCTTTATGCAAATTCTTCTGTGCAGGTTATTCAAGCTAAGACAGATCAATGTTAGCTGTCTCAGCAGAGCAGTACAGATGAGGTCAATGCTGTGCTGGAAACACATTCGGGCAGTTCTAGCTGAATTAAAGTGCCAAAAAGAGGGAGAGACGACAAGACAGACTGGACTCTTGGTTAAGTGCAATGCTACTGACAGTGTGATAATACAGTTGTGAAGGCTGGCCAGAGGTGAGCGTTAGCAGGCTGGGTCAGATTTTGACGAGCTGGAGCCATTCTCTTTGTGACCTCACAGTCGTTAATTTAAAGAAGAGAAGGAGCTTTACACCGTTACACCCTTCAGGCTGGAAACTCCTAACCTCATTTGCATGACTGTCACCTGAGGTCCTCAGGTGATCACTCAAACCTACAGACACAGCAGACACGCTAGTACAATACAGTAAATGTTTTTTTCACTGTGTCTTTATCATTTTCAAGTTATAAGATGCATCTCTGTGATAGTTGTTCAGTTAGCTCTTGGTTTGTGCCAAATATTTGTTGAAAACACTTTTTTGAGTGTTTTTTTTTTTTTTTTTAATCAAAAATCCCCTTTTTCTCTTCCTGTAAAACATTAAAACATTTTTGAAGACTGATCTTGAACTTGTTGGTGTTGTACGTAAGTTGATCTGGACAACTAGCTAACCCCACCAATCATATGAAACTGCACTTGACTGTTAGCTTGTTAGTCATGTATGTGCATGTGCATTTCACTCAGAAGTAACATTACGCAAAAGGAAACCACTCTAGCTTCTGTTACGCAGTGACTTTCAATATTTTAAATAAACGTGACTCTCAAGTTACAAGTCTCTGTTATGCCACGTTTGAGCTAAGAATATCTCTCAGGAGTGAAATTTAAATAACCCAGACTGAACACCTCACCCCGACTTCTGAATTATTTAATAACTCAAAAAGATTTTCATGCCACAGTGACGACCCAGTGCTGGTTCAAACAGAGCTGGTTTTATGTAACCATGTTTTGATAAACTGGAGGAGGACAAGAAAGAGAATTGGGGGCAAAGATGGAGGGGGTTGGGTTATAAATAGGTCACTCGCAAACAAGCGCAACACACTGCAATGATGCTCCATGACAACCCAGCTGCAATGGCAGATGGATAAAATGGAAAACTGGAGCAAAATGACAAGCAAATAATGAATCACGCTAAAGCTATGTGAACTACACAAAAATCAGATTTGTTGTTACCCAGACGGACTCAAGTTGTGTCGCTTTGTGAGTGAGAAGGCCAGCTCTCAGTTGGAGGATCTGCATCTTTTTTGTCAGACATCTACTCTCCTTATGTGTCATTGACTCTGTGTCTGAAGCTGCACTGTGGAGGAGGACCGGAAAATTACAACTACAAATCATCACATGGTTATCATTATAATAAATGTCTGGGTAAACAAGTTAACAGAGCTCTAATTCTGATTGAAGCAGGCATGTGTCTGTGCACTACTTTGTTCTTGTGCGTTTAGAGTGCAATTCAGTGTAATCAAATGGGCAATGAGGAGTCAATGCAGTAAGAGGTGCAGAGTCAATGAGTCCATCCCACACACGGCTCATTAAAGCACAATGGCTGAGTATCGACTCCAGACATTTATTTATTTTCGCTGGGGGCCTTTTTCTGCTCTCTACCATCTCTGCCCTCCATTCTGGTGTGTGTGTGTGTGTGTGTGTGAGAGAGAGTTTGGGTGGAGGGGTGGGGTGCATTGGCACTGTAAATAGTCATGGTTTGACTTCTCTGATGGCTGGGACGAACATGGCTGGAGTTTACACTGCAGACATAGGAACTACACAGACCGCAAATACACACAGACACAGATGCACACAGTGATTATACACATGTAATACACACCCTGGCACACTTGCAGAAAAAACCCAAACTTACCACAACATCTCAGACTGCACAACAGCTGAACAATGTGTGTGGGCAAATTAGTGACGTTTCACTGGCTTTACTTCACTGCTTCCACACAGATACATACACAGATTAAAGCATTGCCATTTGCAAATTAAGATCGCTATTCATTTTCCAGTTAGTTTGACATGGCATTAGTCTGTGACAGAGGGAACAACAACATGACCTCAGTGACATTAATCTCATTATGTCTAGACAGAACAAAACGCCAGCAAACATCCTATTCTTCTCTGCTCCTCTTTTAGATGAGATATACTGTTGAATGAAGATATGAGGGCCGTGTCTGCCATCTTTTATTTCAACTCAAGGCCGTATGTTGATATCTGATGTCTGAGTCATGTATACAGGCTTGGGGATAACCCTCGAAGCTCTGTCTTTCTCTGTCTCTCTCTCTTGGGCTCCCCTCCTACCCCCAGCCCACGCTGGACCGCCCGCTGAGACACAGCAGGGCTGCCAGGTCATACTTAACACTAACCACAGCCTCACCACAAACCTCCTCTCTCCCCATCCCCCACACCCCATATCCCATCCCCCACCCGATCCTTAAATCTGCATTACAATGAAGATGGTTGAGGAGGAGGAGGATGAGGGTGGGGCAGGCTCTGAGGAGCGGGGGGAAAAACTGACGGGGGCTCAGGGAGAGTGATGATCTCACAGATTGACCAAAAAAAAAGCCACAGCTAGCAGATAACCCAGAACTGAGCTAATGAGTCTCGTCTGAGTGTGCATGGTGTTTGTGTGTGTGTGTGTGTCGTGGGGGGGGGGGGGTAAATGCATTTGCATGTGGTTGCACGCAAGTGGTTGTTGTCGTATATACAGGTCTATGAGTATACCAAACAAACAACACTTACACTGCCAGCTATTTCTGAGCAGCAGAGATGTGTGCGTGGTCTTACCTCACTCAGACCCTTTTACAATATGCAGGAATGCAAAGTTGTCATGAAATGTAGCCTATTGTGTTTCATTGGTCTGCTATTAACAGTGTGGAGTGTGTCAGGCTCTGCTCATATTTCATGAATTCATTAAACTGAATTTACAAAGGGTAATTGATTTCTCTCTGTCACTGGGTATCTGTCGTGTCGTTGATGGATTTGAAAAATGGTGGTGATTTTGGCTCTCTTCACTTTTTGACATTGACAGGTCATTCAGGGGTGCTGATACGGTTGTCTGCAGCACCCCTTTCTGATAAGGCGCACTTTAGAAGTGTCACTAAGTCTTTACTAAAGGACAAAGGCTTTTTTTTCTAATAAAACATCAGATCTGTAGTAACGAATACTAATAAAGTCTCTGATTAAGGGCCCCATCTTTCCATTACTTTCCAGACCATCAGCAAAAGTTATTGACAGACAACCATCAATCACTGGCACTGACCTGGCAAAAAAATTGTGCAGCACACTATATCCATTAAACCACGTTTTAAGTGTGGACGTGGTCTGAAGAGCACGAAAAGACAAGCTAGCTAAAAAAAAAAGAAAAAAGAAAAAAGAAATGCCATGTGGAAGATGGATAGACATCAGTTCAAGGTAATTTTCACAACCCACTGTACCAAAAATGTAAATCATTTGTTAACCACTATTAAAGGCATTCGTTACAACTTACAGTGTTAACTCTTTATAGAGGATGACCTGTCAGAAAGGGTTGTCTTTTGTTGGCTTTTCAGCACGACCCTTGCTACTGTGTTACACCTCAGCTTGGACTCAAACCACGCAGATCTGCTGCGCCTGACTGTGTTTGGCTTTACTTTCCATTCTGTCTCTGGCGCTCTGTGTCTCTCACGTTGTCTCGTGTGTGTTTGGGAAGAAGAGAACAACTGCAAGAGAGCGTGGGAGGGATGAAGAGGGAGAGCACAGGAGGAAGAGCAGGCTGCGATAATGATGAATGAGATGATGGCACACTGACCTAGTAACGCTGCAGTGCCGTTGCCGGTGGGGATGAGCTGCCTTACTACTGTACATCCTTGTCTGACACACACACACACACACACACACACACACACACACACACACACACACACACACACTGACTCTGCCCAACACTTTCTTCACTTCTTAACCCTTCACTTTTTTCTTCTACTCGTCTCTCCATCTGTGTAACCTCTGCCTTCTTACCAGGCCTGCATGTCATGACAATAGACGTAATCAAGGCACCACTGGGTGAATTTGCCATGATGGCGCAAGGTTTGATGCCAGAGTCGAACACAGGGCAAGGGACACGACATACAGTCAATGAAACTGAGAGAAGCAGTTTAAAATGAAGAGGAAAAAATGGAGTCTGACGGGGAGGGGGTGAGGGTAAAGGTTAAAAGGAAACCACGCTTCATTTCCCTGTGGTCACAGAGAGGTTGAGAGTCTCGGCTGCATAATCTGTGGGAGTCAGAGTCATCTCAAATAAACAAGCTGGAGATGATAAGGCAAACAAAAACAACGCCAAAGCCATATCCTCTTCCACTGTCCTCCTGACAGGGTTCCCACCAAAAAACGTGCCCCCATAACATCAGCCAGAGACATGGAGAGAAGCAGTAGTTGCCATGGTAACCGGCTCCGTGGCACGTCTGCGTGCACGCACACAGAAATATGGGGAGGGGTGCGTCGCGTCATGTCTGCCACCTTCGGCGCAGGGAGACAGAGACATGAAAGGGGGGTGATGCAAAGCTACACACATCAACATGATTACTGCTGCTTGCCCTCCATTTTTCGAGGCTGTGTTGTGTTTGCGAGCTCCCCTGTGAGGTGAACGAGCGTTCTATCAATGAGGCGAGGCAAACATGCGGGCTTGGCTGAGCAATGGACATCCAGCTACTATCCCTTCCTCCTCCTTCCTTCTCCTCTGAGAACCACTGCCAGACAGATACATCTGCAGGAGCCCCCGGTCAAGATGGCTGCCATGTGCAGCTTTGTGGTTGCCTGCTGGTGAGGGCCTTTCTGCAGTCAATAAGCCAGTTGATCGAATTAATTAGCATCACAAAGGGCTTTCTTTTAAGTCAACGCACCCCTATTCATGGCAGTGAAGAGGGCTGTGCACCTGATTCTCCTTGTAATTAGGTGCTTGGCAGTGCAAATGTTCTGTTTATGCCACACTGAATCAAACACGTAAAAATTTTTGTTTGGATGTGACTTTTGAGCAGAATTCAATGCCTCATTTATAGTTGCTAAACCTTAAAATTAAGTGTTTTAGCTATTTAGCTGTGTGTCTTAATATAATCTACTTTTTCACTTCACATTATTTCTCATCATAAAACCTATTTTTGACCATGACTCATGGCACTGGATTAGGTACTGATGTATTTCAGCCATTGACAAAAGTGCAACAAATGTGTAACCATCAATGTCTTACCAAACTATAGGAAACACACAGGAAGCAGCCTGCGCTCTTGTTTTTGTGATTGTGTATGCATGAATGGCTGAGGAACTGAGGAACCCTGGGAAATTACATATTCATCACGCTGATATGCTCAAGTGATCTGTTCAAGGTGACTGTCATAAAGATAACTTTTCTCCTCGCTGAAGCAAAAGGAACCTCAAAAACGTGTTTCTGGATATTCTCCCTCGCTCGAGTGCCCCTCTCTTTTCTTTTCTCTCGCTCTCTCTCTCTCTACTTGTGATGCTCATCAGTTGGCTTGCAGAGAGAGGGAGACAATGGAGGCTTTTAGTTGGATTTGAGAGCTCATCCTGTGTCAGGGCATGAAAAATGGGCAACCACACAAACAGGGGCTTTGACCAGCTCAGAGGGGGAAAAGTGTGTGAAGACGAGAAGAAGCACCGTGTTAAACGTGACAGAAATAAGTAGGCAGGCCAAGGCCAGAGGAAGTTCTCCAGCCACAATCTAATTTTTTTCAAGGAAATCAGGCTTTGTCATCTTTACAATGTGTGTACTACAAGTGTGTGTGCGTAATGAATAAGCTGTCCTTCATTGTCAGGACTCGCTGCAGATTCAGCTTTTCTCTGGTATGTTTTAAACACCGAGCTGGGTAAAGAAGAAAATAATGGCTGTGTCCGTACTAAAGTAGAATATGTTTGTAAAACTTTGAACTTTTTGGTGAAAGTTAATTGAAAAAAATCATCTCTGTACACTAAATATGTAGCTGTGGCCAGCAGTCAAGTGGAGAAGAAGCTGGGCGGTCTTTGCCCCAAACTCGCAAAATCCATCTAAGAGCAACCGTAAATCTCACTTTTAATACATTACATCTTACTGGTTTAACCCATAAAAAACCTGAAGTGTAAAGAGGTCCAGTCTACATGCTAAACTAAGCTAACTGCTGCCTGTAGCTTCATGTTTAGCGTTCAGACGTGAGTGTGGTATCGATTTAAAGTGTGCTGTCAGCACTGAAATACAATAAAATATTTCCCTCTGAAATGAAGTAGGAGTAAATCATAGCATACAATGGGGATACAAGTACTTAAGCTCAGTATTTGAGTAGATGTACTTTCCCTCACTGTAAATGAGTGATAAACCTGCGGTCTGGGCTCTCTGCAGAGGTTTGGATGCCCTGCTGTGAAAACATCTTTTTCTTGTGCTGATCAAACCAGGAACATCCCTTTGAAATGTGACATCTTTAATGTATAGACCTCATCACAATGACGCCCCACATCAGACAGCAGTGAGGAATTCCAAAGCCATGATTGAGTTATGTGTGCGCTGGCTGCTGAGGTGGGGGTTAAAAACATCTTTCACACATGTTGTTCTGCTTCTTGACTCAGTTTGGGAGAATGTATGGAGTGGTGGTGGTTGGCTAAGAGAGCTGGGGGTTGCACATTTTGAACCCCCGGGGGTGTATTCCACTGTGGGAAGTTCAGCCCACTGAATGGATGGAGATCATTCTCCGGGTGGCGTATGCATGCCTCGCATACCACGGCTGTGACATGTTTGTGTGAGTGTGTGCATGCGTGGAGGGGTCGTTCCTGTGTGCCAGCAGATTGGTGGAAACAACAGAACGACGAAGTGGGAGAAAGAGACATATGGAGCCATAAAGGGATGCCTCCGAAGAATATGGGACTTTAATAAGAGGAAATCGTAAATTCCCCTTAATGAAGTCCTATAAAGATGACAAGCAGACAGAGAGTCGTTTTGTTAACATAGGTTCATCTGTGGGATAAATGAGGGCCTTGTTGTTGGGAAAGAAGGGATAATTCGGTTAAGGTTGCCAGAATTAAGAGTAACGACTTGAAAATGAGGCAGCTGGCATGTATTAATGCATGTGTAGCCTTGTTCCATGACTGGCCAGTCTGTGGAAGCAGTCCGCTGGCCCTCATAACTCAGCTTAAAACGTATGAACCCTGACCTCGCTGGACCACAAGAGGAACCCATCAACTTTGGGCTCCCAAAACTTGCAGTGTCATCGCTGCGATCGTGGGATTCACTCATCTGGCCAAGAGACCTTATTACTGGCTGACAGGCTGATTCACTGTCTCCCTGTCTGTGTCTGTGACAAAGCAGCCCCAGTGCCATTGCAAGGTCTCCAGCGGATGCGAAGCTGGCTGCGTTATGTAACGAGTTTACTCTCGGAAAGTCGGCCCTGTCACTCAAAACCCATTAATGAATTCCTCGCCGCTCATTCAGACTGTGAAAAATCAAATCACCAAGATCATTTGAGAGTTTGAGCTACAGGAAGTCACTCAGACGGAGTTAAACTTCACAGAAACTGTATACGAGGATGAAACGGTGAGGAGAGTCTGCAAATCATAAGCTTGGAATAATCACTGCACCAGTGTGCAGCCTCCCCAGCTAAAAGATGCTTATTTTGTAATTCCTTATCATGCAGAGCTGTGAGAAGTTCAACCAAAAAGAGAAGTCCCTTCACCGACCGGCTGATCTTAAAAGTTCCTAATGGCAAAATGTTCTGTCAGTTAACAAGAAAGTTGTTGTTTCTCTCATTATATACATGTTGTTGAAATGACATCTGCATGAAGACATCTCTGTGACCAGATCTCAGTTTCTTGCAACAAGTGTGGAGTTTACGTTAAGTTTATGAGCCAAGTTTTAAAAGTTTTAAATGGCCAAAATCCTCCAGTCATCTGAATCGGTGGAAAAGTCTTGCTGATCATCCAAGTTGAGCAGCAGACTGTTGCAGTGACAGGGGGGTGAAGGAGGCCCGTCCCCCGGCTGCAGATTGGACGAAGCCCGCCTGTCACGCCCATGGGAGGAGACTCTGGTCGATTTTGAGGCGCGGTTGAAACACTCACAGTCTTATCACCGCCATCCTTTAATTTGAGCTCAGCAGCCGTGGGGTCAGCACTCACAGAAGGGGGATCTTCTCGTATCCAGACCTACAAGGGAGAAGGAGATCCAGTCGGATTTTTCACCTCTTTTGGGCAAGATCGCACCTATCCCAGAGCTGGATTTTTAAATCTCAAGAACTCCTCGAGGTTTTTCTTTTTCGATTTTATTTTTTGTTCCAATCACCTACAGGAGAAAAAAAATGGGTGCCCAGTTGTCCAAGGGTGGAGTAGCTGTTGAGGGGAAAGCCGCCGCCGACCCTGCTGCTGCCAAAGCCAACGGCCAGGTGAGTGAATCAGGCCTGACATGCCCAGCATCAGCGGGGGGCCACATGGCACCCAACGCCCACTGGCAGCATGGGTGCCACGGCGGGGCTGAGGGCTGCGATGGGAGCCGAGCTGATGCTCTTTGCTACTGAGAGCAGACCCAGCCGCCTGGTCACCACATGGCTGTACACTCAGTGAGTGTGAACCAAGCTAAAACAGGTTGTCTAAAATCCGGGGGACCTCCAGCAGAGCAGCCGTCGAGTGGCCATGCTCGTCCCCGCTCCGCGCGCACCAGACCTGCCTTTTGTTAATTCCGTCTGCTGCTCCCATGGGGGCGATTCAGCCGCACGTTGAACGCCACAGTGGCAGATTCTGACCCAAACGTGTGTTCGGTCCGTGTTTTCTGTCATGAGTTGGCTGTAGCCGGGGGTTAGAGTCGC
The DNA here is from genome assembly GCA_037975065.1 of Chaetodon trifasciatus. NCBI lineage: Eukaryota > Metazoa > Chordata > Actinopteri > Chaetodontiformes > Chaetodontidae > Chaetodon > Chaetodon trifasciatus. Next base: position 9,742,299 of record JBBMOE010000021.1, read on the forward strand.
CCTCACGTCGAACAAAAGATGCGAGGCAGACGGTGCAAAGGATGCAAATGCGCTCTGCTGGGGGCGCATGTTGCGGAGCTGCAAACAAGGCGCCGATTCAAACCCTCTGCCCCGCATTCATGCATGCGGTTATTCACATGTAGTTCCACTAGGTTACAGAAGTTTGTAGCTCTAAAATGTTGATTGTTGGAGGAGTTAAATGGGGGCTTGGCTCAGATAAAAACAAGAGCTCTGGTGCCAGCTCATGTATGCTGATGAACTTGAGTCGTTGGAGTTGACCGACTTGTAGACTTAAAAAAAAAAAACCCTTCTCTCTTCTCGTTGTCGGCTCTGTAGATGAATTGAATGTAAGCTGTCTTTGTTGTGCTGGCTGGAGTCTGGCCACGCTGAGCTCATGCAGGGAGCTGTGGTGGATGTGAGCTGCAGCTCCTGGATGAGCGTAAAAAGCAAGTTTCACGGGGATTCCTTTGTTCCCCAGCTCACTGGCTGTGTTGACGTTTAGATGCAGCTCTACTGCCCCCATGTGTCTGCTCAAAGTCATGCAAACAGCTGTTTGCATGACTTTTAGTTCCCCTCACCCCCACCACCACCATCCAACCACAGTCAGGGCAAGCAGCTTTCCTCAAGTATAACATGGATTAACTATTGGAGTAAATGGGCTAATGCTAATCTGTCATATGCCAGATCTCTTTAGATTTATTTGGAGTATTAGTACACATTTCATCTACAGTTTATCCATCTGTATATTTGAGTGATGTTGCCACTCAGTGTGTTCATTTTGACCCAGTTTGATTATTTTAATCTGTGGCTAATGAGTCTTCTTCTCTGCAGGAGAACGGCCATGTCAAGACTAACGGCGATGTGTCAGCCAAGCCCGACGGGGAAGTGGCTGCTGCAGATGGGAATGGAACAGCCGAACCAGCCAAGGAGGGCGAAACCAGTGCCGGGGATGCCATTGAGCCTGCTCCTGCCGCCGAGGGCGAGGCTGTCAAAGCGGAGGGCGAGGCCGCCAAGGATGGCAAAAAGAAGAAGAAGTTCTCCCTGAAGAACTCCTTCAAGTTCAAGGGCATCTCACTGAAAAAGAGCAAGAAGGGCAGCGAGGAGGGCAAAGAGGAGGCCACCTCCCCCACGACCGAGGACAAACCCGAGGAGAACGGCCATGCGGCCAAGGAAACCAAAGAGGAGACGCCGGCCGCCGAGGCCAAAGAGGGCGAGGCCGCCGCCGCCGCCGCCGATGCTGATGCTGATGCTGCACCTGCACCTGAGGGAGAGACTAAGGCAGCAGAGGAGGCCCCACCCACAGAGGCTGCCCCCGCCGAGGAGGCCGCCCCCGCCGAGGACACGACACCTGCAGCCTCCGAGGGCGAGGCCAAGGCAGAGTGACTGCACCCCGCCACGGCACCTGAACTGATTTTCCAAGATTAAAGTATATAAATATATATATGAGAGACTCGTGCCACGTTCTTAAAGTTATAAACAAAACTACAAAAGAAGACAAAGGATATATCACGTTTGCTGATTCAACCACCAGTTCACTGCCTTTTTATTAGTTCTACGACAGACGGAATCTCACCGGGCCCTCTCATGATGAAAGCGTCGGCTTGTGTCGCCCCCTCATGGTACACACAGAGACTGGCACGTGGCGAAGGTAATGGATTGGATGTGGAGCGAATCAGGAATACTGACTTATTTTCCCAATTCATGGAGAAGCATCCTTTTTAACAGCGTGGCAGCCCTATAACATTTTTCTTTCTCATCTTTTTTTGGGATCTAAAAGTTGCCACCGTTGCAGAGCGGGGCAGACCATCTCCTTCTCTCGAAATGACTGTTATATGGACACATAAACCTTTCAAATGATCTTATTGATTTTTAGAATTCTACATTCCTATGTTTTACCCCCAAATTTCAAGTATTTTGTCATGTATAGAAAAGTGAAAATCGAGGAGGGGAGGTGGAAAAAGAGCTATGTCTTTGTTCGTGCATTTTGATTCTTTTTCTGGCTAAAACCACATTCAAGCTTCTTGAGTATTGCAGTGTTCACATTTCAGAGTCTATGATGCAGGGGTTGGGATTGTGTACAAAATGTGAGCTTTTTATCTGCAAACTGTCTCTGTAAATATGTTTTGGCCAATATTTTTGGTTCTCTTTTATTTTGCTATCGTTTGAAGATGTTAATGGTTTTATTGTAACTTTTAATAAGGGTAAATAAATGTTCGATCCCCTCTGTCTGTGTTCGGCCTTGTGATTCACACCTCAACACACACTGATCGAGTAGGTGAATTTTCATCAGGAGGCTGGTGTCAGTTAATATGTCATGCATACACAAAAACAAGCACATGCATAGTAAAAACAATGCATGAAAAGACAACTTGGATGACAAGTAAAGAAATCAACCGTGATTAAGATTAAATAAGACATAACCATATAAACATTTACATCATTAAGTGAGTTGGAGCCAGCTAGAAAACCTATATGTTCCTTGTGGAATCTGGACAGGACAAAAAAAGGGTGTAATGTTAATTTATGGTGAGCATCAAGTATAGAGGATGTGTGGACTTCAGTCATATTTTATTCATCCTTGTCCTGCTTATAATACCATGAAGAGGTCAAATCTGCACCAATAGAAACTACAGATATTTGCGTATAGTCATATTTAATCTTTAATTTTTAACCTTAATCATACTTTAAAATCTTTTTTTCACAACCTTAGGGCCACGCCATATTGCATTTCACTACATATGACTTGAATATATATGTCAAATAAACCTTTGAATCCTTAAAATCAGTTCGTGGACACAGTTGGACATATGTCTCACAGGTAAAAGGGTACATAGGATTTCTTAGATAAGGTTAAATTAATTCTGCTAGCATCTTTGACATGTCACCTGATGCTGGAGTAACACCCACTCCGCACTGAAACTCCACATTAGAAGTTTAAAATGCTGTGTTTGGTGGTCTCTGGCTCCCTGTGGTGGACAGACATACGTACTGTAGGCCGATATAAATCTGCACCCTTTTGTTCCGCTTATAGGAAACATGTCAGCACATATTTGAGTGTTTGGTGAATCGCCAGAGCTTGAGCTTTTTTTCGTTGTGTCTATTTGAAGAGTTATACTGCATTGTAACGACGTTTTAACTTGGAGTCGAAATGGATTAAGTTAAACACGTTTAAGCGCAACACGTTAAGACACATTAAGAACAATAAACGTGTGCGAAAACGAGAAACGAACCGATGGGCCGACGTTTATGAACAGTCACAGTAGTTTTCTGGAGGCTGCTGACGGTTCTTCTCCGGACGAGGTGGCCGAGTGGTTAAGGCGATGGACTGCTAATCCATTGTGCTCTGCACGCGTGGGTTCGAATCCCATCCTCGTCGGAGTGAATGTTTTCTATTTGCGCAAACTGCTACATACCGGTATGTAAATGTAGACTGCTTTAAACAGTGCAGATTTGAATTCGGTTACTTCTGTATGGTAACATACAGTAAACTCTTTATATAAATACTCAAAAGCTGCCAGCGGCTAATGGGTAGAGAAAATAAATTTGAACGGTTTTCAAGAAGCGCTTCTTGTCCGTATGGTTGGGGTACTTGCGCCCTTCCAATGACCCCTCAATACACGCCGTGTATACGTGGTTTTTATTTTTATTTTACTTTGATAACGGCTCGTTAGACAGATAGAAAGAATTTGGTTTATCTGACTTTTAAAATGCTGCCATCTAGTGGTGAGAGACAATAATGAAACTATTTTCAGTCGAATTTTGAATGCGAGCATCACTAGCAGACAATTACTAAGCCTCATATGTATGCCAAATATGCAGTGTAAAATCTAGAATTAATATCCCTTCAGCTGTTTTAGAATCAGGGTCTTGCTATTGTTCATGCTGGACACCGTCTCTGTTAATGTCATTACTAACACCTGTTTCCCATGGATCATGGATTCACCTGGATTGTGGATCATTTGTGCCTACCACCATAGCCCTACTTGACATCCACTGCTACGGTTAATTATCATCAGATTTCTATTATATATACTATCATATATTCATACATACATATACTATCATACACATGTCAGATCCTAGCATATACAATATTATTAATGATATTTCTATTATTATTGCTGTGCATATTGCTCCGTTTCTCTGTTTCTCTCCTCTCCACTTGTTTCTGCTCGATTTTCTGAAGCCATCATTTTCTCTTGTGAGGTTGTCAGTGCAACATCACACTGTGTATACAAACCCTGACTTTCTGAATAAAATAGACCCTTCTACAATGAAAGACAATGGAGACACTGAGCTTGATCAGCAGTTTTATTTTACAGCTAATCTGTTGGACTTAAAGGGTCAAAAATAACAAGTCTTAATAGAAACTATTGGACCACATGATGACATTCCAGTCAACTCATAGTCAAAACAGAGTACTTCTGTGTCTGGGGATTAAACGCAGCCTGTACAGTAAGACTACAGCTTCAGGTTCACTCTCTTTACTCACACTACACGATGAAAATGAAATAACAGTGAATCTCAGGCCAATGAATCAGCTGGTTGTCAGAAAAAGCAGATATGACCCTCTCTGAACAAATCAATGGTTAAAAGTTAACCTTGATCAGTTAATCCAATTCTGAAGTGGCATTTTGGTCCTTTTAGTGGAAGAAACATGAATGCACAGAGCACTGGATGTCATTGTTTTCTCAGTCACACAAACAATAAAGCTACTTACAGTGTTGAAGATACAGTCATTTACATTACTTACATCAAGGTGTTATATTAAATCAAAATTATACATTATGCTATAAAAGCCAGCTCCTGGATGTTTCTCTTTGTATAGTCAGCCATAATGTGACCACATCTGTGGCACAAAGTCAGAAATATCACACACAAACATAGTACTACTACAGTAGTCCTCTTCTTTAACAGTGTCCTGCAACATACAGCTGGTCAGTGTTGAAGATACTTCCAAAGGAGCGTCATGAAGGTTTCATGTTCATGTGGGGGACAGGATATGTCCTTTTATCAGTCTTTTGATTTAATAAGTTTATCAGGTAACTTGCACTCCTCTTGTTTCCACCCATTAGAAACAAAACCAAGTTTTAGTGACCTCTGAGTCCTACAAGGTCGTACTTGCACTCGTTGCTTTGATCTTCTCCCTCCTGTTTAAACTCATCTGGCTCTCTGCCAGCGTTGGATCAGTCTTGCGATACTGGGACCTGGGTAGGGCCATGTTGGTGAGCTCATGCTGCTCAGCAAACAGGAGCCTCTCGTTTTCGTGGCGGATCCTTAACAGTTTGGAGATGCGCTTGCCGATGAGATAAACCATCTCACAGATACACATGAAGATGCACAACGCACTGGATACAACCATGAACAGCATGAAGATCTTCTTCTCTGTCGGACGACTGATGAAGCAATCAACAGTGTTGGGGCATGGGTCCAGTGAACACTTGGATAACCTAAAAGAAAAGATAGAGTTTGTTAAAGGCACCCAATAGATGATCACCTTTTCATTTCTCATGTTTTCTGTAGTCATATGAGCATTACTTGGGCAGGTCGTATCCATGGTATATCCGGTACAGAATGTAAAGAAATGATGTGTCGAATCCAGCTTTTAACACCAAACTCAGCAGATAGGTCCACCACAGCCCCCCTCTCTTCTTGCCAGGATTGGCATACAGGTGAGAGCCCTGGTGCAGCACCACATATTTTGCATCCTTTCCTTCGCGGTATTTAACATGAGCCATCACCATCAGAGATGGGCAGGTGACAAAAATCAGCTGCAGCGCCCACAGACGGATGTGGGAGATGGGGAAGATGTGGTCATAGCAGATGTTGGTACAGCCAGGCTGGAAACAAAGTAAAAGAAATTTAGAAAAAACACACTGCAATGGCTTTTTCTGTAATGACTGTGGCGTCTCAGATGGGTAAAATGAGCGATAGCATAGGCTGTTGTATTTGTACCAGAGATAATATCAAGGAGCCAAAGAGTTTCGAAGAGGCAATACTCTATTTCATACCATAGCTGATGCAACTGTCATGAAATGATAAATACAAAACAATACCACTAGTGCTGCCAGGAGGATGTGATGAACATTATAATGCCTCTATACTGGTGAAAAGCTACAATGCATTGGAGCCCTTGGTAAGGGCAAGACATAATAATAGACATAAATCTTAAAAAACAACAAACAAAAAACATGAGCATTTCAACAGCAGGACTTTTTTTCCTGCAAGACTTACAGACAAAAATAAAGTATAAATAAGTATAAAGTATAAATAAAGTCAGCAGAGTGATGACTGCCTACCGGTTACCGTGTGTTCTACATGCGGAAACATTTGCATATGAACCTAATGGAGTTACTCAACAAATAGACAGAGATGATTTATTTCTCAATTAAGTAACAAATGTGCTTAAGTCTGACAAAATCACTTCATTTCTTTAGTAAGGCTGCCTGCACTGAATGCTGAGCTCGTACAGGGCTCCTCCAGAGATTTGGTGTTGCACAAGCTGGGGACCTACAAGAGACACATTAAAATAGGAAAGGACAAAATTGAATTGAAATAGTCAGGACAGTCTTTAAATGCACCAGATTTCATCATTCAGGGTGCTTCCACACCTGAGCTTTTCAGTTCAGTTCAAATGAACTATGGTGCATTTTCCCTGTCATTACTGGGCTGATGTGAAATCTGTCAGTCGAACCCTGGTTCAGACCAAACTGGACTGAGACCCTTGAGTGGAGACGGTCTTGGTCCGATTCCAAATGAACTCTGGAAGGGTTTGTTTGTGGGGGGAACGTTATCTGACCTTAATCCAATCCAACTGCTAGGCCTACTCAGCAAGTTTGAGCAGATAGGCTCCTGGAGCCAGGTGTGCTTTGCATAGTGGGATGCAGATGAGCAAATGCAACAGTTGCAAGCAGCTAGTCGGAGAGTGAATTGAGGTCGGACTTGGAATAGCAGAATGTAGTACACTGTGTTTGGTCAGTGAGCCTCCCTTAGGACCTTCTTTTTCTATTTACATTCTTGCGCCCACCCCAGACACATTTGACCAGCGAGTGAAGTTAACATTCTCACATTGCCTGTGATGCTGCACTTTTGCTCACTTGGATTTTTCTCTGTGTGAAAAGAAACCAAATTCACCAACTCGTCAACTGATTGAGCAAGCAAACTATAGATGTAAAAACTCCTTTAGGCTGGCTTAATGTTAATGTGGTGCTTCCTAGAAGGAAAGTGATTTCTCCATGCAAAGTGTGAGCACAGACAAACCAGTGCGGCTCCTCCATCTTACCTGTCGAGTATTACACACAAAATCTTTGCTCTCGTCACCCCAAACCCTCTGTGCTGCCACCACAAACACCAGGACACGGAACACAAACACCATGGACAGCCAGATCCGTCCAAACGCAGTGGAGTATTTATTGACTCCACTCAGCAGACTCTCCAGTCCTGACCAGTTCATTCCTACTGCTGCACTGGCCTGGCTGATAGAAACAAATTCACCCTGTAAAGGAGAGGAAGAAAGAAAAGAGGGTTATGTTGTCACATCCTTAAGATAAAAACAGATCATAGCTGAATTACTTGTGAGATGTCGTAAGATATCACTTCTAACTGGCTTTGCTCTCTATGACAATAATCAAGTCAAATCTATCGGCCACATCTCGCCCAGGCCAACAGATGCAAGTAACTGCACCAGAAACCGGTGTGTCTGACGTAGAGCTTGCATGGGCTTGTATGAAATTGTTTGTAAAGTGCAGATTTGCCTGGAGAGGTAGGTAGAAACATTGTTTCATGTCATGTCTGAAGGTGTTTCTTGGCTGAGTCCACTGAGTTAAAAAAGCCTGCTGACTTTTTTAAAGCTTCATAAATCGTTATTCAAGATTATTAACATTATCAGACCCCTCACTAAAGTCCACGCTTCAGTAACCATGACAAGATGTAAACAGGCCAGAGAAGACAGAATCATGTTACACTCAGGGTGGAAAATGAACGTCTGTCAGCTGTCTGCATGGGCTGATGGATGAATCTACATGAACAATCTGTTTTTCTTTTGCAGCAATAATTTTTAAACTGACAGATGAGCAAGTAACCCCTCAATTTAAAGGAATGATTGAATACTGAAGAACCCACCCTTATCCCTTTCTTGACAACAATTCAAGAAAAATATACAGCCGCAGCTAGCAGCCAGTTATCTTAGCTTAGCACAAAGACTAGAAACAAAGGGAAACAGCTAGCCTGGCTCTGTTCAAAGAAAACAAAATGTGTCAACCATCACCTCTAAAGCTCTACTTTCGATCTGGTTTGTTTGATCGGCACAAAAAAAGTGTAAGAACAACAAGTTGCTGTTGCCAGACTATTTCTTGGCTGGAATCACTGACTTACTGAAGTCTCCACTGATTGCCTCGCAGCTACTCCTGACCAAGAGGCAGAAGCACATTATCTCTCCGCCGACATTTTTGCAAATGTCAAGCAAAAACTTATGTTGCTAATACAAACTAGTCAATTCTGCACATAATTACCAGGCAGAAAACATTCACTTGCTAACAATGTGCTGTATGACCAGCAGGCAGGCCACTGTGAAGCTGGTACACATAACCATAAGCTATCTTAAGTTACTGTGTGATGTCATTTTGCATTGCATACAGGGGTTTTGATTCTGTCCACACAGCTGCTGTGTGTATGTGGACAATAAGCATCGCTGCTCTTTTTGTGGCTGTGTTTGTCTGCTGTGCTGAATGGACACAGTGGAAATGCAAGCATGTGTGTGACAGTAATGAGGTTCATGAATGAAGCAGCCTCGTGTCATTAGTCCAGTATAAATATACCTTCCATCATAGCTAGTGTGTGGTGTCAGAGTTTATGTTACTTAGATACTGGGTTGTGTGTGTTTAACAAAGATATCTTTGTCCTTGCAAATAAAATCTAATCAGTGCACAAATTTTCTATTGTGCACTGGTGGTTTCCATAGGTACATGGGGCTAGCATTGATAGAAACACTGTCTTCTTTTCCTACACTGCATACTAGTAAAACACAATAACTGTAAACTCTAGGTCAGTATTTCATTGTATGTGTGTTGACATACAAGTCGTGAGGGTTTTTCATGCAAAACGAAAAACGCTTCTCTGAAAACTAGATTTTGTTGGTTGTTTTTCTCGCAATGATCATACTTGAAACCATAAACTTTCTTTTCATGATTCATCACATTACTGGTCATGAAGATAAATAACATCCATATGGGAACAGCATCCTTACGCCTGTATGGTTTCTGAAGCAGTGCAGGATCACGCACTGTTTAGGAAAGAGTAAAATATTTAGATTTCAGTAAATAGGAGTGGCTCAGACTTTTCAGTGTTAACGCTTTAAACTCTGGATAAATCAATGTGTAGTTTCTAGCTGTCATGTAAGATAAATAAGATACGGCTTTTGATGTGACTTGACATAGATCTTTTATTAAAACATCAGATCTGGTCCAGTAAGTGACATTTAGCTGCCTGGACTTGCCTTGATTATGATCAGACTGTTTTGGATTCTACATTAAAATGTGTGTTTTTGACCTCAGGCAGTGACTGCTGGTGCAAAATATGCGAATGATGAGTTGAAAGAACTATTGTTTACATGAAGGGATGTTGTGGCAAATAAAACTGTAGATGTTCATATACAGTAATGAAAGTTATGTAATCCACATTTATAGGAACACCACATTTTGCTTTTTGAAATAATTTCTTTGTTCTGATTGCTCAATATCCTGCCACACTCGAAGTTTGTGTCTTAGGAATAGGAAAAGGTTCCTTCCATTGTGTCTTTCCTTTTAGTGGGAAGGATGGTGTTTTTTTCCTTTTGTTGGCATGAATAACAACTTGTATCTGCCTTTGTTTTAGGGTAAATAAGGAAAAATACATCACTGTACCTGAGCCTGTGTTAAATTCAAACACTGCTGGCTACAATCTCTTCTTTACCGTACTGACTTGAACCTTGTGATACACTGAAGTTAATAAAAATCAAACAAAAGTAACCTTACCTAGTGTTGAAACCCGCCTCAAACACCCAAACCCAATATGTCCACACCAGCAGGAGAAGCTTAACGTACAACAGTAAAGTTAAATACCGTGAAAGAAAAACCAGTTTCAACTGTTCTGATCCTTTTTCTCTCTGTGTCTTTCCTTGCTCTCTCGCCCTTCCCTCAGAAATCCTGCCAAACCAGATTCAGCAGCTGCTACGTCATCGCACACATAGACTTTACATGCCCTGTCTTGTCAGTTTGACACAGGGAGACTCCACTCCCTACAAGCCATGTAACCTTACACCTCATAAATAGGTAAAAAACCCCAGCACATATGAGGAGCAGGGAGAAAGAACATCCATCCTTGCCAACCAAAATGCCTGTGGTGTGTGTGTGTGTGTGTGTGTGTGTGTGTGTGTGTGGGAGAAGGAGTAAGGAAGAAAGAGAGGGAGGGAGATGCCACACCCTCTGTGTTGTTACACAGGGAGCAATGCAAATGTGGTTTTACACTGAGCGACGCGTTCAAATGCTAGACAGACCAGCAGAATTAAATGCATTCAGTTTCCGTTACTTTCAACAGCTTATTTGAAATAGAATGGTACTTTATGGCTGCATAAAATAAAACAAATGCGTTATAGAGGCAAGATCATGCAAAGGGACATAATGAAACAGTGAAATCTGAAAATGTTCATAAGCTGAAAAAAAAAAATGATTTAAAAAATGATTTATGGCAAATGTTTTTTATTTGTAAGGATGTTTGATCAAATCTAGTGGAATGTGTAACCTTAGAACAATGGGTACAGGTGAACAGGTTTAAACCTTTATAGAAAATGTTGTGATGCCAGCAGAGTAAAGGTTAGGGTTCACACAAGAGGCAGACACATTAGCAGTGCTGCCTTCAGAAAGGCAATGCTGCAAACCTCCTAACCTGACAGAAAACACATTTTAAAACCTGCAAACAGCCGAACATCTGGCCACAGTTAAATTACAATTTGTTTGCTTGCAGCTTTATTCAGTGATACAGAACATTAAAGAAATATTATTAAGACAGAATTTTCAGGTCCGCCGGGACAAAACCGATAAAAATGTGACTTAGATAGATAAATGAATAAACCTGATATCGCACATTAAATGCATTAAATAGCACTTTTGTAAAACAAAGCAGCGTAATATGATATTAGGTTACCCAGGGCGCTCGGGCAATTTTTAAAACGGCATTATATTCAAGCTAGCAGGAGACAAACTGGAAAAACCGGAAGTGTATGAGGTCTGTCTACAAATTAAAACGGTCCTACTTTTTCAAAACCGTGCAACGCACTCTTTCTGTATCAGTTTTATTATTGAAAGCTTGCGACCGGAAGTTGTGATGTTTGTTGTAGCTAATTCGACATTTCTGTTCAACATGTCTCCGTTGCAGGCTCTTCTCAGCTATTAGAAGCGTCTGGATTTGTCACGAAACTACTGCGTTTTGTAAGTAGCTGTGTCAGTCTTGTGTGTTTGATGTCGATGTAGCAACTGTTACCATTGTGTCGCTAATGATGTCTGTATTAACGAGGCCACTGTGGTCGCTGTCATCTGGCTGTTATTGAAAACCGGCGAATGCTGTAGCCTGGAAGCGTTAGCTTGCTGTTTGTTCTGGGTACATGGTTGTTGACCTGTTTTTATGTGACCTGGCTGGCGGCGGAGCCTCTAATGACAGATGGCGTTGTTGAATAGTCTAGTAATATTACGTAGTTTCTAAATCATGTGCTGACATTTTGTCTTAAACTAGGTTGTAAGTGGTTTTGTAACGTGTAAATTGCAGCGATGTGTGTTCCTTTAAAAACAGCTACCAGTGACGTTAAGCTAGCTGGCTTTTGTTAATAAGGTAACATCCATGGTGAGTTCACGTTAGAACATCGCCCGAGCTAACATGAACATTCTCTGAACACACTGTTAGCTAAAACACTGCTGCACAAGCAGGGAATGATAGGCTAGCCAGATATTGAGCTCCCGACAATATGTACGTTGAAACGTTACTAAATAGTTTATAAATTATTGTTTACTGGCAGGTGTAAAATTAGCTAACGTCAGATCTCTGAGCCGTTACACAGTTTGTCTTCAGCTGAGCACCGTTAGCTTTGTTACGTTCCGTTATTTTCTAATGGAGTCGCCGAACTCCAACGTTAAATAAAACCAGCTCGTGTATTTTATGTTGGTCCGATATGCAGAGATACAAGCTGTGTGGTTTGAGTTAACCACTATATATACGGGATATCAACACATGAGCTAATGACCACGCTTTTCTCATTTTCTCACAAACACGTAGCATTAAATGCAGGAAGCTAGCAACTAAATTCAGGTAAGGTGAGCTGAGCAGTATTAACATGTTTTTCTTTATGCCGCAGGTTAGCAACAAGCTAGCGGGCCGTTGTCAGCCAGGACCCAGAAAAGCAGCATCATCATCAATGGTGTGTCTACATCCCGGAGCCGTCACATTCTCCTGTGTCCGCTCAATGAACAATCTCCTCAGCTCTCATCACAGTGAGTGTGTGGCCACTTCAGCATTGCTCCGCTCTCATACAGCGCAGATGAATAGCTATCAGGCTTGTAATTCATCACTCCATCCCTCTCTTAGGCTGCACATGTATGGCGTTTGCGAGGCTTGGAGGGGAGTTTTGCCAAGCCCAGCACCTGCTGCTTATTGTGGACAAGTGAACAGGAGACACCAGCTAGGCACAAACACTGCCATTCACACACACAGGTGTGTAGTTGAATGGCTGGTGGTGTCAGTGGTGAGACAAATATTGATTTGATTTCAGTCCATGACCATATATTGGTTAAAAAATATTGTCCCTGTCCTCATAGGTCCTTACTGCCGCCCTGTTCAACCCATATGAAGACAAGCCAATCTTCAGCCTGTCAGCTGTCCAGGGGAGTAGAGGAGGAGTTTCCTCACAGCTCTCGTCCTCTCATACTTTTCCTTTCTTCTTCTGCTCTGATTCACACAGGGCGTCTCTGAATGGGCTAATAGATTTGAAAGAAAGGAAGGACGGATCTTTATCTGTCTCCAGTTTTTTTTTTTGTTTTGGACTTTGAGTGTCTTCTCTCCAGTCTTTTTGATCCCACTCTGCTAGATTTTCATTTTGAGTTTTTAACCAAGCCAATTTTGTCTTTTTGTTCATTGCCAACAAAAGTTTAGATTTTTTTTCCCCTTAATTTTTTCCTCCAATAAATTTATTGTGTCATTTTTGTTTTTAATTCAGACTAGGAATTGTCACCAAAGGAATGTTATATTTACTTTCTTTTCCCATAATTCACACGAATGCATAATTTAGTGGCATTCATTGTAAAGTGTTTTTTTAAATTTTGTTTCTTAAGTTTTTCTTTTAATTGAACATTTTAAAAAAAAAACAATCAGAAAACGTCCACTTTAATTCCTTTGAAGACTCAGAAGCACAGTACTTTCCTCATCTTTTCTTCTTCAAACCTTTCTGGGTGTAAAAATGAACCGACCAGCTCCAGTAGAAATCTCTTATGACTGCCTGAGATTCCTCATTACGCACAACCCCACCAATGCACAACTGGGCAGGTTTATAGAGGTAGAACATATTTTAATAACTCAGTTATATCTTTCATTCATTTTTTTTCTATAGGAAGTAACAGTTACATAACAAGTGTGTTTTGATGTGTAGGATCTGAAGGCATATGGAGTAAACACCCTGGTGAGAGTGTGTGCTGCAACGTATGACAAGACGCCAGTGGAACAAGAAGGCATACAAGTCCTGGTAAGTAACACAGATAGACACAGATTAAACCCACTCATTTACTTACAGACAAAGAAGTCTGAAAACATGAAAATTCCAAGTCCAGCTATGTTATGTCTGATAATAAAATGAACCTAATCCTCAAAGAAAACTCAGGCCAGTAGGCACAGCAGGCCATCAGCTGATCTTAAAAGGTTACTGGTGCTGGACTTTGTTGGCACAACAACAGCACAATGGCTGAAACACTGTAGACACGTCTGGAACATTCTGGACCCAAGAAAAGATTTAAAAATCTTTCTGTGGTACAGAAATTTCCCAAAGGTGGAGTCCGGACATCCAGTCAGTCTAGACATACAGTGATCATGAAAACAGAAGTGATCACATTGGCTGCAACACATCAGTGAGATCAAATAACAACTCAATCTCTCTTCCAGGATTGGCCATTTGATGATGGTTCTGCCCCCCCAGAGCAGGTGGTTGATGATTGGCTGAACCTGTTACAGACAAAGTTTAGAGAGGAGCCTGGGAGCTGTGTGGCTGTGCACTGTGTTGCTGGACTTGGAAGGTAAGTATGCACCAGCCACAGGATTTAACGTAACAGTGTTTATTACTTTTGAATGGCTAGCTAGGCTATGAATTCATATCCTCCCAAGTCTTGTGTTGTTTCAGTTTTTTTTTATGCTGATACACACAGAATGTTGTCTAGACCAGGCTTGTATTGTCAGTTGTGGTGCTGCACAGTATTAAGACCACTGCTACGCTGCTTTGATCTATAGCTACAGGGGCCCAAAGTAAACTATGACATAAACTGAGTTGAAGTCTGTCCTTCATACAGGTCCATAAGACTGTTGGCCAATCAGATGGCTGTACATGTGAATCTGTTCCTTGTTCCTCCTCAGAGCTCCTGTGTTGGTGGCCCTGGCTCTGATTGAGTGTGGGATGGAATATGAAGACGCTGTGCACTTCATAAGACTGTGAGTACAAAACAGTGATCCTGCTGTTGTCCATTTTGCACAATTGTCCAAACACTTGCTCTGTCCTTTCCTGTACTCTTCAGAATCATTCCTGTCACTCTTTTTTATCAATATTTTTTCCTGTTTTAAGCACAATATCTTTTTCATGTTGTCAGGAAGCGTCGGGGAGCGTTCAACTCCAAGCAGCTACTTTACCTGGAAAACTACAAAGCTAAACTGTGTCTGCGCTCCAAAGATGCCAACGGACAGAGCTGCTGTATACAGTAGGATTCCACAACCCCATACATCTTCACCGCAGCTTGACAGGAGACTTTCGTTCTTTGATGTTCATGGAAAGTTTCCTTGTTTGGGTAAACATATTTGGTAACATTCAAGCTTATTAAAATTACTCAGAGCACTTCATGTGTTCCCAAATATTCAAGGACCTCACATGGAGTTTTTGAAAATCTGTAACCTCACCTTACTTTGTCGTAAAAATACTTCTCCCATTAAAAGGAAATCCCACAGATAAACACAATTAATTTCAACTGTCAGCAAAATCACTGTGAAATCAAAAGTCATTCATTCCAAACGTCTCCCTCTCTATTCACTGTTACAAGTGCAGCTACGGTAAATGCTGTCGATGTTAAAGGACGATACAACTTTGACATCGGGATCAGACATTATAGAACATTCTGTGTCAGTAGGCGATCATGTTTGACAGTTGATTGATTATTCCTGTGATGTTAAACTGCTCTGCAGCTTGGTATTTGTTCTACACCACAATACTACGAATGCTGAATAAATAGTTGGCAGTATGTGCTTTCAGAGGCTTGCTGGTTTATTGCGCATCAATCCACACAGGGGTTCAGACTGATGAACTTTTTCAAATCTTTTCTTACCGACCAAATCAACATCAGAATGTGGCACAGATGATAAAGCAAGTTAGAAAACGTACAATATTTAAGAGATTTGCTTAAAGAAGAGTAAAATTTTAAAAAGAATTAAAAAAAAGTGCTCTCTGTTTGATGCACATGTGACGTATGCTATATTAAACAACAATATGATCTACCTACCTGTTGTATGTGTCAAGTCAGAGTCATAGGGGCACAGTCTGCTTCTCTAGAACAAACTTGTGTTGGCTGTAAATGTTTGACACTGTCCTTCATGATGCCACAAAGTCAAGATGGCCAATGTTAAAAGGTTCAGTTGGTGAATGTATTCATAAATGAACACTTTAAGGTTTGGGTAGATTGTCCTGTTAGCTGTCAGGTGTCAAGAACACAAATCTAATCATCAGTATGTCCCCAGTAATTCATTGGCCCCAGTAGCTTAAGTATGATGGAAACAGTATGTGATATTAGTCTTCCCGCTAACAGTTTAGCATAGATTATATATTGGGTGGTAATTGTGTGATAACAATCCAGAATGCACTGCTGATTAGTAGTAGGTTCCATGCAAACACACGAGCACCTACTCTGTAGGATGGTAAAGAAGCAGCAAGAAATTAAGAAAGTAGTACAAATGTAGGTTTTGGTGCCCCAGCTAAATTTACTAACGGGACAATCTCCTGAACACTTTCTGTATTCCTATTACAACCCCCATGAAACGGGACTGTAGAGCCAACATGTCTGCCACTGAAACCTTAGTGGCCATAGCTCTTGTCTTATCTTCAGCTCTGTACTTACTCATAGACTGTATAAAAGAAGTGGACGTAGCCACCATGACATCACACATTGGTACATGGACTGCCGTTCTGAAGCCTCGAGGTTGAGTGCTAGCATGCTTGTTCAGCAAGAGGCATCTAATTTACGTTAACTGTAACTGGGTTGCTAATTTAGGCTGAACAGCAGACTACTTTGATTATAATTTGGTGCAACCTAACGCTGAACAGTTTCATACAACTAAAACATGGACAACAAATAACAAGTTTTAGCCTCTTTACATGTACAGTGCCATGGATTCACATTGCTACGCCTGGCTGGCAGGTTGCCCAGGTCACAAATTGTCAATCGCAAGGTAGCCTCATGCTGCAGCAAACTCAGCTTTATTGTCTATTTCACTGTAAATGAGACTAAAATTACAAAATACAAAAAATCTGGAAGTAAGCTCATTAGGAAACTGTCAGAAAACTGAAGTTGGGTCATTTTCTCCAAGAATTCTATATATTCTTTTTGCAACCAGTGGAGTCGCCCCCTGCAGGCCATTAGAGAGAATGCAGGTTTAAGGCACTTCACTTTTCAGACCCAGAGGCTTTCGTCCACTTCCTGTATACCGTCTATGCACATCTCTAGCTGTCTGGTCAGCTGCTGTGTTTGTAAGATGCTGTTGGTCTTTGTGATGTTATTATTTTTTCTATAGGTTTTCTTTTCTTTCCTTGTACCTTTTTTCTCTTTGTACTTGTTATTTATTGATTGACTGCACAGTGTTTCTTTGTGAAATGTGTGTCTGCTTGAAAAAATCTATCAGTCCTCTTAGAAAATTAAAGTGTTTAGTACTGTAACTGTCACGTGTTACGGAAAGTATTGTGGAGCCCACCCTCATTCTACTTTAATGTGTCTGTCTTTGTGGTGAGTCGAGAGAACGTGGAGGTGCCACACTTAACATTTAATATAAAAGCGTATTTGCATAAAATTGATCAAATTCTGAAAATAATTTCAGATTAAGACCCACCTGATGGCAGCTAGTGTAGGATTGATCAGTCAGACTGCATACTGTCTCTGGGATCAGACGTTGAGAACAATGAGTTTGGATATGAATATTTGTTAGTTAAACTTAACAAGCTGCCAGGCTGCTTCAACAGCAGGTCCAGGTCACAGTCGGTGGACTGCATGTAGTGCTGTAGCTGTAACATGGCAGCTGACCAACGTGAGGCTGGGCCTGACCTGACCTGACTTCAGTGAATCCAATGTGTGTGCGTGTGTGTGAGTGAGAGAGACAGTGAGGATTGCCTCTGGCTGTAGTGATGCTGTGTGAGTTTGACTGTCAGGGTGGAGTGATGGCATCGCACAGAGCCAATGGATGATTCAAGCATGATTGGTTTTATTGACTGACCCGACAGTGCACATGCACATGAACCAACCTTGAACAAAAGAGCCGCAGTGGATGAACACAGTAAATGCCCTGAATTGACTTTGAGACTCAATTCCTATAAATGTATCTGAGGGACTGATGTGTTGACAATGTTGCTTTTCATCACTGCCTTCGCTCATGTTCATGTCCACACAAAGAGACCACTGACACATTACACACATCACATTACCTCCTGGAACAGCTTTTTAAGACAACGTGAAAGCAGTGAACTGAGAAGAAATACGATTATTGAGGTGGACTTCATAGTCAGAGAAAAGTGCGATATTTTATATCTCTCACTGCTTCAAATTTGTTTTTGTTTGCAGAGCACTGTCTTGGACAGCTACAATTAAAGCATGTAAAATTATAGCATGATAAACAGGCTAAATAACAGAAACACCTCTCGGTGTTCAACAGCACAACAAACTACATCCTTCAAATGACTTCAAATGAATTAAACCGACCACGTGACTGCACTGATATGCAGAGATGAAAATGCAATTCACTCCTCCTGAGCAATCAGTGCAGAGTTCAAATGTTTCCATATTTTGCCTCCATGTTGTTTGCCCCAGTGGACAGTAGATGGCGGTAATGTCCTGCCAGACAGAGTGGACGTTATGACGAAGTCATTTGCAGTCAGGTTGAAATGTAAAAATAACAGTCTTTCAATCTGTAAAATGTTTTTCAGGAGTGTTCAACGGTGAATCCATTTCTGTTCACAAGGTTGAACATGACAGTAACTCAGAGTGGCAGACAAATCCTGAACTTTCAGCAAACTGACCTCCAATGCACTGTATTATTATGGTTTATACCATGTGACTTTAAAATGATCAGTCAGAACACACACAGGCCTGCAGCGTCCTTGGCAGCAGAGGACAGCTCTGTGATAATCTGCTCAATATATGACAGCTGAACATCTCTAAGCTCGCTGTAAGCTACACGACCCTGTGTGTGTGTGTGTCTGCATGTGTCCAATGGAATCAAATTCACTGCTTTTTTTTTTTTACAAAGAATTTTAATAAAACATCTGGAATGACAGATGGAGAGACGTAGAGAAATAAAATAAAAATAATGGTTAGAAATGCATTGAGAGTGGTGTCACCAAAATAAGTGATTTAAACACACACATCCTGTCACTGCATGTAGTATGCATGGATGAAATTATAGACGACTATAAATATCACGACATATAGTAAGGTTACACTAGAATCACCTTTAATTACGACAGGCACAGTGAAATAAGGATGATCAGTATACAAAAACTGTGCTAGAGTCACATGCTGTAAGTACAAACACTAAACTGTCAAGTTTGCTGCAACACTGGAGGATGCCGCTGCTCACACAGCCGAGAGAGGGCGCGCTAACTCAGCATGAATTAACATCTGCGGAAAATAGTAGATTATTATATTAGTGATTGTTCCACCACCTTTTTCTGCTACATAGTGTAGTGAACATGGAGGCTATTTACCGTGAGAAGGAGGAGGAGGAGGAGGAGGAGGCAGATGGGAGGGATGAGCGGGACGGTGACCCAGTTCACCCTGCAGACCAAACCGTAGGACCGCCTGCTGATGAGCAAAAGATAAAATCAGTGAAATTCAGATAATAAAACTTCAGCTGGTGTGTTTCCAGGTCTCTCACGTGCGGTTGTGTTTCCTCTCCGGGTGTAAAACAGAGGAGAGACTCGGTGTGTGTGTGTGTGTGTGTGTGTGTGTGTGTGTGTGTGTGTGTGTGTGTGTGTGTTAGAGTGAGAGGGAGGAAGGAAGAGGGAGGGATTGACAGAGGAAAGTCGCTCGGAGCTTGAGTTTTAGTTTTCTCAGCATCTGGCTGTCTGGCCGGACGCGCGAAGGGAGAAGAAGAATTTTGGATGTGTGGAAATTACCTGGAAGCACAGAAAAAGATCGAAGAAGAAGAGTGGAGGACAGTGAAGAGGAGCACCAGGAGGAAGTTGTTTTTGTAACGGGACAGGAGGACTGAGCAGCAGGAATGTTGCCGGTGAGTTTTCATTGATGAACTGTGTCAAACAGGGTTTGCTCTGTTGATAATACATCGTCTGGGTGAACATTTGCAAAATAATCAGGATATATAACTTGAAAGATAGCTGCAGTTTTAAGGAAAACCGGTGAAAACCGGAATGTAATCAGTTAAGACTGGAGCTAAACGGCAAGGCGACATTAATATCTAATTAAGTTTTTGATTTGGAAATATTAATTATGAACACGCTGGCATACATTCTCAAAGAAGAAACTTTTTATTGCTTGTGTTGTCACAATTGCGCATTTTCACGTCAACTATTTCCAAAATGATGACAGGAAAGTAAAGGAGCGTTTAACTTTGATGAAAGAATGACATACATTTTTTTTTTCAAGGAAAGCAGCAAGCAGCTTTAAATATATTAAATGATTTTAGAGAAACAAACGTCTCAACACCTTTGACAACAACGTGTTGTTTTCAGTGTTTGAGCTGTATAACTGTCCCAAATTAAAAAGAAAATCAAACCGGAAGTTCTGCTCCCTACTTTCAACATGACTAATTTTGGCAGACTTGTGACACATATCTAAAACTTACACACACACACGGATATATATGTATATATTCGTATACCTACTATATAGAGCAAAGAATATATCCGTTTGCGATTTTCACCTTTTTTCATTACTCAAAAAGTATAACGTGTAGTTCATGAATGGGGCTTTTATTTTGAAGGTATCAATCAGAAGCCTCGCTTTTCTATCGGCTGTCTTGACGCTATGACTGTGTGTGTGTGTGTGTGTGTGTGTGTGTGTGTGTGTGTGTGTGTGTGTGTGTGTGTGTGTGTGTGCGCGCGCGCGCGCGGTGCGGGTGCGCACTTGCGTAGCGCAGTTGCTCATCCATAATTGTTTGTAATTATACAAACACCGGAAGTTGCTAAGTTCCTGTGAGTCGGTGAATGGTAGGAGTCTTGAGCTTGCGGATGGTTCAGAATAAAGCTGGAAAGTTTCTTGTGAAACATCTCCCAGTCAAAAAAGATTTACTACCTGTAAACCAAGACAAAAATCATTCGTAAACCATTTGTATTCCTGTTTCCATCCTTTCTTTCTTCTTTTCAGTCTTACACTCTGTATTCCCCCCCCCCCACACACACACACACACACACTGAAAACACTGCACTTTGTGGCTGGGTTGGACTGCTGTCAGCTCCAGACAATACACTGAAGATATAGAGTTGTGTTTACTGCAGAGACAGAGACAGAGAAACACAGAGAACACTTCTGCTTTGACCTTTGACCTGAATCTCCCTCCTGGCTCAGACTTTTTCTTCATCCTTTTTTTCTGGGAGTTTTACAGAGAGTTGAAGCCTCAGCTGCTATCTACACTGTGTTAACAGCTTTGTGACTTTCTGTCAAAGCATTTGCCAAAAGCTGCTAACAACAAGTCCACTTAATGATTCAGACTGCTGGGAAAACTGTAATGACTGCTTTCCATACAGCTCCTCTCACAGCTCTACCCTCATTCCTGCAAACAGCAGGCAGCTCACATGATTGATACAGCAAATGCAAAACAGAGCATGATATCATCTGACAACTTCCTCTGAAATGTCGAGCAGCCAACACATATTTTCCTGGGCAGAGCGCTGGCAACTCTGCTGCAACCACTTTTTAGTCCATGCTAAATTATAATATGCTATTCATTAGCAGCATGAGTGCAGCATTTCAGCTCACACTGAAATATCTCTTGTGCAGAGGTTCATGGTTCCCAGATGACGAATCCTACTGTCTTTGGTTTGTCTGACACTTTGCTTTATGACCAAAAAGCTCCTAAATTAACGACATTCCCGTCAACCTGACTTTGTGTTTAGCGCTAATCAGCAGATGTTAGCATGCTAACATGCTAAATGGTGAGCATGGTAAACATTGTGCCTGTTCACTATCAGCATGTTAGCATCATTTTGAGTATGTTAGCTCTACCATAAGGCTAGCAATTTAGCCACATATAATTTTAAATTTACAATTTAAATTGTAACTGCTATATTTCGTCACTCCTCAAGTCCAGCGTAAGTTTTAAACTCAACTAAAGCTCCAGTATTAGCATGGAGCCAGCTACGGGCAGTTCAGCTGGCATACTGATGATCTTGTGGTCTGCTACCTATTTCTAAAGGATCAGATCTCTAAGGGAAAAACAAGATTTGCCAAAAGGTTTTAAGCTAAGTAAATACATTACAGCATGAATGAAGCTGTTTTTCTGTTGCGGGGTCAAGTAAATGTGTCCCGAACATAAAAATGATTGATAGGCCAAAGTGTAAAGGATCCAGAGATGCACACAGTAGGAGATACTGTTTGCTGCTTCAGAAGTGTACAGAGAGTTTCTTTCTCAATGAGCCGGTAGCTCGTGTTTCACGGGTCACATGCAGTTCCTATAGAGACGCTACTGACTGATGTGTGTGTGTGTGTGTTTGGGTGTGGGCAGTGGGAGCTGGGCGTCTGAAGCGCAAATCACTTTCAGCTGTCAGTGTGTTACACTGTGCTCTGTCTCTCTCTCTCTCTGACACACACACACATAAACCACAAAGAGACAGCCAGCAGGGAAGTTGGTGTTACTTTGGGATTTATTTCTTCCCACTCTTTTTTGCTTTCATTCATAAGCTTTGCTCCCAAGTGGACTGAAAACATGAACTTTTTAATCGTCTCTGTTGACTTTACTCTGACACTCTGCTGTCACAGGTGTAGACCACAGGAATATCAATTTGCTTGTACTTTTGGTGATTTAAAAGCTCACTTACTCCAGAACACGATTATAGCTCATCCCACTAGTCACTGATATGTTGCTTTAGATAAAAGTGACAGCCTACTTCCCAAAGTGTAATTGTAATGTAATATAGACTCATGCATAACATAAGAACATCCATCTTCAATGAGATTATAGCTTTATATTTAAGCTTGTAAATCCCTGCAGTTTATTAGGTGTTACTTGAAGCTGCCGCACTGGAAGGACAGTACGGCAAAGCTATTTTCTCCTCAGTGTGTAATACTTTCCTAATTTTCGCCTCTGTGCCGACTAAAAAAGGATGTCTTCCTGTGTGGTATTTAAATGGTAGCCCTTTCCTCCACTCCCACAGCAGCTATTCGACCCTCCCATAATTCACCATGAGCTTGTGAGCAGTCATTTGTATCATAATGTCACAGAAATGACAGTAAAATCATGCAGGTTTCCTCCAGCTGCTCTTTAATAGTCTTCATTTAAGACCAAAAGGTGTAGCCCAAGGTTTTGTAAAAAGAAGAAAAATTTATTTCAGGAACTGCAATGAAACCCATAGGAAGAGTCAGGACAATGGGCTGGATTTGGGGGGGAAAAAGCCACTGGGCAGACATAATCACAGTGTGACAGATGGAACAGGCTGGAAACCATTTCAGTCCCAGGAGGGCAGCTCTCCTTGAATGGTTGGCACAGCAGGTATAAGCACACTACACCCCCGGATCCCAGCAGAGTCCATCATCATTTAAAATGATTTACTAAGAAAAGCTGCAGCAGCCTGAGCTGAATCCAGCCATATCTGTTACATAATTCACAGTCACAAAAATGACACAGCCGCTAATATGAACCATGAACTGTCGTATTAAAGTCACATACTGGAAATGTGATCCAATGAGGCAATGATATTCTAAAATGTACCTAAGTATGTCTTCAGCGTGCATAAAGAAACGTTCTATCTGTAATCTCTGCTGTCTAAAAACGCATTCAGTCCCCTCTGTCCTGCTCTTATTACAGACATGTCTCAACCACAGACTGTATAAAACATTGTCTCTGTGATGTCAGGCTCTGGCCATCACCATCTTGGTGGTGTCTGACTCCACCAGATTTCCGGCTAATCCAAAAACAGGCGTAGAGATGGAGCGTGGGTGGAGGTGAGGTGGGCCCAATGAAGCCTGGTTGAAACCTAGCAGCTAGCTGTCACTCAAAGCAGTCATGCTCATGATTTTGCTTAACTTTTAGCCTTAATGTAATTGAAATGAGTGAGTTATAGAAAAAATTCAGCCCTGTACAGTCGTCATGGTCAGGTGTTTTTTTGTTTGCTAGGCTGTGAACATGTTTATTTCTGCTGTAAACTTGGACATGTTAATATGGAGGTCTATGGGGAATGACTCGCTTTTGGAGCCAGCCTCAAGTGGACACTAGAGGAACTGCAGTTTTTTGGCTCCTCAAGGTTGGCTGCTTGGTCCCAACTACCTGCGAGCCCTCGGCTTTAGCCATGACCTTAGCTTGGGATGGTCAAGGGCTTATGGGAAATGGTGTTTGATACAGAAGTATTCAATAAACGGCATCCTTATGTGGACATGCAGAGTGAAACACAGGACATACTGTTGAGAGGCTGTGTTCAGAGACTGCTTTTTATTTGTCAGCATTGTCGTCTGAATGAGGTTTTCTTACGTCTGGAAAAAGGAACCTGGATGTTTTGTCTTAATATACATGTGTCCTTTCAGCTGATGAGCAGGATCTCATATCCATGTGACTTTTTCTCACTCCTCAGCGAGTCTCACAGTCTGGTCAGTCTGGTCAGCTGACCTTATTTTCCTGTACAAAAACCAAAAAAACGTTCTAAATGTAAATGTTTTTTCAATCTTTAATCCATTGGGAAATTGTATATATATACTTTTATTCCTGTTCTTTTACTCTTAAAAGTCAATGTGAATGTGTGTGTGTGTGTGTGTGTGAGTGAGTGAGAGAGAGAGAGAGAGAGAGAGAGAATCTTGACTATCTCTGTTGCACTGTGTGCTTGTATTGTCTGTAGTGGGTGGAAGTGCTGTACTGTAGTTTAGAAGAACTTGGAAGAACATTTTGTTTATAAAAATTCCAGCTCCTGTGGTGACACACACACACACACAAACGCACACACACACACATACACACACACAGACGAAGTAACACTCCTTCCTCTTAGTTCTATCATTTATAACGAAACACTGCTTCTTCGCTAATAAACGACAGAGCTGCTGTCTTGATTTTATTCTAATGTTAATTGTTACCTCGCCGTATAAAGTCTGACAACACTCAAAACTCCTATTTTTCATGTTCAATTCGTTCTGATTCATGATGTGCTTCAGGTAAATGGTCATAGTTTAGTATGACGTCTCCAGGCAGCAGTTTCAAAGGATTGTGGGACATAAATATCAGTCAGATGCACCGTGACCACTAATCTGTGACTGCTGATTTAAGAGGTCAAGAGCAAAGGGAAGAGGAAAGAAGAGAGATTTGGTTTGCCTCTCATTGTTGGTGCATTGAATGTATCCAGTCATATTCACATAATGACAACAGCCATACACTAAATAACGTGTCTTCTGGTTCACCTCTCATGTCCGTCTTGTCTGCCCTGCACTGTCAGTTCTAATACATGCAATAGATACACTGTTGTGAGCACATGCACCAAACATGTGACCTTGTGTGTGTGTGTGTGTGTGTGTGTGTGTGTGTGACAGGGAGACAGCTTTCTGCCAATGCACCTTCTGTGTCCCTTCTGTGTGTGTGTGTGTGTGTGTGTGTGTGTTTCAGTGTGTGCAGAGTGCAGTCATGCTGCAGTATATCAGTGTAGCCTCTGTAATCTCTCCCTCCAGCATGGCCACCGCTGCTGCTTCTGGACAGCTTCACTCACACCACAGTAAACAGCCAGCACATAATATATTTAGCTAATATTAATGCCGATATCTAATATATGACGAAGGAATGGGTTCAAGATTATTTTTAGGCGCATTCCTCAAGTCCACACTCACTGCTGGTGGCCGTGTCTGTCATTCATGATAGTATCAAGGCTTTTTCTTGTTGTCTTACAGCAATTATCTGTGAATACTAATGAATAATTGATTTTTTTCTCATTGAAACAATAACCTTGAAGAGCACAATAGGGCAAGAAAAGTGCAGTTAAAGATAAGTAGAATTTCTGCTTATTGTTTCGTACTCATCAGACGTAATTATGATAACTGCATTCACATTTAAAGCTCACATATGATTAGTTTATAAGTCACAGTTAAACCAAGTTAAACTGACAACAAACTATCTTTATATGTTTCAGTGTTGTGCCATTAAGGATTTTGTAAGTGAAAGTCTGGTCTTGACCTTAAGTGACCTAGCTGGCTCCAGCTCTGCTGGACTCAGAGCTAAAAAAAAAAGTTTTGGCATCGGAACGTCTGGGACTTTTTAAAGACCGCTCAATTCAGTTGTCACATGCTCAAACTGAACAAGAAGTTAGCGGTGTAATAATCCACTGATCTGACCGTGTGTAGACTCTTAACTGGAAAGCTCAAATGTGGACGTTTGATGTCAGGCAAGAAAGTTTGAAGGGACATTTTAGAATTCATGAGGAAACATTTTTCTAAAATGTTTATGTGATTCCAATCAGATTTAGACAAGCTGCTGTCATTGCAGCTGCAGATATGATCAGCTACAAGTATAAATATGAAGTATGGCTATATATATATATATATATATATGTATGTGTGTGTGTGTGTGTGTGTGTGTGTGTGTGTGTGTGTGTATATATATATACACAACATATATTTTAGCAGGAAAACAGAGTTTACAAAGTAAGATAAATATACCATACTGTTAAAAAATGTAAAGAAAAACAATGATTTCCAAATCTTTTTTGGCCTATATTCAGATATTTCATCTTATAATTACTAAATGTCATTGATTTTTGTAAATATCTGCTTGACTCCTATCATCAAACAATTTGGGCAATCCAGAGAAATTTCTGAAGGGCCAAGGCCGAAAATCCTTCAGACAGAGCTGTATTAAATACCAACATGATTGTATAAAAGATCTCACTGCATGCGCTGAGTTTGTCTGCATGCAGTCCAGATCTGCCCCCCACTGAAAATGTGTGGTGCATTATGAAATATGTCAACGGAGACGTCTATCAGGCAAGAATTTCACCCTCAAAACTTTCTAAACTGGTACATGAAGCCTGCTGAGAATTACATTACAGCCTCAAATGATTTTTATGGTCACACCTCTGACTCAATCAATCTAACAATAGAAACAGAAGCACCTCATCGTCTCAGAGGTGGACGGTGTTGACTGGACCGCATCAGGTTTGTAATAAAAAACAATACCTGCTCAATATCATGGTCCACTCCCACTAACAGGCATGAAAAGTGTCCAGTCTCTTTCGTATCTCCCATCATCCTCTCCTCCTCACCCTCTCTCCCTCCCCTCATATTTACTGAAAGCCGACTCCCTCCCTCCCCTCCTCTCTCACACACACTCTTATAGTTGTATTTCCTACCCCTGGGGACACACACACTCTTGACAGTCGCACATTTCAAACACACTCTCTCCCACAAAGAGCACCATCAGGCACTGCTAATTATTGATTATCCCACACACACATGCACACACACGCACACACACACACTTTTGTGTGTGTCTTCGACCAGCACTTTTCCAATGAAGCGTTTCTTTGGGTTGGTGCTGGAGCGACTGCTGTTTCTGTCGAAGAACATCAAACTGAGTAAATGCAGCAAACAGAAGAAGAAGAAGAAGCTGAAAACCAGGAAAAGCAAACCAGCGGTGAGTGAGAGATGAACGCTTTATTCTCACTTCAGTATATTTATATACATCAGGAAAAGACTGGTACTTGTATTAGCGTGGGATGTGTTTCCCTCTGTGGGCGTACTTTTCCCGACACATGTAATGTGTAGTGGAGGCACGGCGGTTAGGGAAGCGCACAGTTTGCTGTTGTTTAATATCAGACTGGAGCAGAGGGAACCAGGCTGGGCTCACAGTTCAGAGCGTGTCACCCTGCCACCCTCAACACCCTGTGCTGAAATGCCCGAGAGCAACTAATAAAATGAGCATTGATATGTTTTTGCAGCAGACTAACAGGAAGCACGAGGCTGTTTGTCACTCTTGTCTCACTATGTGACGATCTGTCTCTAATGCCTAAAATAGCCGGGGTCGCTCCATTCAGCACCAGAGGCAATTTAGGAACCACAACTCAATCTGCCTGCGTGCATGTGTGTGTGTGTGTGTGTGTGTATTCTGTTCACTGACACACAGAATGAAGTCGTCCTGCCTGTGAGTTCATCTGGTGTTTCACATCACATGCTGTACACGTCCGTCTTTTTTGACAGGCTTTTCAACAATCAACAGTTCAGTGCTACTGATGAAACATCCTCTGATTGCTTTTGTTTGATATCTTCTATGATTCTTCTTTTTATGCATACATACAGCAGATATGGACATGTTCAGTCTTATTATAGTTCTACACACATAATGGAACACTTATTTGCTGGTAATGGTAGAGTAGCCATCAAACCACAGCATACAGTTTGCTGCTTTAGTTTATCTGGCCTGCTTTTGACCTATATAGTCTGGTCTATCTATGGAGGGTTTTCCAATGATATGTTGTAATCTACACTCCAGCGGCCATATTGGAAGTCCACGGAGGGGTGTGAAAAAGACTCATGCACATGGTTAATTAACATGTTTTTGACAGGAAACTCACCATTTCTGTCTAGAAAGTGTTGGCTTCATAGTATACCAGGTGCACAATATTATTGAACAGCCTATCAGAGTCATAGTTTGAAGTAAGAGAAGTCATTTGAGCCAAACCCCTTTCGTGATTGCTAACACAGGAGTGGAAATGACAAACCGGCTCGTGTCCATGTGTTGAAGTGTCCTTGAGCAGGATTCTGAACCCTGAAATGCTCCCAATAATAAGTATTGCGCCTCGCATGGTAGCTCAGCAGCTATTGATGTGTGAGTGTGCGTGTGCACGGTTGAGTGAGAGGCAAAATGTCAAGTGCTTTGGGTAAAGGGCTTTATAAAGGCAGTCCATTTACCAGTCAAATGAGAGAAGTCAGAAAGTGTCCAGTTCAGTGGTTTGATTCATTGCTTTTTTCCATTGGTGTGGTTCTGTTGGCTACATCGATCTCTTCCCACCAGTGCTTAAATCTTCTGGCTTTGCATGTTCCAGATAATAAAACCACAGTAGTTTTGGTATTTTTTGTTTCTGCCTTCCTTTTTTGTTGTTGCTACGCCAAGCTTTCCACTCTTGTGCTGCACATATGGAGTTTACGGTCACAGACTGACGTATCCACAGCTACGTGTGTTGATGTGTTGGTCCTGAACAGGGTTTTTCCTACTGTAACCAATCGTCCCACAAAGTAATGTAGAAAGCTAATACCTTGCCGATTGCCTTTGGACATCATGCTTGGACACTATTTTAGGTAGTAAGCAAGTTAGCCAGAGAATCTAACATTTGCAGCTTTTGTTGGAGCTGATTAAGATAATAATTAATCCATTCCTCATGTTTGCTCTCATGTTTCAAGTTTTTGAAAGACTACAAAAAATACATACATACACACCACATCACCATGTAGAGAAATGCAAAGCTTGACAGGACTGGGAGGCATAGTCACACTTACTAAGCTGTGATTGGACAGTTGCTGTCCAGAGGAGGGTTTTTAGCAAAGTGTCATTTCTGTCCACTATGTTTAACAGCTGTTTGGTAGAAGCTTAACATAAGTAACAAAAAAGAGTTTTGAGGTTTGAATGCCGAGTGTTACTTTTGTGTTGGTTTTCCCCAAAAGAGGAAGCAGAAAACAGGCTCTTGTGTCGGGGGAAATGATAAATGATTTTGAGTTACACACGTGACAACAATCTGTCTTATTATTTATTTTCTCCTTATAATGGAACAATTGATACTGCAGTTGCCCTCCATGCTGGTTCCAGATAGTAGACCATTTGTGGCATAACTGTACAGTAAGTTCTCAGCCGTACCACTGCATTCATAGTGCCTACTTTAGATACAATTATGAATATTTTGTTGGTGAGAAAACCACTCTGAATGATTTAATTACATGAAACAACTTTTATCTCTGTCAACAGTCCTTCAGTGTGACAATTGCTGCTTTCACCATTTGAAACAGAAACATTAAAGCTCTTGTGAGGTCACGATTAGCCTACTTTAAATGGTTTGTGGACTAGTAAAACCCCTGTGTTTGCATGTGTGTGTGCGCGCGTGTGTGTGTTTGTAAATGTGTGTTTGTGTGTGTCTAATCCAAGCTTTAGAGAATGTGTCCGTGCTCAGTCTGTCTGCATGCAACCAGAGATTACTTCACATGATCTGGGACAGGTGTATAGAATACTGTGGATTAGTGTACAGTATGTATTTTGAGTGTGCTTCTGTGCGTGTGTGTGTGTGTGGATGACAGACAATCTAATGTGTGTGTGTATGAGAGAGAGAGAGAGAGAAAAGGCTACATTGAGATTAAAAGTGTATCTGTATCTGTGTGTTCGTGTGTGTGTGTGTGTGTGCCTCGGTTAGTCTGTGTGTTCCTATCCCAGATTACCCTAAATTTATCTTTCAACTGCCGACTGACTATCTGACATGACATCACCAGCGACATTGCCAGTGACATCACTGACGGTAACACAGGATGTCCTTTTCTGATTGCTATTTTAATCTTCTGGCCACAGATTTTGGAGGATTTGATAACAAAATGATTTCAGAGGGGATCGTTACTGCTCGGCTGATACTCTGAAGCCAGGCATTGGTTTTTCAGATACAGCGTGTTAAAACCAAACCGAAAGCTTTATCAAAGTAATATTTGGCAGTATTATACTATAATTTACTGTGTTAGTCTAAACTAAACTAACTACAGACTTGGATACAATTGAATCCAGAACCTCTCTGATTAAATATGAAGAGATAAGATCAACTAAATTGGGATATTATTCCATTTAAATTAGGTTAAACCTTTGTGCTGAGCCCAGAGGGAATCGTACGTGTGTGTGTGTCTGTGTGTGTACAAGCCGTTATCAATAGGTAATTAAAGCTGTGATCAATGTGCTGTTAAGTCAGATGGACGGCTGGATCGTGTCACAAGCTGCTGTCATCAATAAAGTCTGCTTCTTTTCCCTTCCCAGAGATCCCAGTGGCCTTCTTATCACTTCACATTAACATGTGTTGTATCTTGAAAGTTTTAAGGTTTAATTAGATTACATTCACATCTGCAGCTCAGCTCTCAGTGTTGTTATCTGTGCAGGTTGCCTTAAACCTGCTGTTCCTGATTGGATTTTCTGCTCTTTCTGTTGGAGACATACAGACTGTTTATTGTGTATCTAAGTGTCACTGTTTACAGAGGTGGTTGATTTGAGCTGGTCATTATTGTTTTCACCTGGATCTTCCACTCAAGCTAAATGCAATCACTCTGATTGGTCAGGCTGCTTCTTATTGCTCAGATTGGAACAGGACTAAGATGATGGAAATAGTTTTATGCTCACTTGAGGTGGTTTTTGTCTTTTTTTAATGAGAGATGGAAACACCGTGTTCCAATAAGCTTAGACAAAGAGGACATTTAAGTCACATGACTGATCAGCTGTTTCCAGAAGAAGAAGAAGAAGAAGAAGAAGCAGCTGTTGTGAAACCATGCTATTGATTGATTGATTGGTTAGCTAGTCATATCTGGCCCCGGTCAGTTATCCATTGTGTCCATATTCCTGAAACGGTCAGGTGCTAATTGTTTTATAACATTTAACACGTTTGTTTCTACGGTAACAGGTGATCCTGACGGTTTACCTCAATGACACCCAGCAGATGCTAACTGAGGTCCCAGTTACTCCGGCAACCAGGGTGACTGACGTGGTCGAATACTGCAAAGAAGCCGGCGAGGGGGAGTGCCACCTAGCAGAAGTATGGAATGGACATGGTGAGTCCATCCACCCACCCATCCATCGACATACAGTATAAGATCTGCAAAATTACATTTTAAACTTGCTTAAAACAATTAATACAAGATGTAGATATTATAAACCACACGTTTGTCCATGAGCATCCACCTTCTAGCATCAGCTTTCTGCACCATCAACAGACTGCTGGGAAAGAATTCAACTGAAGTGACTCTAATCTCATATGTAACACACACACACAGAGATGGTGGTGATTGTCAGTCCACATATTCCCACATATTCCTTCCTAATAATTACTATTATTATTATTGTTGTTCTATTTTCTTAGTAGCCAGACATGTATTTGTATGCACACACACACATAATTCACCACTATGTCCTTTACTAATATAATTACTATGGACCCCCCCCCCATTTACAGACTATTTACATGATTAGAATCTGGAATTATATGATAGGATAATCTCAGCGTGGCTCTGGCCCACATCATGTCATCTGAGCCTGTAAATTGTAAACAAAGTCAGACCTATATCACAGCTACAGCTTGTGGAATCAATAGCGCTAAGTGCCTGCTGTTTACTGTTTACTGTATGCCATTATGAACCCGAATAGACCAGTCCATCACATGCAGACACTGACAGCTACCGTGTCCATTAAAGCCTGGCCTACATCTATTCAGTCATAGCTGTTGCAGCACATAACCACACAGAGTGTTTGTGTAGCGCTGTGGTTTGTGGCCGGTCAGACAAGCTATAAATGGCTCTGATACTGTACTGTTTCTTAGAGGGTGACACTGTGAGGCAGCACATAATAAATGGTGTTGTGTCAGAATGTTGCTGTGTGACAAGAGGCCATGCCTAAGGCCGCAAGTGGCCTCACGACTGGTGTGTGTGGCCGCTAAGCCACTGCCTACGTGTGTGTATTATTAGATATGGATTGATGTGCTTTGCTGTGAGAATGTTGTTGCTGGGGTTTTTGGAAAAAATAGAATTCACAGACATTTCCTTATTTTCAAATTTCCTGCTTTAATCATATCAACCTGTAAATATTCACAGTGTCACAGTCGTCAGTCTTTGCTTTAAAAGACATCATTTCAACCATAGCAGGCGAGCAGGGCTTCCCCCGCCTTGTTTACATTAAGAAAAGGCTTTGAGGTGTTTAATCAACCACTAATTTCCCCTTTAAGTAGCTTTAAAGCTGTAGTATGTGATGTTACACTGAGAGAAATATTCAAACACAAGACTCCATGTTTGTTAGGCCTTCATCAGTCCATCACAACAAAAGATCCTGCTTGTCTTGTGCATCCTTTTGCACACATTTTCACAAATCTAGGCTTGACATATTTGGCATCTTTTGGAACTTTGAGATCTACAATTTAACATGTGAATCTGCGTGTTGGATCAATATTTGGCTGCACAGCATGAGTGTGTAATGACTGACCTCCTGGCAGGACAGTGGGAGTTAATCATAAGAAATATAGTATTGAATATGAAATATATGTATTACATAAATATGAAAGTAAAGCCATCAAAAGGAGGTGAACGTGATAGTGAGATCATTACATAAATGCTAACGTAGGTAGTGGTAATTGATTTGAATGGCTTCTGTGGACGCATCACTGTCAGGCTCACTCTCTAACAGCCTGTCTAACATCTTCTCGCCGTCTGTCTCTCCTCAGAGCGAGTTCTCCCTCCGGAGTTGTTATTGTTGGATCTTCTCCAGCAGTGGGGAGCCAGGAGGCCAGAGGTCAGCTTCTACCTCAGACACTGCCCCTCCTGGATGCAAGGTACAGCAAAACAAGCGCACACACATCACACTCAGTCCATCCTAGCTTCCTTTAGGACTTTGAACATGAACTTCTGACAGCTTTCGAATATATTGCTTTTATTTCACAATTCAGCATCATTAGCTCACATGCAGACAACACACAAACACAGGGAGTCAGCGGTGTGTGTGAGGTTAAAAGGAGAGTTCAGGGGCTTGGTCAGTAATTAGCCAGATAAGATGATTAGAGTTACATAACGTGGGCATGGCAAACATGAAGGGGAGGGCGGGCGGGCAGAGAAAAGGTTTGGTCTGCTGCAGAAATGTCAGACGAGCTTCTGCCAAAATAGCTGTGCACAATGCTCAGTGCTTTCCAACAGCAGGGTGGCTGCTGGAGCGCCGGTGTGTTTTTGTGTCTGTGCGCGCTCTCTGCAGGGACAGGACGACCTCACCACCTGCTGGTGCATTCCCTTTTCTCCCCCCGTCATTAAAAACATAATTATCATTCGTTAAAATCTCATTATTATCACACGCCTGTGAAGTGTATTCTGAATAATAAATTAGTCAGAGTGCTTTTTTTAGAGATATGTATATTTTCAACTTGGCTGAGCCATAGAGGCAATTAAGGTTTTCCCATGTGTGTATCTAAGCGTCAGTATCTGTATCTTAATCTAAACTGTTTATGCTGCACCTGTTCTCATTCCTGTCAAATGTTCTGTCAGCAGTGAGCAGGTTTTAGTTTCTCTCCTTGTCATTTTCCACCCAGTCACAGCCCACATGTCAGCAGATCTGTCATAGGTTTACGAGCAGCAGGACATTGATCTAGAGTGAGATAAGAAAGAGCAGCGGTTTGTTTGGCCGCCTGCTGCGGAGAGAAGAGCCTGCTGTTCCCCTGGTCCCCCTGTGCCCAGAGCCAGACTGTACAGATGCAGTCTGGATAGGAATGATTGACGTCCAACATTGCATCTGAATTTTGAGGCAGCCGCATCATCAGTGCATCTGAGGGACTGACTCCTTGATGCCCCCCTGCAGTTTGCTGCCAACTTATGTTTGGCTCTTTTCCTTCTGTCATAAAACAGCTTCTTAAAGCAGCCGACAGCGCTCCACGGACCAGAGCAACATTTTACCCTAATGTAGTATCTCCTTCCAGGCTAATTTAACATCATCTGCCCTCTGCGGCTTATTGAAGGTGCCCATTTGAGTTTGCACCTCCCACTCAAGGACATCGCCTTCCTGTTTGGAGCTCACACTCCTTTCCTACCTCATTCAGTAATCAACCCTGTAATGGAAAGTGAAATGTTCTTATTGGGATGGAACAGAGGTAATTAATTAATCATAAATGAATTCACGCCCACCACAGCTAATGATGTATTTCTCCCTGCATCCATAAATTACTGTTGATTATCAACAAGCTATTTTAAGTGTCCTAGCGTGACAGCTTCTCTGTTAAGTCTAGTAATTACATAGCTGCTCATTGAATGTAATTACTGTTTTAAGTTCTCTATTGGTTGAAAGATACTATTTTATCTGCTCAGCTGAATGTTAAGAACTGTTCTATTGACTGTAGGTGAGACTTGGAGCTGGCTGGGATTAACCCAGATTGAACCTGTCTGGTCTAAGTAGAATTAAAACCAATGATGCTATTTATAGATTATATACAGAGAGATAGATGGAGCTCAGTACAGATAAGATGAGGGGGGATTCCATGTTTTTCACACATAATTTAGTGTGTTTTATCTTCATCCAGATGGCATTTCTTTTCAATTTTCTTCAAGATGTTTCTGATCTTGTGTTAGAAGCGTATAGCTGTACATGTAGCCTGTGCAGACTCAGTCTTATTGCTACACCTTATGCTCTGCATCGGTGCTGCTACAGCAGGCAAGCTGCCAACAACATCTTCTGCATCCTTAGTAGGAATAAGACAGACTGAATGTAAATAAGGTCAGAGGGAACAAGGACACATAAACATAATAACACGTAAACTTTAATGCCAGAATACATTTTAGAATACTGAAACAACACTGAAATGGAAAATATCCATGTGAATTCCCACACTCAAAAGCCAATATTCCCTGTTCATTTATCTTTGAGATAAGGCACACACACATACACACACAAGGTTGAATGGTTAATTAAGGCCGAGGCTCACTCTCTCTCTTTCTGTGTGTGTGTGTGTATCAGTTCGTGTGTGTGTGTCAGTCAGTCACAGCAGTCAACCCCGTCCATTCCTTTTTTATTTTATTTCAATGTCTCTGCTCAGATGTCTTTTCATTATTCATTTATATGCAGGAAGTCAGCAGCCTTTGGAGCAGAGCTGGACCACAGAAGCAACGGAGAGTGCTAATGACAGGGTAGGTGGACACACACACACACACCCAGGAGCTGCGCTGGGCTGAGGGTACAGGACAGGCTGTGTTATGCATCTCTAATTAGCTCAATCTCAACATCGAGGATCTATTGTGCATATAAATATCTCTGCACTTCTCGCATAATGATACTGTTTAAAGCTTCACTATGTCTCTAACACTGGCAGCGTATGTGTATGGTCATGGTAAAGGCCTGAATGTGAATTTAAGAGCATTAGAGATCATATTTAACCCTACCCTTTTAGATATTAAACCTGTTCCCTTAAAGCCTGTACATACAAATAATCTGAAGAAGAAAAGTTTGACATTTTGGGAAATACACTTATTCGATTTCTTTGTTGGATTTAGTGAGATGATCAACAGCACTTTCATACCTGTGTCTTAAATGTGAAGCCACAGTGAGGAGATGGTTCATTAGCTTAGCATAAAGCACTGGGAGAAACAGCCAGCCTGATTCTGTCCAAACATAAAAAACTCAAAGTAACTCCCTGTAAAATCCCTGACAATCAAGATTTAACTTGTTCATTAGTGAGCTTTAGAGGTGCTGGATTTTCTCATTGGACAGGGACATGCTAGCTGTTTCCCCATTTTGTAGATGTACAGATCTCATGAAGACATACTAATGAATATTCTATTAATGTTCTGCCATATTCTGCCAAAAGATCCCCATAAATCCTACACACACTGGTCCTTTCATTTAGGCAAGGCAAATTAAACATTAAGCACCTTGGTGTGTGTGTGTGTGTGAGTATTTCCGTATGTACACTGTAATGTATCTGCATGTTTGTGTGTATGCATTTGTCTATGTGTGTAGTCTAGCAGATTAGCCCACGGATTAGTGACAGTGGTGATTCTACCAGTAACAGCCATGTGAAAATACACACACACACACACACACACACACACACACACACACACACACACACACACACACAGAGTATGTACTCTATACATACAGTGTAATTACTGTATGTATTTTAATAGCAGGAGATAAAAAGAGATAAAATGGGAATTAGCCTTTTGTCACTCGCCTGACTAATTGCCGTTAGCTCACCATGTTTTGTTTTGCTGCCTTGCTTTATCCTGTTATCTTCCCTCCAAAATATTGAGTCATATAGTAAAAAGAGCAGCTGAGCTCATGGTAGCAGATTTTTATTCGTCACTAACAGCTATTTTCAGCCGTGTCGTCTATTGTATTTAAGTCCAGACGAGACACTTGCTTTGTACGTGTTGGTTAGGCCTTGGTAAGCCAGTCACCAACCATGTTTTTGTGTGTGAAAGTATGTGCGTGTCCGTGTTGGTCAGTCTGCTGGTTAGTCAGCCAGTGTGTAAGTGTGTGTGTGCGTGCCTGTGTTGGTCAGTCAGTGAAGGTAGGATTAGCTCGGTCCCATGACATAACCAGGCTAAGAGGATTGTTAGCTAGCCAAACAGCTCCTCCTCCTCCTCCCTCTTCTCTTCCTCTCACCTTGCGCGCTCCTTCACAGTTGTCTTGTGGTATCCGTATCTTCAAGTATCTTTTCTTCGTCCCCTGCCTTTTACATTTCAAGCAAAAACAGAGAGTTTAAGGCAAGACAGGAGCGTGGGGGTGAGTTCTGGGTATGTCTCTTCTCTGTGGATGTGTATGTGTGTGTGTGTGTGTGTCTGTGTGTGTCAGAGCATACGAGCGACGGTGTCTGTTTGAAGCTCAAGAAGTGGATCTTCCCCTCACATCAGCTTGTCATACATAATAGAACAATGGAAAAAAAGGAGTTAATGCAGAGGTGACTTTGAATTGTGTTTATGTGTGTGTGTGTGTGTGTGGGTGTGTGTGGGTGTGTGTGCTTTACTTTCTTTTCCCTTTAAGTTTCTGAAAGTTGTCTTGTTTGTTCAAAATCAAAACTACAATCTCTGTCTCTCCTTCTCTCACACACACATACACACACACACATTCAAACACACAGACAAACTGCTTGACAAGCAGTTCGTCTTTGTGTCATGTGTCAGGGTGGGACTGTTGGCCATGTGTTTCTGTGTGTGTGTGTGTCAGAGAATCAGAGCACAGTGTGTGTGTCGGTCAGTGTGGTTGACGTCTTGTGAAAACTGCATGCTATGTGCAGGCAAGGTGTGGCTTCTGTGGCCATGTGTGTTTGGCCCTGACAGTGTTATTTTGTCTATGTGTGTGTGTGAGTGCGTGTGTGTGTGTGTGTGTGTTACTTAGGGATGTCGATGCACGGCTCCAAGTCAGGGTGTGACTCTGGGCTCTCTATAATCATATCCAGAAGCTCCCACTTACACACACACACACTCACACCAGATGATGTTTCCTCCCACAGAATGATGTAAACATGACAGTGCTGACAGTTGTGTGAGAGAAAGAAAGAGATTTTTTTTTAGTGTGCATGAGTTTTAGATTTGTTATTCACCACTGATCTCTTACTGACTTCTGTCATTACTCACTGCAGCAAAATGTAATTTCAATATGACTCAAATGACTCTGCAGAAATTCAGGATAAGTCAGTTTCCCGTCCGGGTTTTAAACAGGAAATCAGACTGTGTTGATGTGATTCTTTTACTTAAAAAGTAAAGCAGGGTATTTTCACTGAGGCCTAAGGGGTAGCAGTGTTGAGTCGGTCGGTTGGTAAATCTACTATTGTTCTTCAGAGCAAAACGTCTTTGTGAGATGTGTTTGAACGTTGGGGGCAGACTAAGAACCTATCAGCATGAGGAGTTATTTTTGTCTCTTTACCTTCACATATTGAAAAAGTAATTGAAGGAAAATGTTCAATTTACCAAGAAGGAAACCTCAGAGTGCATAATTAGCAATTAGCATCCAGTGACCCGGTCAGAGCCCCGCTGGTTTTAATGAGGTGGTGGATAGATTTCCACAGAAACCTGTGAAGATGGTTGTGTAGTTTGCTGTGTGTTTCTAGATGAAGAGTGCAGAAGCTGATGGAGCCATTCATCACGTTGTTACACTTGTGGGTGTGCAGGGTCTGCTTGAATTTCTGCATTAACATAACACACCTGACACAACATCACAAAGTTAGCATTGTGTTGGAAGTTAGCAAATTCTCAGTCACAGAGCTGCTATCTAGCATGGCTGTCCACTCCAAGCCTTGCTTTATGACTTCCTATCCAAACATGGCTTTATCCTATAAGGGGAAATCTACAAGCTGAAAAAACCATAACAAGGTGACGTGGGGGTGTGTGGAGTTTGGATGGCTGCATGTCTTTACTGTAATATTATGGCAGAATTTTACATAGTTCTTATGTTCCTATGCAGACAGTGAAGAGGAGCTGTTGTCCTCTGCTGTGTGTCCCCTGACCATCACACATTTTGAGTTAACGCACACACACATACACACACATACACATAACTGAGTCTGTTGATCCAACTGTGTGTAACTCTACCCCATCCAGCTGTGTGCAAGAGCGCTGCTGAGATATATTAAGAAGTCAGGTGCGTTTTTGTGTGTGTGTTTGTGTTCTCTTGACAAAACACACATGTCAGGGGTCGTGTTGACGTTGGTTAAGATGAATATTTTCTCTGTATATCATCACTGGAAATGCCTTTGGGGGTCACATTGTCTTGGTTCATGGTCATTGGCGGACTTGAATCACTAGATGTGATTGAAGGACACTTTGGTGCTGCTGTGATTTACCAAAAACATCACTCGTATTATTCAGACATCCAGAACATTTGAGCAGAAAACATTCACATTCTGGAAATTGTTGGAAAGTCCCTGTTCGGATGACATCTTGGTGGTGCTGTGTTCTTTAAAAGCAGCTGGTCACACTGTCCTTGCTCCTAAATGTTCACTGTTTTGCCCAAGGACACCGTCCGGACACATGGATGTTGATGGACAAGCTGTCTGTGGTGGGGTTCAAAGATGTGCCCCCTCAGTCACAGAATGCTCTCTGTAACCAGCGGGCCAACCTGCTGTGTGATTGTTAGTCACTGGAGCAGTTCATATAACAGAGTCTGGGTGAGGCTGCAGGAATGTCTGAGGGCTGTTATTGTAGATTAAGAGGAATATTTTTTCTGGAGGCGTACAGCAGATGGGAAGGGGATGGGTCTCATTACTGTTGGGACCTACTGTATGATCAGAACAACATGTGTATGTGTGTGTCTGTGCTGGTATATGTGTGCATAACTCTGAGAACATACACACTGTTGGGAAACGTAATACTCATGCACTGAGAAGGTCAAATATCCCCATGTGCTTGAGATTAAATGCGTGATCGCAACATATGTGAGACTGCTGCACAGACCAGAGAGCAGCAGCAACGTGAGACGGCTGTGGTTCCACTGCAGTTGTTCTAAATGCTGTTCGTTAGCAAACTAACGCCTTTGAAGTGACTTGAAAATCTAACACCTGTTAACTGGAATTACATTCAGCGATAAAAGCACATAACAGGGCTTCTTAAAGCAAAGTTCACATGTGGCCTGTGATAGCTGCCTGTCCTTAGTGAACCCTCACAGTTAAACATTTTCTACACGCTGGATGTATGGCATCAGTCCCACTATGCTACAGGAGAGAGTTATGCTGCTCAGATGGGACTGAAAATTTGCAAAAGCCTGTAAGCAGCTCTACCAGTGCTGCCAGATCTGACTTCAACAAATAGCCCAATCAGAGCCTTGAACATGCCCCAGTTGTCATAAAAGTGGGACAATTTTTTGCTTTGGATTGGAGAGGAGTTTCTTTGTCCTTTGTATTCATGAAATAATACTTCTTTTTTTTTTGAAGTGTAAAAGGGGATTTGATGATGTGCCGTTACAAAAACAACACTATGCCTGCATCCAGATAGCATACTGTTATTGGGTATTGGCCCTGTGGTCATAGGAAGGAATTTGTCTCCTAAGGGGCCTCCATGATATTGATGATGGTCTGTGGCTGGAAAAAAATGAAGTTCAGAAGATGTGCGTCTCAGGTCTTCTGCTTTATTATAAGGCCAAAACCACTGTTGCTGAAAAGCAAGTGATCCAAGGAAATCTCTCCTAAGTGTTGGATAATGTTGGAGGCTTTTACAAGGCTTTCATCACAGAGTTATTACTTTGGAACCGAAAGAAGCAACTTTCAGCCTAGTTGTAATGAAATGAAATGATACAAGGCTTTGCTGATCATCAGTCCTCTGCCAACCCAGTGCCCTGTCAATACCTTCTTCTTCTTCTTCTTTTTCCATTACATTAATGATATGAGACATACTGTGAAGTGAGTTGCGAGCCAAAATAGCCAGAAAATAGCTGAAGCTGAACTGAATAAATAGGCTTCTTGGAAACACAATCATTAACACCATACATTCTGATTGTGAATATGATCATATTTCATCACTCAGTCGTCAATGTGACACTTGTGTTTTCCTCATTTTAGTGCTGTTGGCCAAATAAATACTACACTGTCTGCAAAATCTGAATGTTTTCCCTTTAAAGTGCTGGCAACAGTCCCAAAATAATCTTAAAGCTGGGGATTTCAATAGTTTTAATGAATATTAATGGCCTTTGGTGGTGTAAATGCTATATTAGGATCCTGAGAAGAGTCCAAGTCTGAAGGTTTCAAACAGTTCTGCCCTCAAAACCTGCTGAATTTGACCGAAATTGTCATCCAATTTCAACAACAACCATAATAATAATAATAATAATATTACTAATACTACTACTACTACTAATAATAATAATAATGATAATGACCATAATAATAATCTGTTACATTCAGTTTTAAAAACCACAGTGAACCACTTTTAATTGCCCTGATCATACTTGCAGCTCTGTTTGCAAATGTCCAGCCAACACACACAAAGCCTACTCACACCCACAGATGCCTGCACCCAGAACAGCAGCACTGGCAGAAACTCTACTTTCATTGCTGGACGTGTGTGTGTGCGTGTGTGTCTATCTGAGTGAGACAGATGTGTGTCTGTGTTGCAGAGTGAAAGGGAAAATGGGTGACGCAGCAGTTAAGTCACATGTCACTGGGTGTGCGTGCATGTGTGCGTGTGTGTGTTGCAGAGACTGAAACAGAGAAAAAGAGGAGGACAATATGACACAACAGGAGTCAGCTGTTACTCTAGTGTGTGTCTGTGTGTGTGTGTGTGTGTGTGTGTGTGTGTGTGTGTGTCTGTGTGTGCGCGCACATGTGCACGTACATGCATGCTGTGTGTGTGTGTGTGTGTGTGTGTGTGTGTGTGTGTGTGTGTGTGTGTGTGTGTGTGTGTGTGTCACTGGACGCGTCTGGCAGGAATGTGTGCCACGAGATCGCTGTGCACGCTGCCCCGGCCATTAATCTGCCTGCATCATCATCATCATCGCCATCATCTTCCTCATAAGGCACATCTGGAGCTGAAGGCGGAGGTTGATTGAGAGCAGCTAGTGCCCCATCAGGCTGTGGTGCAGTGATTTCCCTTCTGAGAGAAAGTGGGAGAAAGAAAGAGGGAGGGAGGCATGAGGGGGAGAGAGAAAGAGAGAGAGAGAGAGAGAGAGAGGGGGGATGTCGCTGCAGCAAAAAGCCAGCTGCAGAGATGACAAGGAGTGAGAGAAGAGAGATGAAGGAATGCAGATAGAGAAAGAGATGGGGATAAATAAAAGGATGGAGATACTGAAGGAGAGATGAGAGGTGAAAGAAGAGAAGGAGAAAGAGAGCAGTACTGATACAGAAAAGGGGAAAGGGGAGAGGGAAAAAAAGGGATGGAGGTGATGATTATCCCTCTGTCTTACTGTACCAGTTCATAGGTGTTCATGTTTGTTTGCTGTTACAAGTGAATGCAGTGTCACATCAGCGGGCTTCACACATCACATGAGAACACACCAGTGCTAGAGAGAGAGAGTGTATGAGAGAGAGGAATAGGTGGGGGAGTGGAGGGAGCGTGGGCCGAGCGAGGGAGAGGGAGAGAGTGTCGTAAATCACAGCACATCGCCAGGCGGACGAGAGGGAAAGTTGTGATAAGGATCGCTCTCATTTCCCCCCTCCGAGCTTTTCTCTTTCAAGCCTCTGGCAACATTTTTCCAGCTGAAACCATAAAGGTCCGCTGTTTCTCTGAGGGGCTGTGAGGATGGAGTGGAATGAGGTGGATTTGGTGCAGGAATTTACTGTTGAAGGACAATGCAGCAAAATTAAAGTCCGCTCCTGCAGGATCACATGGGACAGCCTGCAGGTAAATACAGCACAGCAGGAGG
Organism: Chaetodon trifasciatus; assembly: GCA_037975065.1. Classification (NCBI taxonomy): domain Eukaryota; kingdom Metazoa; phylum Chordata; class Actinopteri; order Chaetodontiformes; family Chaetodontidae; genus Chaetodon; species Chaetodon trifasciatus. The sequence goes on from JBBMOE010000021.1 coordinate 9,785,004, forward strand.
CTGGTAGAAACTGCATGTTAATGTCAGCCGGGGGCTCGGAGCCGCGCAGTCCGCAGGATGTTGTACAGAGTGTTAACAGCGTGAGCAGCAAAATGCATGACAGCAGTGTTAAGTGCTGGGTGAACTGCTAACTTTTCAGTCGCTGTAGGATGCATGTCATCATCACAGCAGTGCCCAGAGGATATGAACTTCATCAACAGATAATCCCAGGACAACAACGTCACGCCATGGGCCACAATGTTTGATGAGTGGTCTTTAGCCCGAGGCTTTTATGACAAGTCGTTCAGCATGTGTGTTGAAAAACCACGTATCTGTAATATGTTGATGATTAAGAGTCAAGGATTTGTGACCAATGGAAGAAGCTCTCGTTCAGTGGAGGGTTTGACAAAATTCTGTTTACTCACCTTTTTAATACATCTTTATAATGCGAGTATATGGAAGGAAAAACATGTCCAGATTTGAATCTTGATGCCTTTTTGGATAAAATCTGAATTAATACGATTGACAAGATGATTTCAGGTTTTAAACATGTTTTTAGGCTTTGCAAATTCAGCCAGTCAAATTTTGTTATTATTTTCTTGTTTAATTTTAAGCAAAATTTCAAATTTCCTATTGGCCAATTGTTCCTATTACGAGTCAGAGTAAAGTAGTTGCATAATGTTGCTTTAAGGGGGGGATTCAGACCACATGAAGAATGGTTTTCAAACTATTTTAATGCAATAAATCCAGTTAAAATTTTCGCATTACATATTCACTAGTGGTTTATTTTCACACTCACACTAAAATTCTAATTATTGTGGCCATTCTTTGCTTCCATACAAGTCCATCTGCACATAATTGTATTGTATTGTTTTCTTAAAGTTTTCAAGTTTTATGATGATAGATGTTGAAGGAACCAGATTTACATTTCTGAAGGTTGTCGTAAGCTTATGATGATCAGTGCCAGAAGTCCATGTTCTGATCTATGTATTAACCACTGCATCAGTGCTCGCAGAGATTCTAATCACACTGGTCTGGTCTCCTTTAAGGTGACAGCACTGGACCAGAGTACATTAGCAGGAGGTCGGTTTGCATCTGCAGACTCTTCATATTCAAAATGAGGATCTGCAGAATCCCACAAGTCAGCAGTTAGCTAATGACATGTGGCAGCACTGACTGGAAAACCAGTGTAATGTGCATAATGTTATGGTCTAAAACATGAGCCAGTCTGCATTACGGGGGAATACTGTGTCTGCATTGTGTTTTTAAGAATTATGTAAGTCAGCCTGAAGGCAGTGATGCTGTCCGTAGCACAGCGTGGTTACCAGTGTCATTAATCTCAGATACTGATACTTAGCGTTGAGCTAATGGTGCCAGAGTTAGAGCTTCCACTCCCTGAGTCACTATATGGATGGTGGGTTTAATTTATCTCACTGATTTCATATCAAAGATTTGCCATAACCCACAGGGTTCAGTTCAGGGTAATGGAGTTTTTCATCAGCTCCTCCCTGAGTCACGGCAGTAAAGTCTCCACTGAAATATGTGAAGACTTTTTCAGCATTTACCCAAATTGACTGAAGCCTGCAATCCCCAGGCTTTTTGAGACAATTTCTCTCTCAACTCAGAAATTGAGCTCTGAATGAAGTCCCCCTGATGTCATTCAAGCCCTTAAACTTGAAGGCCTAGACCCCTTAAATCCCAAGTACTGCAGGCGCCTATAAATATGTTCAGCTTCCATCTTCAGCTGATGTTTCAGAGCAATGTTCTCTGCAGACAGCTGAAATAACTTGCCAAGTTTATCACAGTTTTGATGAAAGTTCTGTTTTAAGGGTCTCCCAAATTAAAAAAAACCACAAGAATCAAAAAACATTTGGACAGTTTTATCTTAAGTGCAAAATAAAATGTTGGAGTTCTTATTTCTGGGACGTTATTTTCAAATGAAAATGTTTGTTATGTGATTTTCAATTGTAAATTTTCATTGCATCACATACCAAATTCTAGTGCATCGGGGTGTTGGCAGTAGACTGTTACAGAGATCTCAAAACCTACACAAATAGCTGGTTTTGTGTTTTCTGTCAATCTGGGTGGAGTGGCCCCTAAATATCCTTTCTCTCATCACAAACAGACACAATAACTTCTTTAAAACCTATTAGTTCAGGGGTCCCTCAGGGTTTCATTTTAGGCCCCTTCCTGCTACTACTTCAGCTGTATTGTATGTATTAACCACTGATAAGCTGTCATAATAACCCTAATCATTAGTCTCATAATAACTACAATTGGCAGATACTTTTACTCCAGGTGGCATTTATTTGAGTATGTTTTAATCCCAGTTAGAAACTACATCCAGGCATGTTTGGTCTGAAGGTCTGTAATGTAGTGAATTAATACGTAATGGAATAAGCTATACTGATAACGTACTGAGCCGTTCACATGTTTGCTGACAGTCAAAGATCTGCTTTGTAAGGCGAGACTTAATATTCTCCTGTTGTACTGCATTCTTTTCTGCATTCTAGCTTTATTTGATGCAGTGTGAAGCTGTGTGGTGTTGACGCTGTCAGCATGTTTTACGGTGGTGTAACTGTGTCGTGGCCCAAAAGATGTTTTTCTATTGGAAAACATGTGGAAACAGCCAGTTTTTGGATAATTTGAACAAATGTGTTACTTTTTTCATTTTGTCTGGCTTCACTGCATCCTGAAAATAATCATTACAGACCAGGTTCAGTGTGCCCGTGTGTGTGCGTGTGCGTGTGTCCATGAATGAGCATAAACAATAGCAGGATGTGGATGGGTGGAAACCTTCTGCCGCTGTCTGCTAAAGGCATTTCTCTCCCCTCACCTCAGCCCACCCCCTTACATATTACAATCATAGAAATGTTTGTTCTGAAGAACATCCACAAGGTACATAACAAGCTGCTCTGGTGTGTGGCCGCCTCAATAAAACCTCCTCTGATAGTGAAATATGGGTCAAATGATCAGCGTGATTAGATTTTTCTCCCGGCTGATGTTGATGTCTGTGTCACAGCGCTGTAATGACCAGACCAGATAGGATTCCAGATATTTTCCCTGCACCAATGCTATAATTCTGTCACCCTGCCAAGGCCACCAGCTGCTAACCTAATAACATTTCTAGCACACTGAAGGTGCTCTATGACCTAAAATGTGAGGTGATATGTGTGTGCAGCTGTGCACTCAAGCCTGGCATTTATCTTCTGTCACTGTTTGGGTTTTCATCTTGTCAGTAACAATGATTAGAGATACACAGGGGAAAACATGCTATGGACATACTGTATTAATATATTCATTTGTATGTGTTCTTGTGTGTCTTTGCAGGTTCCCCGTGTGGAGCTGACCCTCTCTGAGCTCCAGGAAATGGCGACAAGACAGCAGCAGCAAATAGAGGCTCAGCAACAGATGTTGGTCGCCAAGGTAACTCAGGCATGCACGCACACACACCGGGCTGGTGGATGGATTGCCTGTCAGTTAGTGTAAGGTTATCTACATTAGAGTCTGTCTGAAAAGGTCGACTTTGAGGCCCCAGGAGCGACGGCCTTGAAGGAATTTGAGTGTGTGTGTGTGCGCGTAAGGATCACAGCTCATACGTCTTCCTTGGAAACAGGACATGTGATCAAGGTCAGGGTTTAAGGACTGGCAGGAAAGAACGGCTCCGTCTTAGAGCCAATACCATTCACCTTTTGTGTGTGACAATGCAGTGTATGTTTGTGTACGTGTGTGTGTATGTGTGTGTGTGTGTGTGTGTGTGTGTGTCTGTGTGTGTGCGTGAGAAAGGGAGAGAGACAAACACAGATCATGGCCAGTCCCACATTAGGAAGTGACCATTGACTTGACAGGAAATGAGGTCATCAGGGAGCCACAGCTGCTGGGAAGTTGGAGCTGAGCTGTACTCCAGGAAACCAAAAAAAACCTGATTTTAAATCCTTCCATTCATTCGATGAAGCATCTACTCAGTCTGAAGTGCCTAAAGATGCTTTCTGCAGGGAAAGAATTTCAACCACCAACTTTGACTTAGCCAGTTTGGGTTTTTAAAGGCCAACTGTGGCACTTGTGTTTTTATCTGGCAACTTTCCCCTGATATTCAGCATTTTGGAAAGCAGATATTTCCCAGCTAAATGACAGCTACCAAGTACTTCCTTCCATTGTGTAACCTTTGAAGCATTTCCTTGTCTTGCAGTTTCCATCCTCTTAACATTAATATATTGCAGCATGCATTACCAACTTCCAGGGAAGAAAGAGTCCAAAGCACAGCTCCTGGCACCTACTACAAGCACTTTCACTCCTGCACTGTCCATGTAATGAAACAAGCCACTGTTATGTAATGTGTTATTAGCTAGTGTGTGTGAATGTGTGCGCGTGTTGCCAGTGAATGATGGGAGGCCTCTTGCCAACATTCCATTTCCGTCTTCCTCTGTGTGTGTGTGTGTGTGTGTGTGTGTGTGTTGAGACAGACACACAGGTCAGCTGTACTATGTGCCAGCACGATACAGAGAGGTGTAAACTGCCTCAGTCAGCATCACACACCACAGACACCTCTCTCTCTCCCTCTCTCTCTCTCTCTCTCCCTCTCTCTCTCTCTCTCTCTCTCTCTCTCTCTCACTCTGTTTATTCCCTCTCAATGCCATTTGCCTTCTAATGTGTGTATGTGCAAAATACATGAAAATCAATAGCAAATATATGATTAACTATGATTAGATTTATTTTTCATATTTTACAAGACGTGGTGAAAAGGTGTCAGGGTGTTGCAAAGTCAGGAGAAATGACATTTTCAGTGTCACATATATACATCAAGGTGCTAATAAAGGTTTGTGTCACAGCTCGGAGCTGTTCTGTCATCACTGTATTGGCCTAAGTATCACTTCAGCAGGGCAGCAATGCTTTTGAGGCATGAAAAGGTTCAATATTTACTCTTCCTTCACCAGTTGTGCTAAAGACGCTGCACACCCACACAGGTGTTTTCATGTACTGGCTAATTAGACCTCTACCCAGGATGGAGGTGGGTGGATGAGGATGACATGATGTCCCAAGGACATGGAGGAGCACAGGTGAATTTTGGGAACGATGGCTTAGTTTTATCAAATGTTTCAGTGAGCTATGACAGTGAGCACAATCCCAACCCTGAAACTGGCTCACCTAAATGGAATGCAGCTGTTTTCAGTGTTATCAACTCCATCTGTGCTTTTCCTGCCATGAAGAAAAACACCTGTGTGGGTGGAGGATGGATGGATGTGCAGGGGTGGTCATTATTTATCTTTTCTGACGGCAAAAAAACACATCAAACAGAAGTGAACTGGTCGTGCAGCTCATCTCTCTTAAAGTGGTATAAACCAGTAAAGCATATTTGTATGAAATATCAGTTAACTGATGATCACCAGGAAGCAATGCCATTATCACAGACACAGCGTGTGTGTGCCCTGCAACTGCAGTGTTTCTACTGTCTTCCTTCTTGGCAGCAGCTTCGTCATCCACTACAAAGAAATTCTAAATGTCAACTTGATGAATGTGAAGCTTTTGAAACTCAATAAACTTCAGTGTGTGTTCAAGAGTCAGACAGCAAGCGGACAGCACTGGACTAAAAGCTGGAAACACCATATAGCACGTCAGAGGAAAAGTATATGGTACATTCTGACTTTCATGCTGCCTTTAAAGCTGCTCCATCTATTATTTACAAAGGAAGTAAATGACTCCATAACTTCCATCAAATTTTGATCCAGCTATGGCTCAACCCTTATTCAAGCAAAGAAAGCTGTCGTCACCTCTTCTCAGCTGAGTCCAGCCCAGAGGGAGGTTCTGGGCTCATGTTTGTGCCAACTCAAAATGTATCTCAGGTTTTTACATGTTCCCACCTTCTTTTGTTGCAGGAGCAGAGACTGAGGTATCTTCACCAGGGAGGCAGATCGAACCAGGGTCAGACACAGGTGGGCTCCATATGTTGTCTGTCTTCTGTCAGTCTTTGAAAGTGTTCTGGGAGTCAGTCATGACTCTTTTTGCAGGTTAATGCAGAAGTTAGCTCCACCAAGGTTTTTTGGTTGACTGCCATTAAAACATTTCCACACTTTAATCAGCATCGTTCACTAGCGGCCTTCTGTTAAGTGAATGTTTATGAGTTGGGTACAGCAAGGTATCTAGAAAGCATGGCCTGTTTATTCAAGTTATGGAAACACAGTTATTTGTTTTTGCCGCATTAAAAGTGCACTACAATATGAGCTTAAAATGCAAATGAATGTTTAGCTTTTCTTATTTTCTACTTGTTTAGTCTGAAGCCGAGAAGCTGCAGCGGCTGAAGGAGCGAGTGGAGACGCAGGAAGCCAAGCTGAAGAAGATCCGAGCCATGAGAGGACAAGTGGACTACAGTAAACTGATCAACGGAAACCTCTGTAAGCCTGAGCACATGAAGCCCACCACTGGGGATTAAAGCACTGCAGTTTAGGATTGCATATTTATAGTATATTAGTGAAGAGTGACGTAGTCCTGCTGCTACTGCACGAGGGAAGCTTCTGCAAAATGTGGCTGAACATAGGTGTCATGATCACTGTGTCTTTTCCAAAAGGAGTCAAAAGTGAATAAATGACGATATGTAATATAGACCACATATCTTTGGCTCTTGTACATTTGCTGTAGATGCAAACACGGTCACAGCCATCTCAATTTACTGTCAATGTTTCAGTCTAATTTGTACTTCTTCACCCTCTCCTGGTTTGTGTGTGCAGCTGCAGAGATTGACCATGTCAGCAGCCTGTTTCAGGAGAAGCAGGCAGAGCTGCAGTCTGCTGTGGTCCGAGTCGACCAGGTAAGGTGGAGGGTCGAGGGATGTGTCACTGTGACGCTCAAAATCAACCAGGTGAGCTGCTAAGTTCTTTCTATTTGGTTTTACCAGCTGACCCAGCAGTTGGAGGATTTGAGGAGAGGACGGCTTCAGCTGCACTCTGTTGCACCAGCTCAGGGGACACCCACCGGGTCCCAGGGGGCCCCCGCTGGCCAGAAAGGATCACCCCTGTCTGGTCCTGCAGCCCTGGAACTGAGGAAGCTCTACCAGGAGCTGCAGGTAAATGACACCATCAATGAACACATTCAAGTTCTTCTGGGCATGACCGGTTTTTACGGTGTGTAAGAGTTTTAATGCTGTGTTTCAGGCTCGTAACCGTCATAACCTGGAGCAGAGCAGCAAGCTGGCCCAGAACAAGGAGCTGCTGAACAAGAGGAATGCCCAGGTGACAGTGATGGATCAACGCATCGGAGACCTGAGAGAGCGACTGCATAAGAAGAGAGCAGAAGTACACAGCGGAACTCTCATCGTAGATGTCTTGTTTTTACGTACAGCGAGGATTCACCGTAGGTTTGATTCTATCTGTCTGTCTTTGCATCCCTGCAGCTGAGTCGTATGAATGGAGCAGGCCTCTCCTCCCCTCAGACCTCCTCCCATCCAGGTGGTGGAGTTTCAGGTCGTGTTGCGGCTGTCTGCCCCTACATCCAGGTTCCAGCAGAGGGGAGACAGGAGACGGGGTACCCCCTGTCAGCTGACCCACCACCCAAACCCACCCCGCTGAGCCACATCCGCTCCCTCTCAGGTTGGTAGAGTTACCTTACTCGGATCAGTTTGTTTGCCGTCTTTTACTTCAGAGTTCCTTCAGTCTTAAATCTCTGTCTGGGCTCTAACTTGCTGTCTATTTCCTTTTCCTGTCTGTTGGCTCCTTCCTTTCCTCTTCCCTTATTTGTTGTTGTTGTTATCTTACATGTGATGTGTTACTGTTATTGGTGGTTTTGTGATTACTGTTTTGTCACATGTTGATGTTGTGGTGGTGGTTGCTGTTGTGACTGTTCCTCTTACTGTTTTTGACACCATTGTGATGTCATCGTGATGATGTTGGTGTTGTTGTTTCGCTGGTTGTCTGGTTGGTGTCTTGTTACTGTCTTTCGTGGCGGGCGTGGGCATGCAGAGGAGGACAGGAGTGGCATCAGGAAGCCTCCCAGCCAATGGAAAGTGTCAGATTTAGACATCGTCCTGTCAGAGCCCACTGAGACGTGGGAGGGACCTCAGTCCCCTCAGGGGGGCGACAGTAACAACAGTGAGTCTCTTGAAGGTGCAAGAGAAGCTTCCTCACCATTACCTCCATTAGTGATAGATTAGCAACACCTGCTTCCTCACACCTTTGTCTGCACCTTAAAGTGTAGTGGGCCTATTAAGTGTTTCATCCAGCCTTAATTACAAGGCAGACATTTTCTTAGTTTGAGCACTGGGCTGGAAAATCAAAGGGTGCGCTCAAACCAAGAATGCTGTGGAGCTGAAACTCTGCAGCACAGATGGCCCGGAGAACATAATCGAATCAACTACAGAAAATGACCTCAAATTGTAAAGGTCGTATGTATAAAGACACAGACACGACATCTGATAGCCAGCAGCTGCTCAGTGTTAGGAAGCCCAGCATAAGAAAATAAACTGAGGGCAAACCACAGTCTGGACTGAGACTCGTATTCTATTATTCCTTCGCATATTTCCACCTGGTGTGAGAAGGTCAGCTCCAGTAAAAAAAAAAAGCTCCAAAGTTAGAATTTGTGTTGTTAATAAGTAAATGTTTAATTTGACGCTATTGTGTACCAAACACAGAACTACGACAAAGATAAAAAGAAAAAAAAGACATTAGGAAACATAATTTTATGTATGATTGAGACCAAAGACAAACTGAACCAAAGGTGCGTTCACGGTCAGAGACGCCCCACACGCGATATAATATTCCATTGACTTAAAGGAATCATTTTGGGAAATTCGCTTTCTTTCCAAGAGTTAGATAACAAGGTCAACACCACTCTCACCACCACCACTGTACAATAAATATGAAGCTACAGCCAACAACCTGCTAGCTTAGCTTAGCACCAAGAATGGAAACAGAGGACAATAGACAATGTGTGCATTGGAACCAAAAATATGCCACCAGTTGTGTTTTTATGCCTTGTGGTACTTTATTTTGGATCAGCACATTGACTTCCTGGAATCCTGTCATGCACTTGAGGTTTTAAATTAAATTTGAATTAGTGAGTTTTAGATGTTTGTTTTCCTTTGCACAAATCCAAGTTAACTGCTTCCTCTTGTTTCATGGGAAACATGAGAGTGGCAACAATCATGGTGCATGATTGAATCTTGTTAATAATCACACTAGCTTAACTTATTTAGCATCAGCCTTGTGAACACAACATAACCTTGTGTCATTAACCACTGACCATGTTGTATCGGGCCACTCTCATGTTGCAGTGTGTCCGTCAGACACTTGTTTTGCTTATAGTAATATATCAGTACACACAGGCTGGAGGGAGCAAAAGATTTTTAACTCCTTTCGTTGAACTACCGGGTATAAGTGAAGTGTCACGAACCAGCACTGAAACAAATCCCATTGTGCTCTTGAATGCCAAAGCAAATGCCACAGCTCTATTTATTGTCCCAGCTTATATAATGTGGAAAACACTCGTAAATCATGTCAACAGTGCGCTGGGCAGGCAGGCACAACAGATGAATGAAAGGAAGTCTGAGATACGCTAACTTGTTGCTATATACAGTCTGAACAGTGTGTGTGCATGTGTGTGTGTGTGTGTGTGAGTCAGATAACAAGAGATTTTAGGGAAGGGGCTTGAGGGGTCATGGCAGCTGTTGTTGCTGTCAACAGAGAGATTAAGGCTCTGTAAAATGTTAAGACTGAATATCTGTTATAATGTATGAATGGTAACACAGCATAAGCACAGCAGTCTCCAGCGTGTTTACAGCAAACAACAATCACAGCAAGGAACTACAAGGGAATCGTTTCTTTATTCATGGAGAGTCCTCAAGACTGAATTAAACTTATGTAGTGATTAATCCTTTGATATCTGTTGATTTTCATGTCTGTACACTACATGTTTAACTGCGCCCAGCAGCTGATTAGCTTATTTTAGCATAGCATAAAAACAGGAAACAGCTTGACTGGCTCTGTTCTTTAAAGCTCACTCATTTAGCATGTTGCATCTTGTTTGTTCAAGTGTTAAAACAACAGTTTGACGTTTTACAGGGGTTATGTATGGATTGTTTCCAGGTTCAGCAGCTTCCTGGAGTCTTGTCTAGTTAATTAATGAGCTTTAGAAGTGCTGATAGGAGCATTTTGTTACCTTCAGACAGAGCCGGGGTAGCTTTTTCCCCTTCCTCACAGTCTTAATGCTAAGCTAAGATAACCAGCTGCTGGCAGTAGTCTTATATTTAGAGGACAGATGTGAGGGCGATATTGTTTTTAACTCTCGTTCAGGAAGCGAATCAGCATATTTCCCAAAATTCCTTTTCCTGATCAGGTTTCACAGCGTTACTGAGAGCTTCACAGTGCTTCAGATGACATTACATTTCAGAGGCTGTGAAATACATTGAATCTTGTCATGGTGATAGGTTTGTTAAAAGCCTTAACCTGAACCACCCTTTGTCTTTTGCATCAGAGCATGCTGTGACGGTGCCGGTGCTGTAAACTCAACTGTCTTGTCTCTACAACACTGAGTGACTTCTTCTAATCTGGGCTCTCAGGCAGGTGGCCAAGTTTCCACCTTGCACAGAGTGAGCTGACTGTTTGTTTCCTGTCGTGATGGTTTTCCTCCTGAGGTCAGCAGGTTACAGCGGCAGTCTGCGGCAGCACGGCACAGCTTACTGACTGCAGGACTCCCTGGCTCAATAGTTAATCAGTATTAGTGTGGAATGTGCCAAAACTGTGACGTGGCTGTACCACCGACAGCTAGGCCAAATGGTTAGGTAACAGCTTAAAATGATACTTTGATAATGGACCCTGAATTGTAGCCAACTGTGACATGTAGTGGAATTTTAATTTCCTGCAATGGACTTTTTCAGTCATTTTCAGCCAGGCTTTTTTTAAGGATGACAGTCTGTGCAGCAGTCAGTCTGCTTGGAAATATCTTGTGTAATAACTTTTCTGATCCACTGACTTTTCTTGCACCATCATCAGGTCAAAGTTTTCATTCGTCCTATTAAACATTTTCTACTACCAGCACCCTAGTGCAGCATGTTGCCCCCCATCCTTTCAGCTAGTCTTTATTGCATATGGAAGTAAGGTGAGTTTAACCTGCTGTTAAAGCGTATAGCATTAAGCTTGGCCGCTGACCTCCAGGATTGTCACGAGTTAATAGGCAACATTGGATCAAGATTTAGTTACTAACCAGTGCTGTGACCTTAGTGCTGCATTGAAGTGTGCCAGTTAGTTATGTAACATGTCCTCTGTGGAGACGCATTAAACTGCTACTTTTCATAACTAGCAGGCTTCTTCTTCTAAGATTTTAGCATTTTAGCTGAAGTTAACCTTTCGAGCCAACAGCTTTTAATTATTGTGATAAAAATAGCAGAGCAGCACCCAAAAGTCAGTTTTATGACTGCAATTGTCAGTTGCTATGAATTTTTCTTTTATTACCTGATACAGATGTTACCATGATGACAACTATGCCACCCATACATTTTTGGTCTCGTTGCTGTACAGCTTACAGGATGCTCGGCACATGTCTGCAGTGGAGAGTACACTGCAGTCACTCATCTGAACATGCGGAGTGCTTATAAAGCAATTCAGTGCTTGTCTTGTTGCATTACAGCATTTGTTGAAGCGAAACCATTCAAAGCCACACTTGTCAGATCAAATTAATAATAAAGTAGACAACTTGGAGTCTGCTACAAATGGTGCATAATTGTTATGTGGTACTAAGTAATGGGTTCATATCAGAGCAAAGGTCGTCATGTGTGCAGTCTGACCTGCACTGTTTGTATGTTGTTCTTGGAGTGAAGTGGATAATTATGTATTTTTATTTGAGTCATTTGTTTTGCCTTGTTTGATGGTGTCAGTGGAGCGACATGCTGCAAATGACAACCGGTGGAAAACATCTGGGTGACTATTTAGAGTCTGACCTCCTCTCAGTCTAACATACACCTTCATACCAATGCCTCCTGCTCTCTAACCCTCCTCCCCGTCTTTAACATGGTGATTTTTTACTCATTGTCCTTCCTTCATGTGTCTGTGTTTGTGTCTTCCTCTCCTTTACTGCTTTTCTCGTTGTAACCTTTGTCCCTTTCTCAACACCACCCCACCCCCACCCCCCTTTCTCTGCGTTTAGCTAATGAAGCGTCATGGCCTAGCATCAGTAAGAGTGTGTCAGATTGGAAGACCAACAGTCCAGAACAGGTACTGTACTGTTTCTACACTCGACATAGAGAGAAAACATTGAAAGTTATCATTACAATAGAAATTCTGGAATAGATTATTTCCACTAAATGACATAAAATATATATATAAATATTCTTCATTTTGCCAAGGGCCTCCTCAGCTGATTTTAGGTGACATTGGGTCCCTCTTTGAAGACCAGTGCAGTAAATGCCTGTGTGAACTTTTCAACTCAAATGTCTCAAGAGAAAAATTCTCCTTCTTGAACCGCCATGCAGGTTTTCACAAAAAATGAAGTTATGCCGTCAGGCTTTGGAAAAATCTTTTTCAAATTCTCTGTCTCTTCATTTCACTGCCTCTCCCTCCCACCAGCGCCCCTCTGGTTATGGTACCTACCCCAGTGCCACTCACCAGGCGGCAGGGCATCACTGTGCCACCAGCTCCCTGCCCCGCTCTGCCCCTGGTACACTGGGCTGGCCCCGATCCAGTGCCACTTCATCTTCCTCTTCATCATCTTCCTCTTCACAACAAATACAGCAACGTATCTCTGTCCCTCCGAATGCGAGCCAAGGTAATTTAAAGAGGAACCTAATACTCGGCTGAAAAGCTCCATTTTGCTGCCCTCTGTGGTTGAGTGGGAACTGAATGATGACCTCTGCAGATGTAGGTGTAACATTTGGACATAAAGTGTATCATTTTCCCTGCTCTGTCTCTACTGTTAGGCTCTGCTTCCACTTCCCAACTGTCTCCCTTGTCCCCACAAACAGAGCGAACAGACCCCCCTCCAGCGGTGGCAGTTCGCCCCTACGTACCAGACCACCCCTCCAGGCCCCAGTCCCCCAGGAAGGGCCCTGCCACCATGAACAGCAGCTCCATCTACAGCATGTACCTCCAGCACCCTCAGGCCAAAAACTATGGATCCCTCAGCAACAGGACGACTGTCAAAGCAGGTAATTAAACAGCACATTAAACAGATTGTGCCACACATACAGACTGTAGTGTATGTTTAACGTTACAGTGTCCACAATGAAAAATCCATCTAAGCACTATCTGTCCCATTTCATTTCTCTCCATAGTCTACGGTAAACCCATCCTCCCGACCTCCTCCACCTCTCCGTCCCCTGTCCCTTTTCTCCAGGGAGGAGGAGGAGGAGTAAGAGCAGGAGAGGATGTTACAGATAAAGAAGGAGGGAAAGGAGGAGGCGAGAGCAGTGATGGGCAAATCCTGCCTCCACCCAGCGTGGACAACATCCCTCGTCCCCTCAGTCCCACTAAGCTCACCCCAGTTGGTATGTACCAGAGAATCCATCAAACTCAGTCCCCCTTCATGAATTTACTCATTTGAGTTCCACGTCTCCTGTGCCAATTAAGTGAAAGTTCGGGATCTCGGGAGCAGGAGCAATTAATAACAACATTTCAATGAACACAGAAGAAGAAATGTGTAGTTGTAAACATCACAGAATCTTGCTCTGCCCTCCACAGCCCACTCCCAGCTACGTTACCAGAGCGATGCTGACCTGGAGGTTCTCCGCCGCCGCCTCAGCAATGCCCCACGACCCCTGAAGAAACGGAGCTCAATCACTGAGCCTGAGGGCCCACAGGGGCCGAACATCCAAAAACTACTGTACCAGAGGTCTGTGCTACTGTAAACTGTACCCGTGAACTGTACCCCATAAAAACAACAACTAAACAGTGATGAATCCAGGTTGCAGCAGCTTGATTAAAACTGATTTCTGTTGTGGCGTGCAGGTTCAACACGTTGGCAGGAGGCATGGAAGGAGGCTCAGGTAAGACACTGTGATGTGATGATAGAGCCTCACCTCATGACACTTGAAAAAGCATCCCTTGGTCTTTATGGTATTTCCTATTGAAGTTAAGGGTCTGATGATGCTTATATCGACTGTTTCATTCTTCATCACAGGCACTACCTTTTACCAGCCTGACTGCATTTTGGGTGACATGGACAACATCCATTCAGCCAATGGGAACGTAGAACCTGGTGACAAGCACGTCAGTATGGCAACTGTGGAGGGTGAAGTTCAAAACCTGAACTCGGGCTCCCGCCGCTTGTCCCCTCCCTCTGTCGCCATAGAAACATCCAAAGAGACGACAGTAAAAGCAGAAACTACCAATAGCGTGTCTCCATCAGCCCAGCCCAGCCCATCCCCTGCACCTGATAGACCAGAGGACCAGAACAATAACAACCAGAGAGGATCTAGTCCCACAAATAACTCTGTAGGCCATGCCTCGCCTTCTCCATCACCTCCTGCCCCACCTTCACTGCCTAAGGTAGGTAATAGATTATAATTACATCTGATACGGGGTACGCACATTAAAACTAGGGCATTGATGAGATGCACATTTGCATTGCATCTAATTTTCTTAGCAAGTATTCTACTTTCTCTTGTCTCCCTTTGAAATATGGTACTGCTAACCACATTGCTGCCTGTGAGAGCTAATGGGCCATATCAAGCAGTAAGTACTTACTTTCAATTATTTTGCACTGTCAACACTTTTGTGTTTCTCTCCCTGTGTGCTGCAGGTGAAGCGAACCAACTTGAAGAAGCCATCGTCAGAGCGAACAGGCCATGGCCTGAGAGTCAAGTTTAACCCTCTCGCCCTGCTGCTGGATGCATCGTTAGAGGGAGAGTTTGATCTGGTGCAGAGGATTATATATGAGGTAACACAAGATTATAATGATATTATAATGCTCTCATATTTCAAAATTGTAATGCTTATTAGCTGTCTGCAGATTGAAAATCAAATCACATTTGTTTTCATAGCTCAAGATCTCAGTGAGTCAAAGGGCTTTACAACCCTGCATTAATAATAGTTCAAAACCAAAAAGTTCAAAAAGTTTAGTATGTTGGAAATGGAAGTTAAGTCCATTATACCATAAGAAAAGTAAGAAAAGACAAGTCTAGTGTCAGTTTTTCACATCAATTAAGGTTCAAGGGGCAAAATAGGTGGTGTAGGGGATAAGGGAAAGAGTCATATGATGGGACAAGACAGAGGATGAGGTTGGGGTAGGCAGGTGTGGAATAGGGTAGTTTGTTGGTGGAAGGCAACACTGAATTCTGGGAGTGGTTTGATGGAAATGTAGTATAAATTTATGCTGAAGCTGCAAATTAGGTCACAGAACAATAGCATATACATAGTGAAAGCTAGTGGACCGAGTACCAGGCCTTGAGGGACACTATTGTCTTACTGTGTGGAAAAAGTAATTGTTACTTGTGTCTTAAATATGGATGTTAGGGCATTTTCAGTGCTGTGGTTTGGTCTAAACCCTGATCAGACCAGAGTCTAAAAGATAATTCAGCTATGGGTGCTGGATTTGAGGCCACAGAATATTTCAAGAATGGAGTGAAGTGAGTGTAATCTGACATTGAGTAGGGCTGAATATCATCAGACACCATTCTCATACTTCCAGTGTCGATTTGCTCCTAAAATCTTGTGCTTTTGATACATTTCAGTGTTGAGTGAAAAAAAATGCTTTACCTTATGCAATCGCAGAATATTTGTACAGGCCAACATTTACTGTACACCCACACACAGATTGCCTCAGCAGATCCTCCAATAACTGGAAGATTTTGAAGCTTTTCAGTACCTTCATGACAATACTTACTAAGTACAATGTCTTTGATTCTCACCAGCTCTGTCAGGAGAGAGGTGGTCTCAGTTGTCAGATGTTGAAAGTTATTGCTGAGCTCTCACTCTCTGCATCACAGTGGTTTACAGCAGCATGGAGCTACTGAGAACAAAGCCTTCAATCGTTAAAAGCAAACCCTCATCTATCCCTGACATCTTTGACTTGGAGGTTGGACAAAAGTGCTTACAGACTGTCCAAACTGCAAACTGTAGCTGATACTCTCAAGGAAACTTTCAGATGCTTCACATCCAGAACAAGCTCAGTTTGACGTTGTCATACCCCGAGGCAGTAAGGCTTCCAAGCTGTTCAAAAAAGGTTGCACTATCCTGAGTTTTGCAGTGAATTCAGGCACTTGGCTCTTCTACAGTAAGGTGCTCTCCGCCGGGGTTTGAGTTCAAAGTCTCTGAAGCCTCATGCAATGTGGATATTATTGAGATTTCTTTCATTGTTGTTGTGTAAAGCCAAAGTCTAATACCCCTATGTGTGTTTTCTCATTATCTCTGTATTTAAGGTGGAAAATCCCAGCATGCCTAATGATGAAGGCATAACTCCTCTACACAATGCTGTCTGCGCTGGCCATCACCATATTGTTAAGTTCCTGCTGGACTTTGGAGTTAATGTAAACGCAGCTGACAGTGACGGATGGTCAGTACCTTCAATGAGGCATTCAGCCATGTAATAATCCAGAGTAATAACAAGACACTGGCTGCTGAAGGACTAGAGGGTGTTCGGGAAATGAACACACTCTGTGGCAGTGATACTGCAGCTCAGCTCAGAGGCAACAATGACAGAGATAATTGCATTTCTAAATTCAGTTTTGACTCAGCTGCCTTAGCAGTATTGAAAGAGGAGATTACCATGTCTAATGAGGATCTGTATTCAGAAGTTACATGATTTAATTTATTCATGTTTAGTTAATGTCGGCTGGTTTGTGATTACATTAATTGTGTTTAGCCGGCTAGATTTTGATATATGTGCATTAGTGGAACAGCTTTGTCCTTTCTTTACCGGAGGTGACTGAACCTTGTATAGCAGAGGAATGCTAAAGTCTGTTTAAAGCCATGTGTTACTGCTGTCCCCCTCAGGACTCCTCTGCACTGTGCAGCTTCATGTAACAGCGTCCACCTCTGTAAGATGCTGGTGGAGTCGGGAGCCGCCATCTTCGCCACAACAATTAGTGATGTCGAAACAGCAGCAGACAAATGTGAAGAGATGGAGGAGGGCTACACGCAGTGCTCTCAGTTCCTCTACGGTAGGTAGATACAGAGAGACAGGTGATGAGTCAACAGGTCGTGTCCAGTCCAACCATGAAGAGAAACTGAATCTAAGTTGTGGAAGAAAATGCTGAATTTAAGTTGTTTTTTAACACTGAAAGTTCTGTGCGTGTCCCAGGTGTACAAGAAAAGTTGGGTGTGATGAACAAAGGCTTGGTCTACGCTCTGTGGGACTACACGGCCCAGCAGGCCGATGAGCTGTCCTTCAGCGAGGGCGACGCCCTCACTGTGCTGCGTCGGCGCGACGACACAGAGACAGAGTGGTGGTGGGCACGACTCAACGACCGCGAGGGATACATACCCCGAAACCTGCTGGGGGTGAGTGAACATAAGACATTACAGCGTGACAACTATCGAAATACATCACTCTGTTCCACCAGGCCAAATGACTGCGGCGATGGCCGTCAGTTGTCAAGCTTCCTGTTCTAGCACAGCTCATGAGTATTTTATGATAGCAACTGTAACATGCTAATTAAGCTAACATTATCACCATGAGCCAGCTGACTTTTGAATGTTTCCAGCTGATTTGTTTTAAAATCAGAATCTTGTAAAAGACTGATAAGTATGCACCACCAGCACCCACGCCAGTTGATGACCCATGCATTTATGAATATGGAAATAAAGACACAGTATTGTTTTGTATTGCAGTGTAGGGCTTGTAAGCCGCAGTAGCATTGTTTTTATTTTGAAGCCAAAGCTATGAAACTAGTTGCTAACCTGAATGAACCTAAATTCTTGAAGGGATTTTATCCAGATAAATAAATCTATTTAGAGACATAGTGTGTAATCTCTGCTGTTGGAGTCTCTCAATCAAATCAGTAACAAATTTTACACATTATTCCTCTAATTGTAAAGATAAAGTAGCAGCTCCAGCCCACACAACTCTCTAAGATTAGTGATTATAGATAATGGATGGCTGGAAAGGTGAAGAATAATATTACTGGCTATAACAGAGCGTGACAGAATAATGCAGTATTGGACAGGGCTGGTGCTTCTGTGCACAGTCATTTAAGCCTCAGGGAGTACAGCATGTTCACACTCCATAACTCTCAGGACACAATTATTGTCCTAGCCGAACCAAACACAGTAGCTTTAATAAAACTGTCCATCACAGTGTCCCTTTACAGCTCCCACCACTCATATGCAGCTGCACTGTGTACCATGTTGCCTCAGTGTAAATAATAACTGAATGCTGCATCTGTACATGTACAGCACAGAGCGTATGTGAAGTTTTAATTGGCACCAAATTCTAAAACTTGTTCCATTCATTCAGTGAATCTAGTGTAATTCACCAGAGGATCCGGCTTCTTAAGTGGCAGATTTATTCCCACGCTGTGTCTTATGGTCTGCCTTCACGATGTTCAGGCACCTTGAGAACGATGTTAACATGATGTAGTGACCCTGCCCTCCCTCTCTCTCTCTCCCGCTCTCCGTCCAGCTGTATCCAAGGATCAAACCCAGACAACGCTCGCTGGCATGAAGCCCAGATCAGGAGCCATGTGCACGCTGGCAGAGGGCGCGTGCACACAGAGGAGAAGAGGAGCAGCAGCATGTGGGCGGAAGCATTAGCCGAGAAGGAAAGAACAAAGGATGGAGGGAGGCTGAGCGAGGGAAGAACGAAGGAAACAAAGATGGAGCTCACAACTCCGATGAAGCGACTTTTTTTTTCTGGTTGTTTGGATGTAACGCTGGAGTCACAGAGCCACTTAACGCCAGAATCATAATATATTTTCACCGAATCGCTGCAGTTAAAAGAAATTGCCTGAATCTTATTTTGAGCTTGGCAACTTCACAGGAGTTCAGCCGCATGAGAGAAGCTGAACAGAAAAAAAATGAAAACGATCCATCATTTGGATGCAGCTTTGAGTTCTTCCAGCTCAGAACAAGAAAGGCTGAGCTTGGAATTCTTTAGCTCACTCGACAAATAATCTCGATCTTTGAATGCCGCTTTATTTTTATATGGTGTTGATTAAAAAAGAAAAAGAAATACCCAGATGGATCTTCATAAAGCCAAGCTCATCAGCAGCAGAATGATGTGTTCAATGGCACTGAACATAGTATGTTGTCTGAAAACACATTCACACCATGTGCTGTGAAAGTTTAGATGCAGTATTTTTGCAGGTTAGATCAGGTGAAAGTGTGTGTGACAGGTGAAGTTGGAGAGAGGGAAGTGAGGAGAGAGAACAGATAGTGCAACTCTTAATGTGTGTCCAAGCAAGTCAGGTTTTGTCAGGTTGTTGATGGAGCAGCTATTCACAGTGAGTCAGGAATTACATTGTGAGCGCAACCACAAGTTTAAGAAGCTTTTGATGCATGGTGGCTGAGGTCCACATCAACCCACATGAGAAACAGATGTTGATGATATAATTTTATGGCATGGTCAAAAAAAAGAAGAAGAAGAAAGGCTTGATCCGATATCAGAAGAATATTCTGATTCTGATTTCACAAAATGATAGAAGAAGCATCTGTGAATCGTTACGGATGTCTCAGCCTTTTACTCTTCTGTATTCATGTTGACTCAGCTCTGGTGCATGCTGTCATATTAACATCTGCTCAACTGCAAAAATGGTTGCTGCTGGAAAGACGTGGAGGAAAAGAAGGAAAACGAGAATGTGAGAAGTGAATTTGTGAAACCAAAGCACCTGGAAAACGGGTTGAGAGGGGAAGGAGGAGGAGAGGGAACTAAAGTGACAATATTTTCATTTGAAAGAAAACCTCTGCCAGTCTTTACCGAGTCCAGGCTGGGGTCTGGGACAGGTCGGTCCTCATACTGGAGCAGTGCTGGTACCATGCTCTAAAACTAACAATATGATAAAGCAGTGTTTCCCATCGTGTTTAGGATTTAATATTCGTCAATCCTTTCAAATACATCATAAAAGCTCCTGTGGCTACTCTGGCAAACCCATTTAAAGGTTGAGAATATAATTGTATACATTATGCCTGGGCTAACTGTTTTAATGTTCAAATGAGGCTGAATTAGCTGAGAGCGAACAAAGAATATAAAGCGTGAATTCTTCTTTTAAGTGTTTTTTTTTCTTCATATTTCCATATTTCAGTAGTTGTATGAAACCTCCTTGTTTGTTCTTTTATTTAAAACAAAGCCTTTTCTATTATTATTATTATTGTTATTGTTAGACACATTGCTCTTTATCTGTCAATGCTGGCGGCACTCACTGCTGCCACCCGGTGTACAGGAAGGTGTTGACACGATACGTCATGTCCTTTAACACGCTGTGTAAAATATGAAGCAATAAGTTGTGATGTTTGATGTGAGAAAGACACACTGGTCTGAGGAGTGTCAACCATTACTTTGTGTATATGCATCCTGTAACTACACAGCTAATGTACAATAATAATAAAGAAATTATAATCCCTACAGAGGATCAGTGCTGGGACTGGGACTCACTCACTCACGTTTCTGAAAAACATGATTGAGACAAGCCCAATAAATTACATTGAATAGAAAGCACAGACTGTAATATAACATAATAAAACACATAATAAAAAGATATTAAAAGAAAATCAGTGTAGGCTGTAGGCACCCCACACTCTCTCTCTTTCTGAAACACACACACAATCAAGCCTTGGTAATAAACTGTGGACTTTAGAGGGGTATTAAAGTGCACGTGTCATACATTGTGTGTACCGGCAGAAGGCTCTTCAGACGTAAGTTTATTTCTATTTAAACTCAATGTATCGTCACACTGTGCAAATTAATGTTTTTGTAGTTTTGTTTGTAACATCTCTCTTCTGAAGAGCTAAATCATGCTGATATGTTGGTACAGCTTCATTTAAAACACAAACGTGTCAATTACACAGATCATACGGAGAAAAAATTGTATTTCAAAATAAAAGCACAGAAGAGGCAGCCAAATTGGTGGAACAAAAAATATAGGTCTGCAAGTGTAGCAGTGAATTACCTTAGCCATTACAAAAGAGATTTTTAAGTTATTTATTTATTTATTTATTTATTTATTTTTTGTTTACAATATCCAACAGTCAATAATGTAGTATATTGCATCCCCAGCCACTGGGGACCGGTACCGGTCTGTGGGCCATTTAGTACCGGGCCGCACAGAGACTGAACAAAACAGTATTTTATTGATCATCAGCGTCTGAGAGAAGGTTTATTTTGAAAATCATTGGCATCCGCCTGTGCCTCTGTACACATGTCAAACCGCTCGTCTTAGTCACATGATACGGTAGTAAAAAAGTAAGACCAGAAGATCTCAAAAATGAGTAGATATCAAACGCCTTTGGAGAGCTTGTTCGGAAAGGGGAAAGGCCAAATGATGAGAAAGATGAAGAAGAGCCTCCTACGTCCAAGAAAAAGAAAGCTGCATTTAAGAGACACTGTCAGCAGTCCTACTTAAAATACGGGTTTATCGCTTCAGGTGATTCTCACGCACCAAGCCCGCTCTGCGTAATATGTGTGGACAGGCTCGCAAATGAGCCAATGAAGCCTTCTCGTTGAAGAGAAACAAGCGCAGGGCTCCCACTAGTTACAACAACTACATTCAGCGTAATGGTGAGTTGTACTTATAATAATTTCTTTTTATTTGTTTCTGTGCCGGTCCGGCAAATTATTGCTTTATTGCAAAAAAGGTTGGGGACCGCTGGTATATTGTACATCTGTTAAATATTACGTTATATACAAAACAAAAAAAAATAATGGCCTCAAAACAAAAACTTAAAATAAGGAAGATGTGGAAGTTTAACCTAACATTCACATTTGCACAATCATTACGAGTCAAAATGTGTTATTATCATTACTGAAAAAGTTAATCAAGTGTCACATTTATTTTGAAGTAATGGCCGGAAGTGGTGCTATTTTACTGTCTTTACGCTGCTTTTGTTACAGGAAGTTCTCCTGCTAACAGCTACGTGCTGCATCATATAGCATAATGTAGCGTCCACTGAAAATATGATACACTTTGCATTAAATAAACCGCCTTGTCATTTCATGGTCGGAGGCTTGTTCAACAGGACATCTTAACCAAACGTAAGTCTGCTTTTAATACCTTAAAATACGCTGTTACCAAATGACGTACAGAACAGTCATGCAACGTCACGTCATGAAATTTGTTACAACTCACTGTCGTCACGTAACGTTTTATATTTTGGATTTGCTACGTCACATGGACGTTCACAGCTTGAACAATTTAATTTACTCACCAAAGGTCTACTGAACATGTCAAATAAGTCTAATCGCAATAAATAGCAACATAAATACATGAAAATAAAAAGGCAACAAAACGGGTTTGGTTGCTGCTGTTGTCACTTACTTTTGGTATTTAATTCAAAAAACATGGTTCTACTGAAGAGTCATCAAATCATACTGAACTGATACCCAGTCTACCTAACTTAAGCTTACTACGTCAGGTGTAGATGCTGCTTCTGTGATCTGTGCTGAATCTGCTTTTCCATGTTCATGTGCTCGCTCCCACTACTTTTGCTAATAGTAAATATTGTTCCCAGCTGCACTTGAAGGCAGCACTGGCCATGCATGGCACACGGTAGGGCATGAAATACCACAGTGAACATTAACACCTATTCATAAAAGGTTTGTGCTCATCTGGCACAGTGTTTGCCATTTCAGCGAAAACAGCCGCGCCATGGCGAAGCATTTTCACGTGAACACACCGCTGCTGGAGAGCGTCAGCATGTCCAAACGTGTGGGAACCACCACGTACCTGAAGATGGAGAACTCGCAGCCCTCTGGCTCCTTCAAGATCCGTGGCATTGGACACCTCTGTGAGCAGGTAGGAACCCTAAACTCTCTGCTGGTACCTGAAAATGATTTTCTTCAGATCCATCATATCAGACACTGACTATCTGATGCATCATTTGTATTAAAGGCCAGTGCCAACTGACTGTGTTGTAAATCTCAGGTAAGAAGACATTAACTTGCTCTTTGTCATTTCAATCCTCTCTTCTGCAGCTTGCCAAACAGTCCAAAGGAGTTGTCTGCTCTTCAGGTGACATTTCTACTGTGACACAGCATGTGAATATGCACCTTACAGCATCAATTGGTGGCAGGAATATAACATCTTATGGTCTTCTTCTAGGTGGTAACGCAGGTATGGCTGCAGCCTACGTAGCCAGAAAAATGGGTGTACCAGCCACCATCGTAGTTCCCTGCTCGAGTCCTCAGCTGGTTGTCCAGAGACTCCAGGATCAGGGTGCTACTGTCAAGATCACAGGCAGGGTAAATAGAATATTAAATATATATATATATACTGTATATATAAGTCTTTGTGGCATCAGTTCTTATCTGATCATGTTTTCTTAAACAGCAAATCTGTAAACGTGTTCAGTCCATAGAATATAAGCAAACATCAAATATTTGAAAGTTAAGTGAAGTCTTCTTCTCAGGTTTGGGATGATGCCAACGCAGAGGCTCTCAGACTGGCAGAAACAGAAGGACTCACCTATGTTCCTCCATTCGATCACCCCCTGCTCTGGTAGAAACATTCACCACAGTTCACAGTTTTAATCAATGCACTCTACAAAACTGGTACTTTGCAATATTAAATGACTCACTGTGCATCCCGTGTCATCCCTCTCACCACACACGCCCAGGCAGGGCCACGGCAGTATGATCACGGAGGTTGCAGAGTCTCTGGGTCCTGGTGTGAGGCCTGGAGCAGTGCTGGTGTCTGTGGGCGGAGGGGGCCTCCTCTGTGGGGTCATCCAGGGCCTGAAGGACGTAGGCTGGACAGAGGTGCCCATCATCGCCATGGAGACGGTGGGGGCAGACTGCTTCAATGCTGCGGTTAAGGCGGGGAGGGTGGTCACCCTGGAAGACATCACCAGGTTTGTGGTTAAAGGAGCTCAAATGTTCTCTTGGAGTTATGAACGCAGCCTCACTGACTTCACCCTTGTCCGTCTCTCCACAGTGAGGCCAAGTGTCTCGGTGCAAAGACGGTTTGCACAAAAGCCTTTGAATACAGCCAAGGCAGCGAGCTGACGATCATTTCCGAGACTGTGACCGACCAGCAGGCTCTGCAGGCCGTCGAAACATTCCTGGGTTCGTGTGTTTGTCTCCTCGAACGTGCACTTTGACCACTCATTGTGAACATAACACTAAAGAACATGAATAATCGCTCTTGCCTGTTGACTTCATCTTGTAGATGAGGAGCGTGTGCTGGTGGAGATGGCATGCGGAGCGGCACTAGCAGCTGTTTACAGCGGACTCATACGCAGGCTGCAGGATGAAGGTAACGACTCTGCTTGAAAAGATATTCAGCACCACGTGTCTGTCACACATGTAGGAAAATCAATTTGGGACTATTTCCTTATTAGTTCCTCTTCATTTACAACTCCTCTGTTGATACAACAGTTGTAGTCTGATTGACAATTTGTGGCAACTCCTAATTTACTTTTTTTGCTCATGGTTCTGTGGAAGATCATAAAAACAAATATTTCTGATAAGATTTGATCTAAGATAAAACCTTTATGTAGTTACTTCATTATAATGAAGGGAAATTCTGGACATAACAGAAGATTATCGGTTTTCTCACGCCACCTCCTTTCAGGTCGGCTGCCGACTCCCTTGGGCCCCCTGCTGGTGATCGTATGCGGTGGCAGCAGCATCGATATGAAGCAGCTGGCTGACCTCAAGCACAAACTGCAGACATAACCTTCTGTGTGTGCGCACGTGTGTGTGGGTGCATAGAAGTGAATGTGCTTGCAAAAATTGCACAAGTTCAGTGAATGACTGTGTGGATGGATTCATGGAATAAAGATGCATTCCTACAAGAACTACAGACATGCATCATCTAATTTAGAAGCAAATGTGCTAGAAGTGCTGCTGATTTAGGAGTCAGTGCAACAGTGTGAGTTTTAAGTGGCATAAAATATAAAAATGCAATGAAGTTAATGTGTTCAGCTCTAAATAATTGAGTGAGTTATTACATGTTAATTTGTTTAAGCCATGAGCCATGATCAGCTCTCATGACTGCCACAGTTCAGTTACCAGGTTTCCCCACATGGTGGCGTCACAGTTCACTTTTCAGAGATACACCAACCATCCACACAGTCGGAGTCAGATACAGAAAACATATTCTTTAGTTTGTTACTTCAAACAGATATTCGTTTGCGTGTTTTAATCATAAATTAATTGTAATTCAGCACTTGCAGTTTAGACATAACTAAATATTTGTATAATGTTAGTTTTACTCACTTAGTTCACGTAAATTAGAGGACACGAGACATTAATATTTGTGCATTTGGTTCCTCTCTTGCTCTTTTTGTGGATACATTTGCAGTTATATGTTTTGCATGACAACTTTGCAGACCTTTGATTCTGGATTGTTTCGTGTCATTTTAATTTTAGTAGTCCGGTCCATTTGTGTTATGTGTAGGAAGCGATTACTATGGAAACGGCTCCTCGCTGTCCTGCCTGCGTCAGAGAAGTCTGTGGAAAGTGTTGTATTTGGCAACCTGTTGATGGTCTCTGCCTTCTTAACTTTCAGACGGTTACAAAAGATAAAAGAGCACAAGCAGAAAATGGACTTCATGCTAATATTGAAATCACTCTCTTTAACGCAATATTGTCTATTAAAAATCACCTCAAAATGATTTCTTGATCAAAATATAGCAAGTTATAGCAATATAGCAGAAGTTTGCTCAGTGGTGATGGAGACTGTTCAGTTATGGAACTTTGCAGATGACGACTTCATCAGACCCATTCAGTGAAAACATGATGGTATGTATTTGCAACATTTATTTGTATAAGAAAAAACATGAAAATAACTTCAAATGAAATAGAACCAGATTTCTGGCATAAACAAAGCTCAATTAATCAGTGAAGGGGTGATGGAGTTGCTTTGACTACACTTTCAAAAGACATCCTACTACACATGCCTATTTTAGGTCAAGGACCTCAATGGAAATAAGTACTGTGTTGTCTTTGACATTTAATTTCTTCCTTGTCATGGTGTCAAAATGTTGACACCTTTGCATCATGTTTATATTGCAGTTATGATGCCCAGGGATGACGAACTGGTAAATTGGATGCAAAGTCTGTTAATTATGTATTTTTTGAGTTGGGGGGGGGGCTGCACACGCCATGCTTATGTGAAATTCTTTTCTCCGCTTTTAACCCATCCCGGCAAGTCCCTCCTCCGTGGCAGACCAGGAGCGGTGGGCTGCCAGCCGACAGCCGGGGACCCAGTTCCTTTTGTCACCATTGGTCAGGTGGTGATCTTCTTGCATGTTTTTAGTGGGGTTTTTTTTATGGAGGATACCCCAGGTGAACACGGGGAGAACATGTGAACTCCACGCAGAAAGGCCCCTTTCCTCGAGAAGCAGGACACACACCCCCGGTGCCCACAGCACCCCAGGCGGGAATCAGACCCGGGACCTTCTAGCTGTGAGGCGATAGTGTTACCACCATTCCACCATGCCACCTACCTCCTTACCACTTACCACCTTACTCCCAAGACTTTTACAAGAAAGACATATATAAATAAGTGATATTATAGAGATAGATAGATAGATAGATAGATAGATAGATAGATAGATAGATAGATAGATGCAGGATACACCAGCACCTTGCTTGTTTATGGAGTCGAACACTCAACTTTGTGACCTCAGTGCTGCTGGTGGATCAGTTGTTAGTATTCCTCAAGCTTCCTCTTTAATATGCACTGAATGTTGGAAATTTAAAGAACATAAAATCCATCCTCTCAAATCTATTCCAATAACAAAGAGAAAACATAGACCGATACAATGAGTTGAAGGGAAGGTGTGTGTGTGTGTGTGTGTGTGTGTGTGTGTGTGTGTGTGTGTGTGTGTGTGTGTGCGTGTGCGTGTGCGTGTGCGTGCGTGCGTGCGTGTGTGCGCGCGTATTTTCTGGCACAAAGTGGTAACTAGGTGGTATATGTCGGTACATTGCGTGTTATGAAACCCCTCTCATTCAGTCACAGTGTGTGGCTGAAAGCGCTTGTAGTCTGACCTGCTCCTCTGAATAACCAATTTTCCCAGCGGCACCATAGCAGCGGCAGGTTGATTGAACAGAGCAATTCCCAGGGGCACCGTTGGTGTTCACAGCACAAGGTCATACATGGAGTGAACATGGCTGTCGATGCTCGTCTCTCATGTCTGACTCAGACGCAGCAGCCTCGCAGTCCATTCAGAGGAAGGCACTGAGGGGAAATACCTGATCACCTGTATTAATTGGAGATATTTAAGAAATGATCTTTCCTGCCCCTGATTTAGTAATCACTGGACTATTTTTGTCCTCTCCTGGTCCACCTAATCTACCTGCTCAGATGAATCTACCTGATCCACAGCTGTGCTCCGGCCTCTGGTGCCTGTGATTTGGGCAGCCTGCGGAGGGAGAAGCTAATGGACGTGCCAGCCCATTTCTATGACAACAGGAAGGAGCTGCTTTGATGAGCCCAGCAGAGGGCATTTGAGCAGAGTTGCAGCTAAAAATAGGACAAAGTAAACAAGAATGAATGGAGAAGAGATAGAGAAACAGTGCGTGTCTGTGTTCATGTGTTAGCATATGCATGTAATGGACACGTTTGTGAACACGTTTGTTTTATCTTCAGCCAGCATGGTTTTATGTTTTTTTTTTTTTAACACATCTTCAACTTTACAGAGCTAACGTAGCTCATCCTGGACACTGCTCGCCACATCTGGATAATAGACAGTCACTATTTTTATTTTAAAAAGCTAATAATGTATTTCTAAATCTATATGTATGAGTAAAATGGGTCAGTGGTTAAGAAGCGGCCATTCCTCCTGGGCTAAGCTTACATTTGAAGCCAGTGATGTTAATTGAAATGTTATGATAATTTGTGCTTTTTCATTTGTAAATTTACTTTAATTCAGCTCTATTCAAAATGCTTTATTTGTCCCTCAGGAAGGAATTCAAGTCAAGTGAGCCTGCAAACAACAGTACACAGATGCAGATGTTAGCTAACATGCTACATGGTAGTTAACTGAGGCCCAATTCATTTCCGTGGTGGTTTATCCTGCAAGTTCATGCCGTCATGGTACATCATCATCATCATCATCATCATCATCATCATCATCATCATCAGATACATTATGGAGTCAGATAAAGTCTGTCACAGTATATTCAGTCTCTTCCCTGCTGTCTTTGTCTCCTGATCTGCTCACCTGTGCCATCAGAACTTTTCCACACTGCCTGCTCACCTGATCACACACCCGAGGCTCATAGCAATCAGTGCGGTATTTAAGCTGCTCTGCCACACTCACTCTTTGCCAGACTGTCATTGTTTCCAGCTTTTTCTCTCCAGCTGTTTCTCATGGACTGATCTCCCATTGCCGAACCTACCTGGTGTTGGCTTCACCAAACAATTCGAGAGACTCTGAATCTGCCTCAAAGAACTGAACTGGGTGAGTTTCCCTCACTCACTTGGTGCTGCGCAGCTCCTTACATTCTGAGAGACTCTTACCAAGTTGAACTGTGCGGCTTTATCTATGTCTCAGCCAAGTCTGAGAGTAAAGTTGATATAAGCAATCTCTGTGTTGTGGTGGTTCTGCACATGGGACCAAACCCCCCCTCGTCACAAAGGTCACCTTAGCGAGCAGACAGTCATTGCAGTATTGCTGTCTTTCACAGTGTCTGCTGTTAGTTAGTTAGTTATCTGCAACTGATGATGCTTTAAAGCGTTGGTTCCTGACCTGGGGGTCAGGACCATTACGAGCAGTCATGAGATGAACCTAACTTGTTGTGAGATGACTGTCCAGGTCAAAACTGAGGGGGGAAAAAACCCTTCTCACACACAAAACATTTCTGTCATCTTATCTGTTATAAAATACTGTTTTATACAGTGGCCCTGAGAACTCTGCGGCTCAGCACCACAGCTTAAGAAAACACATGCAAATGGACAAAACACAAGCACATCCATCCCAAAAACACATACCCAAAAACAGAAACACCTTTCAAGCAGCACAGATTCCACTAAAAAGTGATGCCCATGGCTGGGATGTGTGTGTTGCCATGGTTTTTGACTGAAGTTTTTGAAGTCAGCCATCCATAAGTGGTGTTGGAAAATGAGTTCAAACTTCCTGTTCATCACCTTTTAGTGTCCCTGGAAACGCTTTCCATTGTTGTCTGTGCTACTTGCAGTATTTCTGTTTTTGATTGTTTTCTTCATTTGCAGTGTACAGCATCGCAGCATCATACAGCACAGCATCGCAGCATTTTCTAAATGCTTTACCAATACATGTTTTTGATTGTTTTCTTCATTTGCAGTGTACAGCATCGCAGCATCATACAGCACAGCATCGCAGCATTTTCTAAATGCTGCACATGTGTTGGTGAAATTGGTGAAGATGTTTGTTTACATTTCTGTTTTCTAAGTTGCGGTGCATTGAGCTCTGAGGGACACCACAGGTTTACCTTCTCAGGCTACTGATAAAAATTTATAAGAGAGAATCTGAGAGGGGAAAAATCACTACTTAGAGATATGTAACCTATGGCGAAGTCACACTGAGGCTTTACTTCATATTCAGGACTTACAAGTCTGAACTTCATTAGGCTGATTAGTCTCAGTTTGCAGCACAAACAGTGAGTGAACAAGTATCTGATTTGCTGCTCTCATATGGTGAGGAAACTGTGGAGGACACTGCCAAAGCATAATGATTTCCTGCCCTCCCCGTGCATTGTGAGCCATCGCCCTCTTCTATTTGACAGCGTTCATGTATTGGTAAAGTCATTGAAACTGCATGTCTGATTATACCACACAGCCTTTTTCAGATATGTAACTGATGTGTGTTGGTGTACACGATCCACTGTGTCTGTTAGACTGAATATGAGGATTCTGCAATGAGAGGCACAGAGGGATGAGGATACAGTGGTATAATGCATGGATTGGGTAACACTGGCCCATGTTTCTGACCGGGACTCACAAGGTAAAGCTCAGCAGCTGCTGCATGTATCCATGGCAACCTGATGGCAGCATGGGAGTGTAAATTGAATCTCAAAATGAAACTTAATGGCTTTTATAATTCTATTGAAACAACAGTTTCTTACAAACATTAATGCAATACAGCAGCTGCATGTTTTCAGAGGGCTCAAAGAATGCACTCATATACTGGATACAATGGACTGTATTTACATTTTACACATTCACATGAGAAGGCGGTCGTATTCTTTCTGACTTGGCGGTAGCAGGATAATTGCATTTTGATTAGATTGAAATGAATGAAGGTTTAATGAAACTCAACAGGAAATGGAGTGACTGCAGCAGCACAGGGAGCCATTTAGATCAGACTGGAATAAATACAGTGCACTGAGCTCAATAAAGGAATTACAAGATGACACATACAGCTTATATGTTGTGTTTGTGCTGCATCATTAATGCAGAAGGGAGTCTCAAGTAAAGCAAGGATGATAACCATTACAAAGATCTTGTGCTAGTTTTTTTTTTTTTTTTTCAGGTAACATATCAGGGTGTGCAGTTTGTGTTGGATGCACAATATAAACTAAGTCATATCTGAATATATTACCTCCAGTGGAAGCACAGCAGCTGTGGAAAACAGCACAGTGAGCACTGAGCAGATACTCTCAACTGTGCCTGCTGCCTGCTGTATGAATATTTAATTCCTGTGCAGTATTTAATACTTGACCTTTAAGATTCACACTACAGGGAAGCAAATCACTGTCACATGTTTTTACATTCCTAGATAACATCTTCTCATATTGCTCACGACATCAGTTACATTACTATGCAATACTTAGTGACAACTCCCAGAAAAGGTCTGTGATGGTTTTCTTCCTGTTCAACTGACTGTCAGCATGGCGAGTGTGGGAAGAGGCTCTTGTTCTTTAGTTCTGAGGGGCCAACAAACACTCACTGTTAATTTCCAGAGCGGCGGCCTGTTCTCAGAAAATCAGAGCCCTTCTGGTTTCTTTTCCAGCCATCAGCAATCAGGGCATGATTAACAGCTAAGGTAGTGGGTGAACCATAAGCACTGAGTCACATCAAGTAGGACTAAGAACCACAGCTGGAACCAAGCTGCATGCTTGCTTTAAGTTACAGTTTTCCTTAAATTTCTTTTACATTTTTTTAAACATATAAGAATGTAATGAGCATAGTGTCATCTCATGTTGTGTAGCCTATATGATATTTTCTGTTGGCTGAGCTGCTCTATGTGTTTGCATTTAGATAGCTTCATTATTATTCTGTATTAGTGTTCAATGCTGTATTATCAGCTAATTAAACTTAATAAGTAGGCAAGCTAAATTGAGTCTTGGGTTTACAAAATCAACTAACATTATTAGGGTAACAGATATTAAGACAGATTGGAGGATGCCTTGTATTTAGGAGGTATCACAAATGTTGGTTTCGACTAAAATATTAAGATTAATTAGTATCCTGTAAGTATATTAACACCTTAAATGCCAGCCGTGAACACAATCAAAGTTTGCATGAAGGTCTGAGGGGCTCTATGTCTGTATACACTTTTAAACAAAGTCTCAAGGCGTGTCTCTTTGCTACAGCTTTCTCCTTAATTAATTATTCTTTCTTTCTTTCTTTCTTTCTTTCTTTCTTCTGTTAGCTTTTTGTTTATTTCTGTTTTTCTTGTTTTATCATAGATGTTAAGGTTATCTACATTTTACGCTTGTGTTTATTGCTATTCATTTTATTATTATTATTATTATTATTATTATCATTTTGTACAGGTTAATAATGTATCTTACCCATCTTTAACTTTAATTAACTTTCCAGTTGACTGATGCATTTTCTATTAAGTTGTATTAGCATCCTGCTAATACAACTAAATTAGCTAAATGCTATAGCTAAGTAGTATTAGCATCTAATAAAGTCTTTAATATACATTACCTGAGCTAAATCAACTTTTGCAGTTTTAAGTTGACAAAGCTAATCCCCATTACTTAAATTAGATTGCTGCTATTACTAAATAGTATTGGCATTTACTGTGGTTTTTAATACTGGCTGAGCTAAATGAACTTTTGCAGTTTCCATTTGACTAAGCTAACGCATATCTTTACATTGCATTAGCATACAGCTAAATCAGCAAGATACTATTACTAAATAATATTAGCATCTAATAGCCTTTATTAGCTGAACTAAATGAACCTTTGCCTTAGCTAAACCACATCATTAAGCTACATAGATCTAGTCTGTCTCACATACTGTAAAACACATCATTTGCTGCACCATGAAAGTCTGTGTACTTGCACGTTCATCCTAATCTAGCATGTTTTCTCTGTACATTATGGGTTAGTTATTTGTGGTTCAGACAACCAGCTTCCTCCCGGCGTCGTATGGACTGTACCACACCGTGAATCCCCCCCGTCCCTCGCTCTCACAGTGGGCCGCTCCCACTTCTTCACCGCTCGCTTTAGTGGAAGCCAAAACAGAACATCATGGCGATTGATGGTAAGTAGGCCAATAACGTCTCTCCTTTCCTTGTAATTAACTTCCACTGGAAAGAATACATGTCACAGCCGAATTCTTTAAACTAAAAAGTGCACATGATTCAGGGAGAATGGGGCTTGTTTTTGCTGGAATGAGGTAAAGTTTTTTATTTTTATTTCTGTGATTTTGCCTCGCTGTGAGAGTAGAGGAGGCAGAGATGAGTGTTGAAGCGGGAGTCGGCGTGTTTCGGTCGGCGGTGCTGAAAGGACAGCTCCGCTGTGTGACCGGCATGGCTTTGCCTTCACCGGAGAGTGACTGAAAACGTGTCCTGTGTCTTCAGTGTCTCTGCTCTTCATTTACTGTGACTCTGTCTTTCCTCTCACGTTGAAGTGGGCTGCTCGTTGTGTCGCCTCGCTGCATGTCGGCACTTTACAACTTGGGCAAACGGGAGCAAAGATGAGGGCTGAGGTCTCATTCAGTGGCTGCAGAGAGAGTGATGCCAAGTTTCAGACCAGCTCAGCATGCTTTGGAAAGCTTTTGAATATCCAAAAGACTAAGTTTACCTTCAGGTTACAGTACCATAACATGTCCCTGTGTATATTGTATGTAAACTCTTGTGCTGTGTGTTTCTGAGCAGATGTGAGCATTTTACTCTTCACCTTTCTCTGCTTATATAACTTTGCAGCTTGTAAGCTGCTTATTTTATCTGTTTGAATATCATAATGCCTGCAACGGTACAATATTGTACTTTAAATGTAGCAGGCAATGGGCCATCGCTAAGCTCAATGATAAATGACCTGCTTTGCCATAATAGAGTGGTAGCCCTTTTCTTGTCCAGTCAGAATGAACAGCTGTGCTCTGAAAAATATCATCCACGTATGGGGAATACATAGAGGATTAGTTATTATGAAGTATGAAATAACACACACAGTATGATTAGAGAGGACCAGAATTCAAAACATGAAATTTGACTAAATAGTAGAGTATAATCTAAGTCTATGCTGTTGTCTTTGGGATGTTTTTTTGGATAAGTCAGTGCTTTAATCGGCCTGTATCGGTTTTAAAATATTGAATTCACTCTGCAAGATTACATTAAATTTTCATATAGAATTATTTCATATGTCAGTCAAGAAGTGACACCAGATGAGACGAGTGAGAGACATGGAAAATGACATACAGCAAAGTTTCCCAGGCCAGCAGGGTGCTGCAAGCCTGTAAAAGTTGAAGGTCTTCATCAGTCTTTGGAGGAAGAAGTAAAATAATAGGCCATGAGGAATACAGGACAGCAGGGTTCACCTCTAGAAACCAGCACAGTGATGTGAATCATCCGGTAAACTAGGAAAATAGATCAGCCACCGGGGCCTCAGGGCTTTGCTAATAAGACTAAACATTGAATGAATTGAATGCCAGTCACACTGAGAGTTTAGAGACCTTCGCCTAATTTTACACTTTTTTATCAAGTGATCCAGGATTTAAACACCCACTCTGCTGTTTTTCCCCATGATTTGGTCTTTTCTTCCTCTACAGAGAAGCTGAACAGGAGCGTCTTATATCCACTGTTAATGAACCACAGCTCAAGGATGAAACACATTTTACAAGTAGCATAAGCTGTTTACATGACTTAATCTCACCCTGCCTCGCCTCCAGCACTCTCACTACTGTCATACCTCCTCCCGTTTATCAGACAGCCACACCTCGCCTGAGTTAGATGCTGGTTGCTTCCCGCCACATTAGTCAGCAAAGTACCATTCCCTGAAAGGCCGTGATTATAGCGGCCCCTGTCAGCGATATTTCACCGGAGCTTGTTGGCTCCTCTGAGATTTATGCGGCAGCTGTGGGCCTGACTGACACCTGCAGCACCCAGAGGCGAGGCCGTCAACACCAGTGGGAGGCTGTGTTTCTGTCTGTACTTGTGATGTTAGGTTGGATGAACATCATGAGGTGTCACAGAAAACAGGAACAAGTTGTTTCTGCCTGACATTTTAGAGCAAAGACTGAATCTAGATGTTATGTTTCATTGTGGCTGCATGATTCATCGTTTGCAAGTAATTATGCCGGTAAAAGGTGCTGTTATTCAGAGTGCAACTTGTTTTGTTAAAAGTTGACATGCATGTCAGTAAGTCTGCAGAAGTTTTCTTTGCTAACACGGCACATACATACAAAATCAGAGAACAGCTGCAGATAGAAAAGCAGCAGCGGATTGTTTGTTTGCACTTTTGCTTGGAAAACTGAAAGGATTAATTGATTATCAGAATAATTGCTGATTATTTTCCTGTGACTTCACTAATCCATTAATCAGCTTATCGTATCCGCTCTGAAGCAGAGTTTTCAAAATGATTGATAATGTGTATGTGATTGGGAGATAAAAGAAGGAAACATGACGGAAAGAAACTGAAAATTGGCCAGTGGAAAAGTATGCCATTAGATTTGAGTGATTGACGTTACAGTTTTCAGCATTTCCTCTGAGTTTGAGGCAACAGCCTCAAGTGTGACCCAGTAATTCTTCCTTTCTTGATGCCCCAAGGCTCATCATTTAGCAGCTACGTCGAGACTTTATTAATGTATTCAAGGACATTCAGCTGTGTGATAGTGTGTTTATTTCAGATTGTGTTTCCTCCCTGAATCATCATCTTAAAACTGCCATTATTAAAGCGTGCTGCCTTAAATACCAAATATATCAGAGCCTCTTAAGCTTCTTAATTGGATACACACAGCGGGCTCTCTGTGAGAAGATCACTCAGTCACTTAACTAAGCTTGTGTACATGAAAGCTTTTTTATTAATGAAGTGACTGCAATGGAAATGAAGGTGAGGAAAAATGTGCATTTAAATTCAGCTTCCTGAAAAGCTGTAAAAAAATACATCCTTATTTGTTTAAAGATGGAGGGTCGTACAAAAAAAATCAGGATTTTGTTGTACATGTTTTATTTTCACACGACTGGTGTATTGTGTGTGTGTGTGTGTGTGCGTGTGTGTGTGTGTGTGGTTCCAGAGCTCAGCCCTGCGACTGAGCTCCGTGCATCAGCTCCCATGACAAGCTGTAGACAGATCGACTGCAGGTCCAAATGGATTTCTCATATCCCGGTTAAGCCCGGTTTTCTGGCCGGCAGATCGAACGCAGCCCAACTCCCCTCACTTGGTATTCTCAGTGTGTGCGGCGTGTATGAAGCCTTGTCGAGTCCTGAGCTGGAGCCAAGTCCAGAGTCGGCAGCCCAGGAGGTGTTTAGCTGTGGAAATATGATATGTTGAAATCACATTGTACAGCAGCAGAGAAGCTCTTCAGCCCGACATGTTGACAGTATCTTTCAAATCTTATTGAAACGCCTGCCATGTCATTTGTCCTCGGCTGCTTTTGTCAAACAGTTCAGCTAAATCCAATAAGAAATATACGGTCGTCTTAGTGGTACATCACATATGTTGTTTAGAGTGATAGAAAAACAAACAGTACACGGTTTTCTCGAAACATTAAGACCGCGTCTTCCATGAACCCTGATGCTTCCTGTCAAGGATTTTTCTGCCTCCCTCCCCTCCTCCTCCTTGGCATGGCTCTGTTTGTTTTGGAGAGCGAGAAACAGGATATGAGGCGATAATAGCCCATATGTCTTTGGCCCATTTGAGCTCACATTCACTGTGAGACATTGCAACTGGAATGGAGCGATACATTACTTTCTAAGTGAAACTAAGTGAGCCTGCTCCCATTGTAAATCAAACCAGGAGATTTCAGTGTCACTCAAGCTAAAAGGCAGTGAAGGGGCTACCAGTCTTTACAGTGACCATCTTGATAATTTACCTTTATAATTAAAGCTGCTATAATCAATATTTTTATATCAACACTGGATAAAATGACTATGTATAATGTAAACAGCATTGCTTGTTTTGACGAACCTAGAAAGAACTATCACCTGGCTGTGCAGCTCTAATGTTTTAGCATCTTTCAGCACATTGTTTTGGTTCTGTGACCGGCAACTCAGCTGTTTTGATTCAGTCTCTCTCATATCCAGCGTGTGTTTTTAGAGAAAAGCCCCTGGTAAATCCACTCTACGCTACCTGCTCAGCACTAAACAGCAGACAGACAAAGCAAGTGACTAGCCAGTGAACACATTGGCGGGATTAGCAGCTAAAGAGACTCTAACAGGAGTTAGTTGAGACTAAACAGAGCTAAAATTAAAGTGGCCAGAAACACGACTCCAAACAAATGCTAATGTTGGCCTTTGCCATCTCAGTGTGTAAAGAGGCAAGTGTTTGCTAACTTAATAAGGCATTGACATGTTGGGTTGTTTTCATCTTGTTGCAGAGTTGGTCCAAGTGGCCAAATCTTATGATTAATGAGGTAATAAGTTGTTTATTTTATGTACTTAAGACAGAGATAAGAGCTGCCTATATGAAAACGGTCAGCAGGATTAGCAGTGTTCGAGGATGATGGATATTGTTTGTGGAATCTTAGCGGGATGACTTCATCTCCTGTTGAATTGCGGACACAAACCTCATTCGTCAGCGCTGCTTTAGACTCTCCTCTTTAACTGTATGTTTACTGACGTTCCTCAGTGGATTGCTTCCAGCACTTTTCTCCTCAGGACCTCCAGAGGTTTGATCTGCTGAGGTTTTGATGAGCAAGCACACACATACACTCACACAGCGCTATTAACCCATCAGCACACTAAGATGGATCGCACATCCACTGCACTGACTCATCTTCAACAACATTTTCGCTGTATATTAGATTTTTCTGTCATCTCAGGCCTTGTTGTCTGGTTGAGAGAAAGCGAATGATTTGTTTCATGGAGGATTGTTGTGTGGTTTACTTACTGACCAGCTCTCCAGTGGACACATGGTGAGGGAGACTGGGAGTTGCAATGGCAAGAAACAGAGGGACTGAGCTCAGAGGAAACAGTTCTCATGGATTTCTTTTTACTCCTCTATCATTGTCTGCCAGCTTGTTTGCAGGCTCAGGCTATTATCAACTTAACAGTATTTTAATTTTCTGCTTCTGAATTGGGTAAATGTGGATTTGTCAGATCTAAAAATAGGATATCAGCAGTACTACTTTGTGAATTTGTTCTCATGGCCCAGGGCTGTGGATGGTGCTGGTATTATAGGGTAACAGTTAGCTGGGACTTCACACAGCTCTGTGTCCTCAAGAAAACCCTGTGCAGCAGTGTATAGTGTACAGATGTAGTCTGAGGAGACTGTTGCTGCTTCATGAACTTACAGCCGAACTGTCGGGTAAGCTGGCTAATCTTTGACGTACTCTATCCTCCACTTGCTAATTGGCTTAGCTGGAGCTTACCCTGAAGTCGCTCCCTCGGGCCTTTCATTATGACAACACGAACACGTTCCACGAACAACCTGATGGAGCACAGACCTTCCCTCTGCCACTTTCAATAAAGAGCCTGAGTGATTTTCATGTAAACGGCCGCTGACAAGAAAAGTGTTTCAAAAATCAATCGCTGCTGTTATTGAGAGGACATCCAGCTTAGTTTGCCAAGTTCAGTCCATTATGAAATAATATTTATGCTGCACTAATTAATAACTTTATATTAACAATATATCAGTTGACATCATTTTATGTCAAAGTTGAGAATGGGCAAATCACCAAACTCTGCAGTCCACTTAAGTTTTATGTAGTATTGTAGCATCTTTCAGCTTATTGTTTTGGTTTTACAACCCACAATTTTTCTGTTTTCATTAGTTTCTTTTCCAGAAGGGTTTGTAGCAAAAAGCTAATCTCACTGTGTGCTACCTGCCTGTCACCAAACAAGCTAGCCAATATAATGGAGTAGCAAATAGGCAACCTTTAGCTACGCCTTCATAACGTGGTAGTATGTCAGCTTTGCGTTTACAGCTCATTCTGCTGCACACCAACAAAACAATGAATGCAGCTTTAAAGTTTAAAAGACTTGTCTATAGGCTGTGCAGCTTGAGTTTGAAACTTAATGGGGGCAACACCACAAGTTTGTTTTCCTGAGTTCCTTTCTACCACAGCATGTTCCCTCCACTGACCTCAAACGATCAAATATCTCTGTCAGGTCAATTTCTTCAGCCCGACTTTCTGTGTCACGGCCTCAGTCCATCCCTCTCTCCTGAACCCAGACGTGTTGGCCTCAGCAGTCTGATTCGAGGGGGCAGGCAGAGGAGATTCCTTCAACAAAACTGGGACAAATCCTAAAAATGCTGCCAGCCTGGCCCCAGACGTCTGCATGAGGGAAGACTGAGGCCACAGACTTCACCTTGATTTAGTTCACAGAAGTGAGCCTTGCTCCCCGGTGAGGCCAAAGTTGAGAAACAAGAGCTCAGAAACTGCACGTATTGATCACAGCCGGTGCTTCAAATTGATTTCTGTCAGACTCGAAAGGGGAGATCATGTGAACCTCTCCATGTACTGTCGAGGTTTTAAGAGCCAGAGCTCTCTGTTCAGCACACTCTCAAAAGTGTTACAAAAGAAGTGCACCTAAATGCACTTTTCCTCTGAAAATATTCATCTCTACTCAGTCTGCACTATTCTGCACCAGCTTTAGTTAGTGGTTCATTTTGAGACCAGCCCTGTCTTGTCGAAAATCTCAAAATTTGGTGATTTTTGAATTTGAATGTTTCTGATAAACTGAAGGAATAAGTGTTTCTTCTTGGCCTTTTAGAGATGCGTGGTGTTTTATGGTGGTAGTGGGTAATGTAGCCTCAAGCCAAGATGAGGAGCAGGTGACAGAGGAAGTGGTAAAATCACTTCTTTAGAAGCCCAAACCCCCAGACTATGTATTTCCAACTCCTCAGCACCAACCAACACAGATCCAACAGATCACTGGTGATTGACTGTATCAGATTTCACGCAGCTTCCTGTACAGCAACAGAAGGCCAGGGCGACCC
This sequence comes from Chaetodon trifasciatus, assembly GCA_037975065.1. Taxonomy (NCBI): domain Eukaryota; kingdom Metazoa; phylum Chordata; class Actinopteri; order Chaetodontiformes; family Chaetodontidae; genus Chaetodon; species Chaetodon trifasciatus. Next base: position 9,824,307 of record JBBMOE010000021.1, read on the forward strand.
AAACCCTTAAGGAAGAAATTAAAAACGATAATAAAATAACACTTTGTTAGGTGAAAATTAGAAAAATACATGGGTACCATTTTGCATCTTAGCAATACAATAAAATAGTTGTTGCTTTTGGCCTGTGGCCCACCATTAAGTTCCAGTTTTGTCCTCTAAGGGAAAAAGTGTGGGCACCTCTGACATAGGCAGCAGTAGTCCCCATCACCTGTAAACAAACTTTACTGACTTTGTGCATATTTCCATGTGTTTATACATTAATGCACAAATGTCTTCCAATTAATTAATGTATTTGCTTATTTAACTCATTTTTTTTTGATAGACATATCAAGATAATTAAGGTGACACATTAAAAGCTGCTTGTTTTGTCTTTAAAAGAAATGCAAGTATAAAATTCTGCAATCGATCATGTGACTATAACAAAACCAGACAGAGGTTTACTCATGAACTCGCTTTAAAGTATCAGTGGTTGAATACAGTGCCATGAAACGACATCTTTGGTAATGATGGCCACACGGAAGATTTCAGCGCTGGTGAAAGGAACTTCACTCAAGAATATATAAAAGACGGGAGAGACGTTGCTTGTGGTGTGATATGAGCAGCCAGCACTGTGCAGCGTATTCAAGAGCACATGCAAGAAAATGTTATTTTTGACAAGTATGGTGTGTGGTGAGTGAAAGAGCACAGAGAGCTTCCTCCCACACACAGCTGCTGTATCGATCTGCTGGACAACAACTCGGCTCTCGGCTCCTCGTTTGGCAGGAAAGATTTTCAGACAGTCTTGTCATGTAGCGGCTCCACTTCCTTCGGTAGCTGTGTTTATATGCGGTAACGTGGCTACCTGCCACACACTATTTTATGTCTTCCTGAGGTTTGTATTTACATGAACCTTTGGTGTGTTATGACAGTATTCCTGTGGCCATTAGTACGCCGATTGAGAATATTTCCTCATACGTGGAAACAAATTGTTGATTTGTCACTAACAGTAGTAGTGCAGATGGCAGTGACTGTAAGTAAAGAAAGATGATGTTACCTTCCCACAAAATTTGTTTAGTGTGTGACTAAGAACAAAGCAGCTTAAAGTCACGCAGCTTTACTTGAATCGGTAGATTTCGACTGTTTACTGTGTAAACGGAGACAGACATTGTTTTGTGTCATATCTGCAGCCTGGCTGATTGTTTTTCACTACTTTTTACCCTCGACAGGCCATTAGTATGCATGAGTTTTGTGAATATGACTCATTCTTTGCCATGGCCACATACCAAGAGGTTTGATTTGACTTTCTGATGTTTTTTTCAAGAACTAAAATATTGAGCCGCTCAATAGAAAATACATTGAAAATACAGTAAATGTCAATGTTGTCAAGATGAAGTCACAGTCTCCTCACTCAGAGCTGGCACTACTTTACACTGAAATTCATATGGTAGTAAAAACCTCTGCAAGTTCTGCAAAATCAGTTTATTAATCAGATTCACTGAAGAGCATCAGTGACATCAAGACTTTCACTTGTTGTTCTCTTCAGGGCTGCAGCTGATGCTTATTTTCATTAGCTCTTAATCTGCTTATTGTTTTCTCAGCAATCAATATGTTTTTCAGTCTGCAGAATTTCCCATAATTTTCCACAGCCCAAGATTACATGATATATTTTTTTCCGACCAACAGTCCACAACCCAAAGATAATGTGTTTGTAAACAAAACACAGAAAGAATTTTGTCTTTTGATCCACTTATTGATGAATTAACCAGTTGCTGCAGCTCTAGTTCTCCTGTTTCTGCCCTGTGTGAAACAGTCAGACTGCCTGAAAACAACAGACTAAAAAGGCAGTGCTCTTATTAAAGAGTCAATAAATCTGACTTTCCAAGATAAAAGGCTGAATCAATCAAGGATGACACTACCAAGAACAAAGCAGTATATTAATTCTCCTCAGGGTGGGTTAAGGTTTTAAATTGTTTCCATACCAGTAATACTGTTTTAGTTTTGCACATGCATCTAAAATTCATTTCCATTCCATATTTTTCCACTGTAAAGATGGAGTCTGTTCTATTCAAGGCGGTATATGGCATATGTCTCATCCATGTGTTTCTGCACACAGCCCAGCAAAAAGAAAATGACTTTCCTCAAGCCTTACTTGACTGGTTCCTTCATACATCTGTCATTATGTAGCTCAGATTTTAGCTTGGTACGGAAAATGACATGAGGGAAAGGTCACGTCACTGCGACCAGTGCCCCACTCGTTAGTCTCGGTGCTTTCAGACAGGAGTGTCACAGCTGATGGCAGCCAGAGCTATTTGGAACCTCAGCCTGTAGGCAGATCCCAGAGGCCGCCGCAGAGCTCAGAGACTCGGAGGCCTTCACAAGTGTGAGTAATACTTCTGAATTACAGTCACTGTCTGGAAGCCCGTCTGGTATAGAAAACCACAGTGAGCTCTTTGTGGAGGTCGTCTGTCTGAATAACAGCATCTAACTATCTTCAGCTCATGATATGCTGAAGCTCTGGTGGACACTCGTCACCCCTGCGGCTGCCGCCCATTGGGTCCAGGCCACTGAGCCGACACTATGCTCGACAAGAATTCAGAGTGACAGAGGACCTCCGTGAGGAAGCCACCAGCAGACACTGCTCTTAATGCTGGTCTCTGAAATTAAACTTAGAAAACGGCTTTTTAAAATCTACACATGCAGATGTCACTTGAATATTGAAATTATTAGTTCTATATTGATTTGTTCTTTGGTCCACCACTTACAGACTTAAATAACTCTGCAACTCTTTAATGGATTGCCCTGAAATTCTGTATGCGTATACGTTCCTGATCCTCGGAGGATGAACCCTAATGACCTTTGTGATCCCTTGACTTTTGCTGTAGCACCACCATGAGGTACGATTGAATAGATAGTCATAAAATTTGGGCATTAGCTTTGGTTATAACTTAACTTAGTGCCACCATGAGGTCACAATTTGAATTTGTCCTTTATGACTGAATTCATTCATCATCAGCCTCAGCTGAACTTTGTATGGATTGCTAAACTAGCATGCTAAACTAAGATGGTGAGCATGATAAACATCAAATCTGCTAAACATCAGCATGTTTGCATTGTTATTTTGATCATGTTATCATGCTTAGGTTAGCATTTAGCTCTAAGGACCACTGAGCCTAAGTACAACCTCATAGGACTGCCAGCATGGCTGACGACTTGGAGAACAGCTGGAGATACTAGATTTTTGTCAGATACATGCTGCCTGTTTGCATTGAAAGGCCCAAGAAGTTCAGGTACATATAATAATGCTGATTTCAGACACTGTCAGTAAGTGTTCAAGATGGGTGAAAGTACAATATCCACAGCTAAAGCCTTTGCATCCCAAATTCTTAGAGACAGCAGTGGGTCAGCTCACTTGAAGCTCTGCTGGCATGGTGGCAATTTACAGAAGGCCCTTTACTGATTAGGGATCCACCCCACATCCCAGTTTATCACAGTTTATTTAAATTAATATGAATAAAACATCAGTATACAGTCCAAACATCTGATGCAATGTTTTGCTCTCATTCAAGAAGTCTTGAAGTTAATATGGTAATCAGGCTGTCAGTCTTGAAGGCACTTAAAAAATACCTCCAAAATGCAGCCATCAGTCCAGTCTTGTGTTCGCTTCTTTATGTAATCATTCCAGGAAACTGATTCAAGAGTGCATGGATGCTGCCAAGCTCTGTGCTAAGATTGGAAGACACCCTCTGCATCCCGAATTTGCTCATAGTTAAGGATCGCTGAGCCGCGCCAGCTTTAGAACAATGCTTTGTCGAGTCGGATCACGCAACAGCATCCCTTTCCCATCTGCATTTTACTCAAGCACTTTCACCATCGAGCCAGCCGGTTGCATTCAAATGGCATCTGAGGATGTAGTAAAATACCTCAGACTTCTATCTCTACTGCGTGGTGCAGATCCTACTGATGACAAAAAGACTCAACAAAAGACGCACAATCAAGGAGACGAGATTTTACCATGCTGGGGGTTTTCTTAAATGTCAGACATGCTGAAGAATGACAAACAGCTTTTGATTAATGCTCTGGTTTGCCAGGGTGATCCAGTCAAAACAAATATGTATAGGCCGGAGTTTCGTAAAAGAGAAGTTTTTCAGTGTTTTGTTGGAGTCAGAGGTGGAAGAAAATAGCCATGGACTTTATTTCAGATTGGGTTTTTAGTTTTGTTTCATCCAGATGGATGAGAGTTGGATGAGAAGATTGATATCTCTCGTACACATCTGTCTGTCAGACAAGGAGCTAAAACTTGGAGACAATAAACTTAGCTTAGCACAAAGACTGGAGGCAGAGGAAAACAGCTAGCCGTAACTCATTATTTTTATATGGCTTTTGCTTGCTTCACTTTTCCGTTAAAATTTCAGATTTCTATTCAGGTTTAAAGGTCCAGTAGGTGGATTTTGTGACTTGGAGCGGGAGCTGCTTCCAGTCTTTGTGCTCCGCTAACCAGCTGCTAGCTGAAGCATCAGATTTAATGGACAGATATGAGAGTTTTTTTTTTTTTTCATATAATTCTCAGAAAGAAAATGGTTCTTTCCCCCGAGAAGTCGACCCATTCCTTTAATGGCTCATCTTCCACCACTTAAGATCCTTTTACGGAGGGCAGAGAGGGTTTTCTTTAAATACATACAGAACAACTGTATAACTAAAGCTCATTTAAGAGCTGGAGAGAGCAGTTTGGAGGTGTGGGAGACGTAAGAACTGAGGCGAAGGATAAAAAAGAGGTTATGTACACCTAATTAGGCAGGGACAGGTAATTATGACTAAATGAGTGTGAGGTGTGGTCTTGCTAAAATGTGCTCTGAGCCTCTGAACAGGAACTGCTTATCACAGCATCTGTGGATAAAGAGCAAAGCTTACACTGACCACCACATACCATCCAGTCTGTGTCGGTGTCTTCTTTCTGTGTCGTTCTTGGCCCCTTCTGGGAATATGTCTCAATGTTCCACCATATTTAAATGTGTTTCCATGATGTTTGTTTTGTCTTTCGCTCCCTCCATCACGGCGTGGCTCATTGAAACTGCATTGTCTTTCCAGGTGGCGAGCGTAACTGCGGAGTACATGAGCTGATCTGCGTCAGAAAAGGTAGGGCAGATCAGAGCTCTGGGAGGTTGACCTTCGACCCCTCACTGCACCGCCCGCTCCACCCTCCTCATCAGCATTTATCACAGTTAATGTTAACACTCGTCCTTGTTCTCCTGTTCTGCTGTGTTCAGGTCGTGCTGCCTTCACTGTCACTGGCCTGTGCTTGTTCTGTTGTATGTACTCACTGCTTGTGTTCATTGTTTTTCTAGAGCAACTGAAAATGTGTAAATTAACGTCACAAGCATCTAAATTCAAGTCGTCTTCTCTGAAGTCGTTGTGTAAAATAAGGAGCTTTTGGGCATGAAAGATTGCTTTATTCCTCATGCACAGATTTGTTAGATTGTCTATGCTGCAGGCAGGGAGATGGAGGCTATTTCAGTGTCTTTAAGTGTTATTTATGCTTATGTATGCTAATTACAGTTTTGGTAGAGATCTTAAAGTACAAGACAAAACATGTGTATACAGAATATGGTAACACTTACAGCCAGCAAATTACAGCGTAAATGTATTTGAACTTTTTCGTAACTATCAAGGTGCAGGTTCAGCCTAATGTACTGTACACACTATTAATGAGAAATAAGTATGTCATTTTTCTGTAGTTCTGATTTTCTTTTTTGAAAGCGATACTGATGACCAACAAATTTTATTGCAATGGTGACATATTGGCACTGTCGACCCATTTGACCCTTTTTTTTCTGTCTTGTTACGTAATAACAATCACTGCACCCCATAATTGTTAAGCAGGTACTTACCCTGTAATTTATTATGTCCTCTCTTCTTGCCCAGTTAAGTATTTATTCATTCTCTGTATACACAAAATAATTACACTGTAATTTGCAGGCTCTAATCTGAAGTGTTACAGCTGCACTGTTGTGGATTTCTATGATTTGATTTAGCACAAAAGACCTAAAGGAACGAACCACACTCCACCATATGAGTAATTCTAAAGCTGTAATGTGTAGCATTTACATAAAGCACATGTTCTACCTCTAGTCATGTCACGAAAGTGAGCAGACATGATTTGCTTTTGAGGTATATGCATGTATTGAAGGTTGTGATGGTGTCACAGCTGTGAAGCTGTGTGAGAAATCAGGCTGGTTAGAATAATCATCATGTTTCGTGTTCAGTGAGAGCACTCAGTGCCTGTCTTTGCCATGACAGCGTTCATATTCTGGATGGAGATGAGATGTTTTAAACCAAAAACATGCACAAGTAGATTCAGAGGGTGCTTATCTGAGAGTGTGAGCTGGCTGAATGGTGTGGTTGTGTAAGTGTGTGCGTGTTTCGTAATTTGGGTTATCCCATTTGTTTTTTGTGGTTGTCGAAGACTGATTCCAGAGGCTTGTGCATGTGTGTGTGTGTGTGTGTGCATGTGTGTGCAGGCTTGTGGCTGCTCAGTCAGTGTTGTGCTTCATAGCATTGTCTGAACGTGTGTGGGAGTGTGTATGGGAGTGCTGGTGAGGGTGCTTATGGGCTGCCTGTGGAGTGCGTGGGTGTCTTTGTGGTTTTGAGATGGTTTTGTGCTTTTTGACATTCAACATGGCAACTGTTTCCATGCAGACAGAACGTAACGAAGACAACAGAGACGAGCGACAATGAACAAGCAAAAATATCAAAGATATTTGTCAACAGTGACAATGAAGCACTTTAACTCGCAGGAGTTTGACTAAAACACATTCACATTTGTCTTCCAATTAAATGAAGTAGCTTTAATATTTAATATTTAAATGCAAATGCTGTAAAATATCTTCCCCACCTCCAGTCACCTAAAGCTAACACTGACATCATCGAACATCTATCCATCTGTTTTTTTAGCCACATACCTGAGTCAGTATCGCCATGGCAACAGGGTCAGCTTGAGCAGCCCAGATGTCCTTTTCCCCAGCAACGTCCTCTTGCTCTTCCTGGGGGATCTCAGAGAGCTCCCAGGCATTGTGGGAGATGTGGTTCTTTCAGCGCGCCCTGTGTCTTACCACCCTGTGCTGAAGAATGACAGATGAGAAGGACACACGCTCTCACTGTCATCGGCCTGTGGCCAATCATCATTTGAGCTGTCTGTGGGCTTTTTTCTGCAAATAGCAGCCCTGTAGTTTCACCTCAGACCACCATGATACCTGTCAGATCCAGTCAAGGTCACCCAGTTCAAGCCAGAGATAAGGACTAAATGCTTCAGACAGGAGGGATGAGACCACCTGCTGCTTCTGTTTGGTATATAACCAACCAGTTAATCACTCACATCTAGTCTCTACCCTCACACTGAGCATCTCATATGATCAATTGTTGCACCAGATGAATATCAGCCTATATTTCCTGCACTACAGCTGACCACCACCACCACCACCACCATAAACCCTTTCAGGTTATCAATAAGCCAAACGTAGACATAACATTGTCATATTTAAAGTTATTGCATATATGATCTGGAGGTGAATCCCTCCCTGGCGCCCTTCCTCAGTTTCCTGTGATTATGTTCATCATCATGTGGAATCTGTCAGCCTCCTGCTGTACTCAGTTCCTAATATCTATACCAACTACCAATACCAATATATATATATACAAACATTTTCTCTCAGGTTTGCTTCTCCTCTTACTTCAAAATCCACTCCCAACTTTAAAGAAAACCACTCTTACAAAAGTGTGTGTGTGTGTGTGTGGTCCATTTTATAACAAGGTCCCCACATTTTCCCACATTATTATTCTGTGAGCTTCTTGTGTAACAATGTCTGTTACTGTTTAATCTTCCTGTGAGTCATCACTCAGACCCCCACACATTATCTAAGGGCTGTTCTCTGTATGTTAATGGAGTCCAGCAGATTTGGATAAAGAAGTCATATTAGCTAAAACTAAACATGCGCTGTGTGTGTGCGCATGGGTGCTCTGTTGGAAATTGCCCAATTATTTGTCTTTGCATTGTTCATTTATAGTGAAAACACATTGCTTTTGAGTGATTCATTTATAATAAGTCTCATTTTTTAATGATATGCATTTTTGCTTATCAACAGGATCATTTTCAGTTACTGGCTGCAGCTTTGAATGCTAAATACAAAGCCACTTGTAACTGCAGTATGTAAGATGAGAATCTAAATGCTCCAGGCTTATTTCTGCATTTGAATTAGAGAGCACTGAGCTTTGGTTTCATAAAATTAAACAGGAAAATGAGAAATAACATTAGACATCCCCCGCCACGCATCGCCTACACTGTGTTACAGCACTTTTATTACAGTGTTGGCCACATGTCTAATGTTGGGGAGTAGAGTGAGGAATGAAACCTGAATACAGAGTAAAACAAAAAAAAACAGAAAAACACAGTTATTGTAGTGTGAAGTCAGGGAGTCAAAAGTAAAGAGAGAAACTGTCTGTCGATTTCCGAGTGAATCTTCTTTTCCCTGTTTGAGCCAGTTGGGGAATTATACAGAGCAGGATCCCGCTCCATCTGTGCTGTGAATAATTCAGTCAACAGTGAGAAGCTGCTACAGTGTAAGCAGACAGGCATTCCCATGGGAGAACGCCTCCTGCTCCCACCTCACCATGTGACCGAACACTGTGGGCTACCAACAGGCTCATTACAGCCCAGGCACATTTCACAGAGAGGACCAACATTTACTCAAATAATCTGGCCTTTTTTTTTTTTTTTTTACAAAAGCTGAACTTGTTGCATTCTTGTCCGGTTCTTCAGGCGTGAAAAAGCGAGTCTGGCCGTTAATATGTCATGGAGCTTAATCTAACTAACCACAGTTTACTGCACTACTAATACATTTAGAGTTAATGTTTGGAGTGGATGTGCTCACACTGTAACACACACTTACTTTACTTCATCCACTCTTTCCAGAAACATAAAGACATAACAGACCAGAGTCCAGCTAATTGTTGCATGTGTTATATTGGCAGAATAAATAACAGTAAGCATCATCATCATCATCACTGATTGGAAAATAAGATGTCATCCAAGTACACTTTCTGGCCAAATGAGCTCATTATCTTCCATCAGCATCATTTGGTGTAATTGAACAAAATGGACTTTACGTGTTGTGACTTCTGTGTCGAAAGCTCAGTTCATCACTTTAAATGAGCTCAGCAGTAATTTGAGGAGTGAACAATGCAGTCTTTCTAAGTACGCTAAAAGATCTTATATTATCTCTTTTATCACTTCCTCTTACTTATATGACCCTTCAGTGAATATCTCAGAACTTGAACTCTTAAATACTGATTGTTGCTTATCTAATGTAGAGGGTCTACCACTGTATATAGACACACCTTTTTTATTTTAATGGTTGATTTCTATGAATTATTAACAGTTAGAGGGTCATGAGCAGTACTACACTGTGTTAAATATATTGTCTTCTGTGCTTGTGTCCAAATGATGTCACTAATGTCATAAATAGTTAAGTCATCAGCAGTTAGATGTGCATCTTCTTTTTCCTATCTACACAACCCATCGCTCTCACCTCTCGGTCACTCCCACCATCATCGTATGGATGGTGGGGAGAACACAGACTGCTGCACAAGTTTGCTTTTTCAACCAGAACATGTTTGTGTGCAGTGTTAGACAGTGAGCGCTGGTTCTTGCTGCATCCTGCATGTTACATTGTGAATACAAATGTCCTCTTCAGCTCATATACCCATTCCATGCCATAATGCTCCATACACTCTGTTTGCCTCCGTTCTGATCCCCCTCACTGACCACATGATGTGGACAAATTGTTGTCATTCACAAAGAGACAATCATCCCAGATAAGTATTTGCAATGAGTCACACTCAACAGAAAGGGCTTTGATAATAATGGCATTAACAGAGGCCATTTACTGCCGCCGCACAGAATGGATCCAGTCTGTGTGCAGCGGCTCTTACATGACAGCTGTTAGCACTGATGTTACACTCCGCATGAGCATTTTGTACCCCTCTCTAACATGTTCCTCAGTCCTTCAGCTCAACATATTTCCATTATACTGGGACATTTCCCTCAAAATGGAGCTTTTTTTTTAATGCGCAACAGCTTGTGAGCAGTCAGTGACCTTCTGATTGCAACAAATTTATTTATTGCAAAATGTCGAATGAATTTCCTGAACTCCCTGCAGGAGATGACAAGCTCCTGAACTTTGGTAGGAGTCTAAGAAGTGAAAATGTTCTCCTAGATTTCTGTGGTTTAGGGTTTTTTTTGATCTACTACCACACACATCACGTTGTGATCGCTAAGACAGGCAGTCTCCCCTGTGGCAGTACATGAAGGTGGTGGATATGCGAGGTGGACGGTCATACAGCTCGCTGTGCACTCAGATCAGCACATACGGCGTAAAGGCACAGTGTTGCCCTTAATGAGCTCTGATTTGTGTCTGGAGTCTGGAGTGACGTTGCACCTGAACCTGTTGGTATGGCAACCAACCACCTGTGTCACTCTCCTCCACATGCTTTCTATCTACCCGCCTCTTTCTCCCTCTCATCTGTCTGGAAACGATGTTTAGAAAGAAAGTGGGTGACATGGATTTTTATTTATGCGTTACCTCAGGAGAACCAAACCAGTGCACTTAGACTGCTGTCAGAGTCGCTCTCAGAGGTGCATTTGAGTATTGCATTAAAAATCTGAATTATTATTAGCATGAAAACCGCCGCTCTGTTTCCAGCTGTATTGGCAGGAAATGTGTGTGTTTTATGGCCAAAAGAAGCACCTTGGTTGCTGCAAGCTTTTATACGGAGTTGTTTACAGGCATGAGAGTCATATCGACCCTCATATCTAACTCTCAGCCAAGTGGGAAGTGAATAAACAGTTTTTTCCAAAATGTCAAACTCTTGCTTTAATTAGCAGCTGAAATATGGGACAGACAGGCACATCCTGCCTGTCGCTGGAGGCAGTGGAGTTTATTAGCGACGTGTTTTCATTCTGAGAAATGCTATCAGTAGCGTTAGCATTCGAGGCTAATCTTCTTGAACTTTTTTTTTTTCCTGTGTCTCAGTTTCTCCAGAGGTGCTGGGGTTTCTGACAGCCATTGGACTCTTCATCGTCCTCATGACCCTCCTCTTCTGGTACCTCAACAACAAGCTGGCACTAGAGAACCCAGGGAGCCTTCAGTGCCTTGATGACTTCAGGAAAAAAAACGAGCTGCAAGGTGAGCCTGTGTTTACGTATCTTTTGTGTTCAAGGGTTAATAATTATTTCTACAAACCTTGGATGCTTTTTTACATGGTAAAGTTTGTGTAATACACCTCCCAAAATTTAAAGCACGCATAAATTAAAAGATTTTACACTTTCAGCTGAGGAGACAGATGCGGAACTGTGTCACAACCTTTATTCCTACACGAGTCACTTCTCATTGTTCAGATATTGATCCTTGGTCTCCACCCCGGTCCTCGAAAAGCCATTTGTGTCGTTCAGCCTCTCTGTGAAATTATGGGCCTGACTGCAGTATGAGGCCTGACCTCTGCATGGGGACATTTTCCACTGGCACTGGCCTTTCTCACCCCACGAGGGGATTACTGTTGCTGACAGATGTAGGCCTGTTTACTTGTCATCCGTCCACAGGGCCTTAGACGTTTAAAAGGTTGGCGGCCCCAGGGAGCCTGCACAGGGCGTTGGCTCTACCCTGAGAAGCCACCTGGTAAACACTCTGTTAAAAACAAAGGGAGGCAGTATGAAGTGGTTTAGTGGAAACATGGGGCAGTTGTGCCCTTTTTCCATTGTGTGGAGTTATACTGCCACGCAGTGAAAAATGTTTTTCTGCTGTCCGTTCTGTGTCTGATATATCTGTTAGGACAATTACAATTAGTCATTTGCAGACACTTTTATCGAAAGCAACGTACATAGGAGTTCACACACCAGTGGCACAGCATTGGGGCCAGTTTTGGGGTTCAGTATCTTGCCCAAGGATACTTTGGCATGTGGACTGCCGAGGCCAGGGATCGAACCACTGACCTCCTGATTGGTGGACGACTGCCCTACCTCCTGAGCCACAGCCGCCACAATGTTTTTCTGATAGATACAAAAATGATGAAACATACTTTGCAAACACAGATAGACAGAGCGATTTTTCAGCCTGCATGGTAAACCTTACTGCACAGCTCTGGCTGGAGTCACACTGAAGCTCTGCTGCCTCTTACTGGAACAAATGTGAAGCTACAACTGGTGTTCCACTGGGTGGTCATACAACGTTTTCAGCTCATACATTAGAATCTATGGACTGACTTTACCTACTGTTTATAGTACTTTAGAAGACATGCCAATGATATTTTTTTCCCCAAGAATATAATGACTGTACATCACCTATTTTTCAGATTTCTAAGTTTGTTTGACATTTTTTATGTTTCATCTGGCCCTTGTGTCTATGTGTGAATGGGCCAAGCATTAGAAATAACTCTGAACAGCAGTCTAGATCAAGAACATAGCCTCAAAAATGACCACAGAGACACAAAGATACGTTTTTTCTATCTGACTGCATTATATGCATCTAATAAATGTGTATACAATGATTCATTAATAGTATATTAATATGTCACTTCTATTTCTCTAAATGTATTTCCGTCGCAATGCCTGTGCTCACAAGGCCGATTAAACAAAAAGACAGAGACATTGCCAGTTTTTTATATTCAAATATTTTTGTGTCTTCAAGTAAATAATACATTATAATCTCCCTCAGAAACAAGATGATGCTATCTGCTGATTAATGCTTTTAAGTGCACTCAAACTAAAACAAGTCTACTTAAGATAAAAAAGACAATTCAACACAGTTGATATTAAATAAATGTTCATTTAAGTTGTCTCATTTGTTATTGTTATTAGTTTATTGTATTTCATCAGATGCCACTGCACGACCTGCCCTCTGAATATCAGCATCAGCACTGTCAAATATCCAAAGCTGATGATCTCAGAGATAATCGTGTCAACTTGTTCTTTGTCCATCTGCTGTTTTTCATCTAAGTTTCCAGATTTCTTAAGTTTCTCGGAATCACCAGACAAGGACAAAAAAAAAAGAACCATAAAACAAAATGAGTCATGACAATGTGTTCGCGTGGTGAGTGTGCAGATCTTTAAGTTTCAGGAGTTTTGACTGAATGATCTGCAGCTCTGTGCTCAGGATGAACTTTTCCCATGTTTTTCATACATTTCTAGTACAAAGCATGAAGCAAATGTATTTTTTTTGTTTATCAAATTAATGTCCTGACCACCACATTGTAATTAGTTCGATATTAGAAACCATTTACACATGATGTTTCAAATCTGTTGGCGAGGCAAGATTATTGGTCTGTCAGCCTTATTGCGCAGAGGCAGTTAGAAAATTTCAAAACACAATAGAAAACAATGGAATAAAATAAGAAAAAATAGAATAAAATATATAGAACTAAAAAATGATCATTGCACATGAATTACATTCTCTGTAATCCCGTAATGAACAATATAAGAATGCTCTGAAAGTTTATGTTGAGATGTTTCACTCAGTTGCACCAAATGACGTTTTAGTTTTAAACACTCTCCTAAAAATGTCTCTTCAGAGTAGAGATGTCTCTCCTCCTTCTACTTTTCTGTCTCTTTGCTGTCAGCTGTAGCTCTGGTGACACATTCACAGACAGATTCTGCTGAAGCTCAGTTCTGGAGAGCTGTTCTGACACTGGGATTGTGCCTGAAATCATTTTTCCATTTTCCTTTAAGACGCACTTCAGCAGATTTGCTGTGTAATGCCAGACTGAGGCCAGCAGAGGCTGCCAGTCTACCTGACCTTTTACATCTGTCTGTCCCACAGTCACCAAGCCATCTTTCTTTGCCCCGAACAGACAAGGCCTACTCTGATGCCGACCTGCAGGGCTCATCGTCGGACAGCGAGGATGAACTGATGGGTCAGTATCAGGAAGCGGTCAGCCGCTCCCAAGGCCTCCGGGCAGGAGCCAAGGCAGCCGCTAACGCCAAACACGCAGGAGGTTTCAGCTGGGACAGTCGGCAGAAGTACAGCCCTCTGACTGCTGACTATGACGGCTACAGCAGTGAAGCCTCAGCTGACGACGGTAGGTTCTGGATCTGTGAACAGAATTAGAGAAATTCCTCCCTGCTTGGATTTATATGCAGAGACGGTGCAGCCGCAGCATTTTTCTGTGTTTTCGGGTTATTGCAATACATAATCACTTTGATATTATGTTTATATTTCCAAGAACATCCACAAAGGATGCCTCAACTGCACAATGAGAATTTGCACTTGTTTAATAGTTAAATCCAGATACCCCCCCCCCCCATCACTGCAGTAACCTTGAGTCAAATGTACAGACTCTTCTGTACCTCCAATCCAACAAACACAAATACTCCACACACGCTGATACACACTGTCAGTTAATCCAGAGAGGTGATCAAAGCGAAGCTCCCGTTCAGCACACTCTCCGTGGGAGGGTTGTGAAACAGTCAACTGTCTGCATAATTTGCACAGCCTCATACTTTTCTTTCTTTCTTTTTTTTTTTTGATGCATCTACATTTCCCATCTGCCAGACTCTCCATCACAAGGCGTTTTCCGTGGTGGATGGAAAACGGGCAGGAGAACACCGGCACTGACCTATTTGGATCAGTCTGCTATTCATCTGTCACGACACTTAACTAGAAGTGTGTGCTGTTGATTTATTTGACATTATTAAAGTGCCATTCGCAGTTCATCTGCACCCAGAACACGAATCAATCATTTATGTTGTGTAACATACTTGACATCATCTCATATACAGCAGTTGTTTGTTATATTGGAGTCACGTGTGCTGGTGGGATGCTGCTGAAATGAATGGGGCTCAGGGGATAAATGTATTTTTATAAATCTGTGTACAAATGGTCTGAAAAAGTGTTTCAGATGATCAATACCACTCTCATGTCTGTTCACGAAATATAGGGCTAGACAACAGCTGGTTAGCTTAGCTTAGCATAAACAGCTAGCCTGCATCTACCATCACCTCTGAAGCTCACTAATCAACACTGATATGGTTAATTCGAACAAAAAATAAGTCAATAAAATGAGTTTTTATCGGGGGTTATGTCCCAGATCATTTTTTGGCCAGGAGGAGAGACTCATGTTTTACTGTTAACTTTTTGTATAGATTAAAAGAAATGAGAAAAAACATTGCTTTAGTGAGCTTTAAAGGTGCTGGTTGGTGGATTTTTTTTTTTATGAGATAGAACCAGGTAGCTGTTTCTAGTGTTAATGCTAAGCTAATCTAACTGGCTGGTAGTTTACATTTACAACAACATGAATAAGCATATGTCCCAAGATGTCAAACTATTTCTTGGGAGGAAGGAAATAAGCAAATGAAGAGGAGCATTTTATCCGTGATAAGTAAAACTAGAATGAAATAAATGAAATAAGGAAAAAAATGTTTTGTATAAAACACACCTGATCCTTCATCACCTTATAGGTGACGATGTCCTGCAGATCACGCTCTAACTGTAGTTTTGTTTGGACACAAAACAAAGATGTAATCGTGACATCCTCAGACAGAAATCAGCTGTTCTTCTGTCGGACAGCGATTTTCAAAGACAAAAACAATCTAATCTATCCCAGAGTCCCCAATTGGTGAATCGTGTCTGAACCAGCTTTGTGTTATATAAGACAGTAGGTTCCAAGGCTGAGTGTCTGGCACAGTCTATTTAAAGCAATGTTTGAATGTGTGGCTGAGGGATAAATAGTGCATGACATGCTTCTGACTCCATTAGTGAAGAAGCAACGCACTGCACAAGGTTGTCGTTACGCAAGTGCTGCAAAAGCTGTATGTCTCCCCACGACCACTAGATGGTCCCTGTCATCCTTGGTCTGGCTTCAGCTGTGGCACCAGATGTGGAAACTGGGCCTGTGATATCATCTTTAAGGATTTTCGGCTTTTTGGTAGCACACAGAAATTCCTGAAGATGATTTCGCTTTTGTCATACGAACAAGTTTTCAAGGAGATCATCTGTTCAAAACTGGAACACAACAGCCTCATTGAATTTTTTTGTGTGTGTGTCACGGCCACAGCCATTCTTCACTTTGAGACTTAAAGGATATCAATGATCCTTGGCTGATGTCAAGTGGCTCTCTGACAAGACTGAGAGCGAGCAATCTTGAACACATTGCTGACTTGTTACTGTCCACTTACAAGCTCAGTATTCAGAGCACAGTTGGATTTATTCTCCATGCAAGTTATTCGTAGTTTATCTCACTTAACAGTTGTGAGTTTGCTGGTATTAACATGTAGGTCTACAGTGACATGAAATAGTGTGTCTCTTTCAAACATAGTGCTTTTAAAGGAGCCACATGTAGCAGATTTACCACAATAAATGATCCTCCAATTAGATTTAAGGAAACAGTGTCGTTAAATGAGACCTTTATTTCAAAGAACGATTCCTGACCTTTTTGGCTTGTGACCCAAAACATGATCTACTTGTGACTAAGCCGTCAACAAAGGATTAGCTTTAATGTCAATTAATCGATTATCTTTGTAATTATTTGATTAATTGTTTTGTCTATAAATGTCAAAATGGCCATTATTCATTCTACCACCAGACCAAACCTCCTGCTGTTACACTGTAAATGGCATCCTCAGTGTTTTCTGTTGTGGACCAATCAATTAATCAACAAAGCGTTTCAACCACACTTGCAGCCCCTCGGCATTGGTTGCATGAGACCAGTTTAATCAAAGACTTTTTTTCCATGTTTTCTCAGAATGATCACAAATGTCAGCTGGTCACAGTGTATTTTTGCTGCCACTAAAAATGAATGGGGTTTGCTGAGCTAAACACAAAACACTACATGCAGTAACCCAAGAGGTCATACACCGTAGAAACTGTAAATTAAGAAAAAAAAGTGAGAAAATATGGGGATAAATGACTAGACAGCGATACCTTTTACTGAATTCAAAGAAGCAGTTCACACTGGATTGAAGATATTTTTGTTTTTTGGACAGTCATCTCTGACTTGTTTTCTTCAGTGTAGTGAGTGTCCCTTGTGAGAGAGAGGGGCAGGGATTTGAGTCATGTGTGCCTGGCAGCAAAAATTTGAAATCGACTTGGTTTATTTATATGACAACATTTTAGCTATGAAAGGTCTTGTGTTTGTTGCTTTGGTGATTCACGCAGCCTTAAAGGTTTGGAGGATTGTATAGAAAATTCAAGGTTGGAAGCAGATTATTTCTTTCTGTTAAATAAAAAAGAGGACACGAGGAAAACATACCCACAGAGGGGATTTCAGACGTGTTTGCTGTTTCTCTAAACTTTTTTAGATCATCAGATTATTGTTAACTTGAAATCCAACACGCTAATCTGGTCTGTAGCCAGCAGAGGAAGTGCGGTGAGAACTCTGTCCGTCTACGGCTTCACTTTGGTTGAAAGCAGTAGAAGTCCATTATTTTCCTCCCTGTGGTAAGGCTTTGATGACTGTGGTTTTCTCAGCAAGCCGTCATGGATTAGCAGTGATCTCACACCAGTCCTGGCATCAGGTCACGGTTCCCCTTCAAAACATAAAAATATTATTAGAAATTTAGACCTAGTTTCCATGATTAATTTCAAACAAGCTGTCGTAAAAGTTCCAAGGCATCTGTGTTATTTTCTCTCGCCTCCCACTGCTGCTTGTGTTTGTCTGTGAGTATGAAGAGCTTTATCCTCAGGACATATGTATTATACATGAGGAGGATTGTGCAGAGGCTGCAGAATCAGGCAGAGCTGGGTGCCCCCGTGGCACCGCACAGAAATCCCAAAATAGGAAGTGAACAGCAGGAAAGAAGGAATCGTTGTCTCGACCAGCTTCCCCTCTCCTCTCTGAGGTTAGCATGCTGCCACGACCGCTTGTTGAGGCCATTGTTGTGTGGCAGCATATCACAATATGTTCTTAGGAATTCATTCAGTCAAATCAAATTCATGAAAGTAATTTTTTCATTATATTGAGTCGTTACCTTTGTATGATGCGTTTGCTATAGTCACCTCTCTTTGGGTGGAAGGATTTGTAATGATTCCACCTTACTGGCTCACAATCAGTCCAGTAACGCTGTAGATCTCACTATCTTTGGTCATGGTGAAACTGCACATATGGCCTAAGATGTCAGTGGTACTTAACAGCATCATGAGTAAGTCGGGGAAATATGCGGGGGGGCAAACCTTGGTCACCTGGGAGGAAGTCCTGCACTTGACCATCCAACCACCCCATCATCTATAGCACATAATAATGAATTATGTGCTATAGATGATCAACAACCAGACACAGTCCAGTTTAGTTGTCATATTGAAGTTGCCGTGTGGACCATGACACAGTTAACCACACAACCTGTGCTCACCAGACATATCTGGCAACCTACGCTGTAGCTTGAAATGCTGCACAGAGGTGCTGGGGGGATGGATAACCTGTTGCCTGTGTTGTTGCTGTTATTAAGTGAGTTTAAAGCATGCTAGTTGGTGTATTTTTGAGGCTTGGAGGGAGCCAGGCTAGCTGTTTCTCCCTGCTGCCAGTCTCTAAACGAAACTAACCTAATTACATTCTGATTCCAGCTCCGTACTCAATGCACAGACACGAGCTCGATATCAACCGTGTCTGTGCATTAAGTCTCGGAAAGTAGATGAACACATTTCCCAAGGTTGAGCTATTTCTTTAAGAACCCAAGCTTGCTGATGTACAAAGGAGCCACATAGCCGAGATCAAACATGGTGTGTTTGTGTTTTCCAGGTGCTCGGAGGCACTCATAAAAAGCTGTTCTTGCTTAAGCACCTTGTAAAAGCCATTTTTTACAGCGCGTCTTCACAGCGATTGCATCTGTACTCAGTTTCTCAGTGGCAACTTATTGCTCATTCTGAATTTACCTCTGTTATGCATTGTTTTGTATAAAATGGGGAGATGTTACAAACAGGATCATACTAGCTAAACTGATACTGGCCTTTTTCCTAAAGGGGTTGGAGCCTTCACTGCTTGCACTATTAGTAGCCGCTGCTTAATAGTCATCATGTTGAATTGCTGCATTGTGAAATCTTGACTGTCTCGTAAAACTCCAAGGGGCCAACCGGAGGAGAGGTCAGCTGTCTTTCCCCCTCCTTATAGTCATGCTGCTCTACTCATTGTCACCCAAAATATTTGTCCCTAAATTTCACAGTCAGGATTCACAAAGCACAAACTGTTTCCCCTCTTACAGAGGTACAAGAAGGCAAAACAAGGCGACTGCCAGTACAGAGGGGATGAAACTCCACTCTGTGAAGGAAGGGTGGGTTAGACGAGAGGAGGAATGGTAACCATCCCAATTAGCGGGCTGGAGAAAAGAGTAGTGCTTTTGCACAGCAGCTTCCATCAAATCAACCGCCCCCGGCTCAGCGGGAAAAAAGCTGCTCAAAATGGATTTGCTCCTTTTATCAAGCCCTCCATGACACTTAGTTAAGACTCCTTTGCCTCCATCCTGCCACTGTTATGTGCCACTTTGAGGTGGTGTCTCACTGACATTATTAAGAGTGAAAGTTTGAAGAACTTGGGAGAAAGCTGGAATTACGTCATCATTGCGTTGGCTTTTCCAAAAAGTTAGGAGACAGAAAAAGAAGAGGATTTTTTTTTTCCAAGTTATTTTCTTCGTCTTTTGTTTTCTTTCTTTTTTTTTGCAAGAGACTGGGTTTTAAAGCCTCGCCAGTGTCCCTGTGGGAGTATTAGCATCGGCTGCTCAATTTTTGTGAATCCAAATTGGACAAGGGAGGCAGATTTGAGAATGCAGCTGACAACACTATTCAAGGTTCTTTATACGTGCCGCGGAGACTCTGAGTACAGCCTCATTCTTTGCCTTCCAGGCAACTGAATCATTTAGAAAGGTGAGAGGCATGAAATCTGTGGCAGATTAAGAAGTATTCAGTTCAGTCCTTTAATGGCGTATACCTGATGTTTTATTTAGGTTGTTCATTCAAAAGATTCCTGCCACAGAGGACGGACAGAGCAAGTTTCATTTCTCACAGTGAAAACGTGCGTCACTGATACAGAATCGCATTAATGACACACATTATGACAGAGAGGAAAACCGGAATGATATTTCAGCGTTGAGGTGCAACTACAGATTAAACATTTACTCTAATATAGTGTCAGTAAATAGAAAATGTCAGAACCACATATGCATTGATGACTGTGTAATCCTTTCGTAATGAGCGCTTCACTGTCGGTAAATTCAGCCTCTGCTTTGCTGTAATCTAGCGTTCATTCTGGAAACTCTTTACAACATGGGTACGCATTTGCTCACCGACTTGTCTCCTGTTATCTGACGTTGTTGTTAAAAAATAATGAAAATATTCCTCTAAATAAGAGCAATACTTACCAGCATAGAGTGTGAACGATGCTGTTCACTACATCTTAAATCCAGAGAAGGGGAGGCTGCTTTTAGCTTCAGTGCTGCACACATCTGGACATGTCTGACCTTTAAAGCAAAGCTAAAAATATGTGTTTGACGTTGGTTTGACTTGAAATTTAGGGTACCTTTAGATCAGCACAACACATTTCAGTTTATCTTTTTTTTTTTTTTTGCTTTGCTTTTTCTCAGCTTTTATTTCAGCCTGTTTCTTCTTGTGTCTTGTGAAAGCCACACACTCATAACTTGATGCATTTATTTCAACTTATATTCGACTTATACTGATCGATGTTTGGGCAAATGGCCTGCTTCAGGATGAAGAAGACTCTTGATCCTAAGAAAGGCAGTTTGTTGGTGTCAATATTTGAACACTGAAATAAAAACATCAGAAATCAAGGAACAAATCCAATCAGTCAAGGAGATGGTGAGCTATTTAACAGGATAAGTGAAAAGCCAAATGATCAACAAAGTCAGTATGCTTCATTCTCTGGGACTTTGAATGTCTGTACCAAATTTCACAGCAGCCAACCAAAGCACTGCTGTGTCTGTGAATGAAAGATTGCCTTTCTCCTCATGGTTCAAATAAAAATCTTGTTTCATACTACAACATTATGTTTATTATTGTGATACTTCGTCTCTTTCCGTTTCAACCAGCCAACTGCATCCAGAGGATGAGACGAACACCGCCACTGGATGAGCTTCAGCCGCCTCCTTATCAGGATGAGAATGGCTCTCCAAGGATGTCCTGTACGCTGTCGGACCTGGGAGACGCCAAGTGTGATCTGTCCCACACCAGTGGTAGTCCCCACCTGTCCTTTGGCAAATGCCCCAGTGAGGGCAGTGACGGCCATGAGACCGAGAGTTACCTGAACAAGGGCTACGAGGAGGATGTACCCAGCGACAGTACAGCTGTCCTCAGCCCAGAGGTAAATACCCATGATGCAAGGTATGACTGGAGATTCATATTGAGGTTTTGATTACACTTTGAACATATCATTGGTTTCTTTAGGACATGTCAGCTCGTGGATCAGCAGCTCGGCTCCCTAAAGGTTATGAACCAGATCCAATTGCAAAATATGGCACTCTGGACGTGGTGTTTGACTTTGACTCAGAGGACCAGCAGCTAGCGGTCACCATTATGGCAGTAACAGACCTTCCTGCTCTAAAACGCACCGGCAACATCTCCTGGCAAGTCCACCTGGTGCTGCTGCCCACCAAGAAGCAGAGGGCAAAGACGGGAATCCAGAGAGGCCCGTGCCCAATCTTCACAGAGACGTTCCGCTTTAGCAACGTGGAGTCAGAGATGATCAGCAATTATGCCATCCGATTCCGCCTTTATAGTATGCGGCGGATGAAGAAAGAGAAGGTGCTCGGGGAAAAGGTGTTCTACCTCACCAAGCTCAACCTTCAGGGCAAAATGTCTGTGCCGGTCATATTAGACCCATGCTGCGCTCTCCCGGTAAGTAAGATCAAAGCAGGTGTTGGCTTTCAAGCGCTCTCATAATGCCTCACTAATTGCTTCTCTTTGCTGATTGATCTTTCGTGTGATTGGATAACATTTTCAGAATGAGGTTAGACAGTATTTTGCAGCTTGGGAGAGGTTTTGTTTTACGAACCAGCTACTTCTATTTAATGCGTCTGAGGAATAGATGGTGGCGTGACACCGCCTCCATTTCACACCAGCGAATAAAACAACAATCAATTCATTTGTAGCGGTTTGCGAAGTATTCATTAGGATATTCTACAAGAAATGTTTCATATATTAGTTGACTTTTATTGTTTCTCACAGGAGTGAAACTAAAGTGGTGATAGGAAGAAAGAACTCTAAATCTTTCCTCAGATCGACGGTGGTGTTTGTTGTACATGCCAGTGAACAATTTTCTGAACGACTGCAAACATTTTCAGGGTGGTGAATCCCAGGTCAGTCTCTCAGATATGACGTGCAGTGAAAGCGCCTCATCATTCCAGTCGGTCAGTCAGATTTCCACGCCAGAGATCCTCGTGGGCCTGGTGTACAACGCCACGACAGGACGTCTCTCTGTAGAGATCATCAAAGGCATCCATTTCAAAAACCTTGCTGCCAACAAGCCACCCAGTAAGTACTCTAAAACGTTTTATCTTAGTCATTTTCCAAAAGAGCAGTGATGAGGAGCAAGCTTTTGACCCGTGTCACACGAGGAGAGGACAAGTTGAGCCTGTGCATAGGGATTTATGTTCAGGCAGCCTCACACAGTACGTTTTATTATATGATAGTAACAACACTCTAATCTGCTTCTTCAGCTCATCTCACAACCAGTGATATTGTTTTTCTGCACCAAACTTCAGTCAAAACTTGTACAGATTAGCCACACAGGTGGTAGCCCTTTAAGTCAGCTATACTGTCAGTATACAACTCTTTCATGCTCGTAAATTAGTGTAAAATCTAAATAGCACTTGGACACTTAAAGAGAACGAGGTGCTTGGAAAAACACATTAACATAAAAACATAATACTAATCAGATATGAAATAAATGTTGATTGCTTTCTTTTATCCACTTACGACCTAGCGAGAGACAACTATGCACAGCTTGTAACTTCTCCAAAAAGAGATAGTCCAGTCTATCTCAGCTGCACTACCTGCTTTTCAGTTTGCCTCTGGTTTGACCCCCTGGTGTCCCTCATTTCCCGGTCAGCCTCCTCAGTCAGTTTCCAGGCATCCGAGCAGCAAGTTCAAACAAAAAGTGCCTGTTGTTGAACTTTGTGCAATGTTGTTGGCCTTCTGATCCTGTTTCTCTTTCCTTGCATCTTCTGTTATGTCTGCACCTGACGCTCTCTCACCCTACTACCTTTTTGACATCTTGGTCCGTTGTTTTTCTTACTGCTGTCCAACCCTTGTTGTCAGATGGACTGTTCTGTTGTCTAAAACACTTGATAGGTGGACAGGTTTATATTATCAGAGGTGAGTCTCTGTCCCTATTGGTGCTATTGTTGTGGAATTCTAGACCTTTTTTTTTCTATCTTCATGGAGGCACCCAATCAAATGCAAAGGATTTTTCACTGAGCTTGTAATTTCCATTTTATTAATTACCTGCTTTCCTCACAAGATGTACTTGGAAAAAATAATAATTTATGAGTAAAGTGAAGAATAAGAATGTTTATACAGTAAATATGATGCTACAGCCAGCAGCCGGCTAACTTAGCTTAGCATAAAGATTGGAAACAGCCAGCCTGGTTCTGTCTGAAGGTAGTAAAAACTGCCTGGCTATCACTGAACCCAGCCAAGAAATAGTTCAGCACACTGTTATAAAAAACAACATTTTTACACTTTAGTGTTGTTGTTAATCAGATATTGTTCCCGATAGAGCCAGGCTAGCTGTTTCCACATTCACACACACGTTAAAATTCGGGCATGTATCCATGGAGATAGCTGCTTGTCGTAAACCTTCATTTTGGAATGTGTATGTTGTCTCGTTGTGCATGCAGCCCTTAACGGCTCTCCGCTGCCTGTGTCTTGTGTCTGTGCCCGTGATTCCTGGAAGACTTTCATGTTTTCACTCAGAAGTAACATTTTTCATGCTAACTCAATACAGTTTGCTTGGTGGCTAATGGCCAGCTCGAGGGAAATGCGTTGACTGCTGGCTTTATTCAAACAGTACTCTTTGGCATGCCTTGGGTGTAATTTGACATTTTCCAGTTCTGCTTACAGCACGTGAAACAAAAACAGGACTTCTGTGATAGAGAAGAGCATAAATATTCATCTTCAAGACACACTGTACTGTCCTCCCATTAATTGCTGTGCTCCTTGTATTCATGAATGTCTGTAACTAATGACTAGCTGCCAGATTTTGATATTGTTTGTACTTTCCTAAATAGCATATCCACATACTGTGCATAGTCTTCAAATTGCATTTAGAAAATAGTCACATCTGGTAACACTGAAAAAAATCTTTGTGCAAAATGCTTATGAAGGCCTTGATTGACTTTGTGCGCCTCACAAAGTGGGAAGAGTGCGGTGAAAGATGCAGAGCAATTTCAAAGCTCCTTTTCTATCACTTCAAAACAGTACCAAGCCGACAAGTCAAGTTAATCATCAGTCGCAGCCTCTCTCATTCAGCAACAATACCAAAGAGCCATGCATCGCCGCTACTGACCACTTAAGACATCCACAGCTCTGCGGAGCCCATTCAGCAGCAGTCAAAAAAGAAATCAAGGCTATTTTTTTCACTGTGCTTTTATGTCAAAGAGAGCAACTGAATGTGTGATTTGAGGCGGTGAGCTCGGCGTTGGAAGGCAGCTGGCACTCGACAGCATGAAAGCCTCGGCAATTCATTCCTTACACTCCCTCTTAGACAGGAACATAATACACAGCATTATTATGGAGTATGGTTGTAGACGAGGGGCGAAACACTCTCAGAGAGCCATTGTGATTGCCAGTCTTGCCTCGTTTACTTTCAGCTGGATTTGTGGCTTCAGTTTACATCATGATTTCTGCATGGAAACGAGGAGTGAATGAGGAAAGCGTGAATGCTGCATCACTTGATAATGGCAGTGTTTTTCCTTTTCCTTTCTCTTCTTTGGGGTTGAATGAATGAGGTTTATCGGGAATTATCTTTTTTTTTTAGGAAAGCGTGCTGATTTAGAGTAAAATAGGAGCGAATCAGCTGGTAAATGTCACACAGACCAAGATTAGCAATAACGTAACTGCTCTGCACTACATCTGAATTTTTGAATGCTGATAATGTAGCTTGATTCTCTTTGATTATATGGCTCTTCAGCTAGATTTCATTTTCAGTGCCGCAGCTGATTAATGCCCTTGTCATGATGCATTAGCACTGTGCACCAGTCACAGAGTATATGTTTTTGAACATTGTCATTTATTTGCAGCAGGCGTGCATCTCCTCCTAAATATGTGACTCATGTTTTGGACAGAGCACGTTTTTGGGACGTTGCTCTGGGCTCTAAAAAGCTGTGCACGTGTCATGTCGCGACACTGACATTATGTCAAAGTCAGAGGAAATAATAGCAGCTCCTGGAGGGCTTTCCTGATGAGGACCATTCATTTAAGCATCTGTCTTAGAAGAGGCTTCTCATCCTTTAAACACAGACAGACATATTGCTAACTTTTTCCCATCCATTTTTATCTTCAGCATTATCCCTTACTTCAGGTTAGACATGCAGTAGTTGCATAGCAACAAGGCTGAGGTAACGCTCCTTGTACCCTTTGAGTCCTCGCTCTCTGTTATCAGGAACACTCACAGCAGCGCTTTTGTGTTTGATCAGGAGAAAACCGCATTCTATGTGGTCATGATCTTGTACATCAACCGCAGTGACATTATCACAAGAACAAACGCTTTGTGGAGGAAATGTGTCGTACTTTGCTGCAGAGGACACACAGCTGTAGCAGGTCGTAATGCTTTAATTCAAACAGAATACACAGGAGAGACATAAGGATTTTGCACAAATGATCTGTTCCTAAAGTCAGTCCTGAAAACAGTCTCAATGTTTCAGCATTGTAAACCATAAAAGGTTTGCCTCATTTCCCCTCTAATTGTGTCCTCCACCTGTTTCTTGCTCAGATACATATGTTAAGCTGACCTTACTGAACTCCATGGGCCACGAAATGTCCAAGTGTAAGACGTCCATCTGTCGAGGTCAGCCCAACCCCACCTACAAAGAGACGTTTGTCTTCCAGGTAGCTCTTTTCCAGCTGTCAGACGTCACGCTCATCCTCTCCGTCTACAACAAGCGCAGCATGAAGCGCAAGGAGATGATTGGTTGGATTTCGCTCGGCCTCAACAGCTCTGGAGAGGAGGAGCTCACCCACTGGACTCAGATGAAAGAGTCTAAAGGACAGCAGGTTTGCCGCTGGCACAGTTTGTTGGAGTCCTAACAGGAAGACGAAAGTAAGTGGAGAAAGTGCGTGAGAATAACTGCACGTAGCAGCTGTCCTCCCAGATGAGCGAGAAATGGATCAATTCAGCTGGAATACAGCAACGTGACAGACATCCAGGCAGGCAGGGTCAGAGGCCATGAAAAAAAGAAAAACGTGTGTCTGCACTCAGAGTTGTTCAACCATGCATGGCATGAGCATTTTCACGGCACTGTTTGTAAAATCACTCACAGCCATTGATTAGAGTCTGACTGTGATGTCATTTTTTCATGGATCGCCTTGTAAAGACCTTTAAGTTTGGATTGATGGCACGCACTGTTTTTGTCTGTGACCTGTGACCTGTTCCAAGTAACAGGTTCCAGATGACATTGCTTGGTAAATTATTGTTTGATAATGTTGTGTACCCACATCTCCACCTCAAACAACTGATATCAGGATTATTCTTAATCTTATAGGAACGGTTTGCAGCTCTGGTGAAACGTGACCCTCCTCCTCTTTAGTTTTTCTGCCCATGCACAGGAAGCTTAGGGGTTGATCAGGAAGATAGTTTTGCTTTAGAAGCTGGAACTGTTGCTTCATCATTTATTGATTAATATTTAATGTTACATTTCAGGAGCTTTAACAAATTTTCATAATATCAGGAACCACATTTTTCTGTTTTTTTTTCCCAGCTAGCTAAATAATTGTAGCAACGTCCTTGTTACATCAGTATAGAGGTCCAGTGCCATGCTCTGCCTGAGGGAAAACACCATCGTACTCTCCCCCTTAAATTTCTCCAGATGTCTGTTGTTTAAGCCAGAGGTGTGGCTACATGAAGCTACCATCACTGCTCATGCAAGCCCCCCATTCCTCATTCATTAATCATAATCACATCATTGTTTTTGGGCTAGAAACGTAAAACACACCACCTTCTGTCCAGAGAAGACATACATATAATATGGATACAATTTAGGTTAAATCACCACATTGTAATTGTTACAGATTATTGTTTAATAACCTTAAATCACCACATCTCAGTGTGTCACATTCATTCCAATTATCTGTTCAAACATGTGCTGGACTCTGAGTTTGGAGGCATGTTGAAGGATATTTTGAAGGTCTAGGAAGCCGTGGCCAACTTGGACATGTTTTCAGAGAACTTATGAAGAACTGTTTTGGAGATTTGAGCTGAATTACTACACTCACTCATTAAACTCCCTCAGTCGACACTGCTGAGGCAAAACATCTCACCATCGTCTGCACCTCGACGTAAGCAAACAACACAATGTCTAAGTAATTTTAGACCCTTTTGTCAGGCAAATGAATTGTATGACATATAACCTGACACCGCCGGCAGTGCAAGTGTCACAGTTAAGATCAAGTTCAGTTCTCTGAGAAGAATGGAGCATTTCACATTGTTAGATATTTTTAGAAAACAGTTTGTGGAAGCACCGACACAGAGATATGTTATATATATAGAAAAGTGTAATAGTTACTATGGTGGTTGTGTGATATCAAGTTTCCATCCACTATTCAGAAGTCACACAGAATGTCAAAGACATATTCAGTGAAATTGAAGACACTTTTTTTAATCGGCATCTCTTGCATAAAAATAACTTCACACACATCACAGCAGGAAAAGCGAACGGGGAGAAGAAAATGTACCTGTTGCTCTCCTTTACCTGCTCTGGTGCTAATAAGTGCTGTGGCTGCACGCACACAATCCCTTGCCTTATGGTTTAGTCCGTTCATAGGTTTCTTAAAGTGGACCCAGTACAAAAACAGACAAGAGACACACCCCGAGAGCACACAGACCTGCATCCATCATCACAGAAACACATCCAGCAGAGCGCCACTCAGCCTCACTGAAGGGAGTTCAGACTTCAAGGAGCCGTGGGTATTTTTAGCTGCGGCCACCTTCTCACTTCATTTCATTTAGAGACAACAGAAAATACATATAGCCTACTCTTTACTGTGCCTGTGGTTGTGGTGAAAGCTAGCTTTGTGCAGTGTTTACTAAGTGGATGTGTGTGTGCGTGTGTGTGTGTGTGTGTGATGACTGGAGAGGTACAGTAAAGGGGGTGTGGGGGGGCTGTGATATAGGTAGTTGTTGCGTTTTCTTGTTGGGTGTGACAATTTCTGAATTTAATTACTGGTGTTTAGAACAAAGTGACCCACTTCTTGATTGTCTGCCATACACTTTATATACAGTAAATGTTTTCTTATCTATTTTTGTATCAATAATGGGAGGAAATTGTGTCACGACAGTTAAGTAGTGAATCAAATGTTAGCGCACCCTGTGAGCAATACTATTCTGGATTGCTACTGTTTATTCTGTTATTTTATTTCATGTTTTCGAAGGGAAAGTAACACAGTTGTGTCCTATAGCTCTGGTCCTCTTTACATTTACTCCTCTGAACCCGAAAGGGATGTGATGGAGACACACAGAGCTCATCTCCAAACAATCTGTCAAGACTTTTCAGCTTTGATGCTTTTTAACAGTGTGAAACAGAAGCACAGCTTTTACAGCACAACAGTGAAACACACCATGTGAAAGACAGCTTGGCAGGAGCTGGCTTGTACATGTAGAGCGATATCGTTTGAATCCAAATTTCGAAAAATCCGCTCATGCAGTATTTGTTTTTTGATCAACCTGGATCATTTAATTCAGTTTCTTATGTGTCATCATTCAACAGCCTCTAGAAAAGGGAATAATCTTGTTGAATCAGCAGAAAGTGTGCAGAATTAGAAATGTCTTTAAAGTGTGATCTTGTATCAATGGGTGTCTGATGGCAGCGGTGCTCCATTGTCAAGACCAGATTATCAGAGCAGAAGTTGTTTTTTGAGCATCATGGATTTCTACCTGGATGATGAACAAAAAACTCCTCACAAAAATAAATGATGGTGGAAAGAATTTGCAAATTGAAAATGAATTTAAAATAGAAAAACTTTCCTGAGAGCACCACATATCCAGTTATCCACTTATTTTTTGAACGTTAAAACCAGATTTTGCAATCTAATATGGAAGCAAAAAAAGGCCATTATTTAAATCTTGCAAACAACTCAAGACTTAGATGTGAAATTTAGCCACAGCTCAATGATTTATTTTGATAACCATTAATCTGAATTTATTTGGTTTAAATTCCCCTCTTTAAGTTAATTAAAAAAAAGTTGTACATCTTCACAAACATGATTTTCAGTTGTTTTCAGGGAAAATATATGAAAGAAAAACTATCTTCAGGTTGCTCAAACTCAGCAGGTCGCTTTCAGGTGTAAAATTGCATATTAACTCAAACTAGAATTACCAGCTCATGGCTGTTTGCCTCCACCAACCATTCATGTTGCACTTTACGTCCACGTCTGTCTACACCCATGTCATACATGTAGTGAAGGCTACTGAAGGAATTTGATAAAAAGGTATTAAGTGTCTTTTTTTGGCAAAATGGAAGTTATAACCATATTGTCGTGTGCGAATATCCAGTTTCCAGGTCTGAATTAGCATAGGAATTCAGTTAGTTAAGTGAGTTATGGCCAAAAGCGTGTTTTGTGAGGTCACAGTGAGCTTGACCTTTGATCTTTGACCACCAATTTCTAGTCAGTTCAGGTCTAAATCTGCATGGAGGCATAAAAAGCCACATAAGTTAACATAGAAATCAAGTCAGGAATCAAATTAAAACATGTGCTGTTAATACTGTGGTATCTAAATTTCAACATCAATGTTTAATTAATTATTTTTAAATTGAATGTTTTTTTTAATTTCAACTTATTTTGTCCCTTCTTTGCTTCTGTACACAACACAAAGTCCAGGTCGAACGCTGTTTCAGCTCTTTGTCTTGCTCTTTCACAAGATGTGTTCCACTGATACGGTTTTTAAAACGTGTTTTAATACACACCATGTGTATAACAATATATTTATGCTTTGCAGTATTGTTCATTTGGCTTTCATTTTCTTGACACCTTTTGAAAAATCTTCTGGTTTTTAATGCTGGTTTTAACTGGTGATGTTTTTCTTTTGGTTTGGAAACGACCTTTGCCCCCGACGGCATCGGTGCCTTACTGTTTTTCACTCAGCAAACCTTGTGTCACAGTGTCTTAATGTACTTGTAAATGTACTTTTCTTCTTCAGGCTGAGTTTGATTTGTAAAAATGTCTTAAAAATTGATTTATGATAGAGAGAATTTATATGTGATGATATTATTGTTTAAAAAAGAGAAAAGAGGCTTGTGTTGAGCAGTTTTTTCTACCATATCTTGTCACATCTTTATGTGTGTTAACATACTGACATTTACCCTAAAGCGATTGTGCTAGTCTTGATATGAACAGTCTAATTTGTATTCTGCACAGCCCTTTCAGTTCAGTTTCAGTTTTCAGTCATGCAGCTCTGCCCCAATGCTGTTATTTAATTCCACAGACTGTAGCTTCTTGCGCATCGCCACAAAACAGCCAACAGGTGGAGCAAAAATTGCATTTTAGGGTTTATTTGGCAGGGTTTGGCAAATTTGAACCTCAAAAATTATATACTTTGAATTTTTCTTTGTTAAATTTCAAACTCCAAGAATTCATGTGAATTTATGTGAGTGCGACAAAGTTTGTGTTGGAAAGCAGATTGCCTGCAGCTCTCGTGGGGAGTGGTTGGCTTGCACAGTGGAGGCCCATTTGAAAACAAACATTTTGTGCCCTGTGGGGAGATACAGCTGCTGAAGTGTTGAAAGTAAAGACATATTCAAGGCCAACAAGTAGTTTTAGAGAGGATGGTTTTGTGGAATTGTGCGCCACTGGGGAAATAGACATGGAGAACACAAAAAGATGCATGTCATCATTAGCCTTTAACCCCTTCCTTATTTGAGTTCACATGTAGTCTTTTTCCTTGTGTTCTTCAAGAAAAGAAAGAAGAGAAGGCTTGTTAGAGATCACTTTCTTACTTGTTTTCTCTTAGCTGATCGTTTTGTGAGCTGCATTTTATCACACACAGATCATAACTTTTAAGCCATGGCTTTTTGTTCCAGTCTGCAGAGACTCTGCTGTGATGTCGGTCTGACTGAATTGACACCCCTGCTTTGTGTGATCCTGCCACAAATCTGGATCTTTCTTAGGTTGTTTTAGCTTTTTGGGGGGAGGGGGCAGAAGGTAAAGCGAGAGAAAACAAGATCAGAGAAATAAGGTTTTTACAATTAACTGTGTTCTCCAGCACATTCCACCGCTGAACACAGAACAAAGCGCTCAGGGGGAGAAATGCTGGAAAATAAGATTCAGTGGCTGCTGCAGAATCAAAGGGGAAATGCATGACAGATGAGAGGGACTTGCACCCTCCCCTCTCTTTGTCGGTCACATCCCTGCAGAGCAGATCTCCAACACACAACCCGTCTAAAAAAAGTGTTAGATTGCCTTCATGTGCTGTAGGAAATATGGCTATTATGAATTCAGTGCACAGGCTCTAAAACTTGGTATTACTGCGATCTTTTTAGAGAATAACGAAAAAGTACTGCTGGTGATGTAGGGCTGTGGTAACGTAAGTGAGCTTATAAATATGAGAAATAAGTCATATTAATGAAATGGTAAGTCAAGGGATTGGTTGACATGCAAAAAATAAGTCTTTTGATCAGCGCAACAAACAGTATTTGTATTATTGATTAGTTGATTGACTGACAATTAAACAAACTATTTTGATAATTGGTTAATCTTTGAAAACCATTTCCACCCAGTATCATGTTCTGAAATGTGAGAGATTACTGTAAATCTAGTATATTTGGGTTTGGGGATGATGGTTGGACAAAGCAAGACATTCTTGTTTTTTTTTTTTGTTTTTTTTTACAGACCAAACTATTGATCACTAATAGATCAGCCATAAAAATAGCTGGCATATTAATTTAAAATATGTCTAATGTTAGTTGCAACTTATTTTTGATCAAATCTGATCGATCGATATTTTTTTTAACACAAATACCCATAAATCCCTTTTTAAATACGAGATTTGCTGCTTCTCTTGGTCATAAATGTTACTCAATTAAATATCATTTTATTTTATTTTATTTTATTTTTGTATTTTATTTTTTTTTATATAAAGCAAACTCTGGAAATAACGGTGGGTGCCTTTCACCCAGTCTTTTTTTTTTTTTTTTTTTCAAACGATCAGTCAATAATGAAATTTATACTTAGTTTCAGCCGTGAACAAAATCACGATGGCCCTTACTTTTCACTTACAAGTTGAAAACGAAGACAGTGGAGAAAATTCCGAGGCGTACATGAACTCCTCGGCAGCAGTTGACTGGAGGGGATGGAGCTGCGACGCTGGTGTTGTTTTCTCCGCCACACATTCATGTGAACTGTCAAGCCAGCCGGAACGACGCGAGCTGCCCGGGACCCTCTGCATTGGAAACCACCCTGAATGGACTAACACAACCGAAAGACCCCAAGAGCACCTTTTTAATTTCACCGAGGAACAGCGACATAACATCTGTCTGCGTTTGCCTCTGAGGAAAGCGCGCGGGGATGCTTCGCGCGGCGTGTATAGTGAGAGAAACGCGCGCGCTTAATGATTCGTATTTAGACAAGTAGCTAATTAACTAGTAATTACATAAGTGGTATTTAAACCGCCAGTGTGGTTCGCGTGTCTGCTAGTAGGCTAAAATTAGAACGACGCGCTGCCAGCCGAGGACACGGTAGTATTTATTCAGTAGGACTTTTTCATTTTTCATCAACGCACCTTGGATTTCAGTGTTTATCACAAAGCAAGTGTGGAGCCGAGGACCAGGTCAAAACAATTCAAGACAGGTAAGCTAACCTATTCTCAGCTAACTGTGTCACAATGGATTACATTCACATTTAGTGCTGAAAAGTAAAAAGTATGTAATCAAATTTTGGCCACTATAAGTTTTTCTTCATGCGCCTTTTTTCCTTTTTTTTTTTTTTTTTTTTTTTTTTGAAAATATGACTTCAAATGTATGTCCCCTTTGTCAAATAAAACCTTACAGCATTTGGACCCAGATAAAATTTTAAGTGTTGATGCCAGTACTTATTGTACGTATTGGCATTCAGTCAGAGGTAGCCCAAACAATAACTTAGCCTATTGTAACATTAAGGTTATTCAAAAGCTCATTGTTAATAACAATGTCAACAATGGCAATTAAAAAGAAAATCACAACCAGTTCAGCTGCCTAAAATGTTGTTTAAGATAATTCTGTTGATTTTGCTAAATAGCCAAAGCACAATGGTTAATTTACGTAACCTTCACTGAGCTGGCTACATCATTGGACAAACATGTAGCAGAACGATTAGATCTGATTCTGCAGGATTAATGACTGTCAGGGCAGTCAATATCTCACTCGTATGACATGACAGAGATCCTGGTCGAACACATTATGCAGGCTGACATAACCAGCCACCCTCCTGGCATCCATCCAGCCTCACTTCATTATTTGGTGGGGACGGCTCTTGGCTGCAAATCCTGAAGTGGCGGTTGCCTGTGTTACTGCTGCCGTCTGAAAGGACGAGGGTTTAGATGATTTAGCTGAGCTTCTGTAGTAATTCTTTCCTTGATGTCATGTCTGTGCTGTCTTAGACTTGCTCACAGTGGACCATTAACATGCTGTTGGCCCCAGAGAGGATTAAGAGAAATTAAAACATAGCATGTCCTATGGAGCACAGGCAATAAACATACACCATCTCCCCTCTGACTGTTTCTTTCTTTATCTGCCGTTTTGGTGAAAGAAAGGCTTGGAGCACAGCGGGTTGGTAATAGGGTTGGATGCGCTTCACCTCCACTCGCTGCCAACAACATCCGGAGTCACTTGCCAGAAATTCCACCTTTGCTATTTGTTTCCCTTGGAGGGAAAAGTGTGTTATGTGGAATATAGTGAGGCACGCAACAGGGAGGAACATCCAGCTCAGATTAAACAGACCAGAGAAGTGGGGCTCTAACAAGAGGAAGCGCTCTGGCTTTGCAGCATGGTGGACGGGTTCCTGGCATCCAGCTCAGGCAAGTCCGATGCCAGATTCCTTCTCTTTGCCGCCTGCCAAAGCCCTCCACCCTGTCGCCTATATCAAAAGCCCTCACTGCGATTCCCCTCTTCCAGTTCTGTTGCGGCGCTATCAATCATATCTTGCTCACAGCAGACTCTTCAGCTCATTAAGGATGTGAACCTGTAGGTAGCCTGCAGCCCCCCTAGCCATTCATCTCCCTCAGCGGGGCGCAGAGACTCACATCTGGAGCAGCATTTCAAAACATGGTTCTTTGCAGACGTGCGGTGTACGCCGAAGGAGAGGCAATGCATTTTTAAAAGCTGCCTTTCAGCAGACATGGTGCCAAACATGAAATTAACAGCACTTGAGGTGTGTTGTTCATACACAAAGCATAATGGCTTGTAATTTGCCGAAAAGGCAGGTGTAGTAGATACTGTGGAATGTTACAGTGCAAAGCAAAGTTGAGATTCACGCTGAAAGACAGAAATGCCAGTGGAACGTCATTGGCGATAATAGTTGGCGAGAAACAGGCTGGCCTCACATCTCGTTCCCTTTGTCCTTCTCTTT
This sequence comes from Chaetodon trifasciatus, assembly GCA_037975065.1. Classification (NCBI taxonomy): domain Eukaryota; kingdom Metazoa; phylum Chordata; class Actinopteri; order Chaetodontiformes; family Chaetodontidae; genus Chaetodon; species Chaetodon trifasciatus. The sequence continues at coordinate 9,859,070 of JBBMOE010000021.1, forward strand.
CTCTGCTCCGTTTTGTGCAAAAGGTCTCAGCCAAGGCAAGTTGAGCTGCTTTAGTGTGTGTGTGTGTGTGTGTGTGTGTGTGTGTGTGTGTGTGTGTGTGTGTGTGTGTGTGTGAGAGGACAGCAGGGTGTAGCCCCAGACTTCTTTTTTCCCCTCAGGCACTGCTTCCCCATCATGAATGCGCCTTTGTGTTCCAGAAAGACACACAACTAAGGTGGACAACTTGAGAGGAAAGAACACACATATGTTTGTGCAAAAATAGAGGAAGGTGTGACACTGGCGTTTATTTATAGCTGAGACCTTATGACTTCACCTTCACCGAAAAAAAAAAAAAACTACATTTACAACCATAGAGCCAAAATATCCTGTAGTTTTTTTTTTTCTCAAAATTCTCAAAGATTCCTTTCAGTACTTTGCTCCAAGTGTCTGTAATGAATTCAGACCTGCAGAGGAACATTCATTTGTTGAGACGAGACAGAATCATTATCATTATCATAAGTGACATCTGTGGTGGGTTTCAGGCCCTTTGCTTCGAAAACGACCTTCAGTCTCATACTGGAAAATAAAAAGCATAGCTTGAAAATCCATTCAGCATCTGTTCTGGAATGTAAAAGCGATTGGCATCACACTGTAATGTGATAAACACATACCGATGCCGTTCTCCATCTTTAATGTGCTGCATCCACCTCTGGGAGTGTGGCAGTGACGTACTCCCCGACCCCTGGCCCGTTAACCCTCACAGCCACAACAAGCCGTTCGCAGATAGTCCATAATGCAGCGCTGTACGGCGGCCCTGTCACAACACATGTGTCACCACTCAGCGAGAAGAGCACAGGGATGAAACCCCGAGGGCCCTGAACCCAGCTTAGTCACGCCACCGCGGCCAAGACGGCCCTCCACCAACTGCAAGCTGCTCTGATCAGTCCTGACAGGCTGCAAGCTGGCACAAACACAATCTAAGATGCAACCAACAAAAAAGAAGAAAAATACCAACATAGCACAGCATGAGTGAAAGGGCAGAAGAGTCATTTTTGTCCATCATCAGAGGATCCTTGAAAAGTCTGGAAAAGCCTAGATTTAGATAAAGAAATCCTAAATCTAGGTGCATATGTAGTTATTTTTGCCTGAATGTAATGACATTATATATCAGTCAAATTCAGATTCACCACTGGTATGCCCAAACTAAATTGTGTCTGTATCGATAAGGAATAAATGCCATCAGCATGACATCATATAGATAAGACACAATATGCATAATAGCAAATACCAACTAATACTCAATACACACCTGCATACATACATACCAATGTATGCAATTAGAAGGAAAAAAGCAAGTCTAATTGAATAATAAATTATTCCTAGAAATGTATTGTTTGAATTTTGCAATTAAAATAATTGTGAGAGCTCCAGAAAAAACAACTAAATAATAATCAATAAAAATACAAAGTAAAATCTGAAATTTATAGTTCTTGTAAATCCTGAGGTCTCAAGTGTTCAATCATGTCCAACTCGTAAGTGGCCAAGCTCCATTTGGGACTGACTCATCCACAAGTGTCGCAACACCTCCTACGCTTTACTTTTCTTTTCTTTCTTTTTTATTATTTTCTGCATTGTAAAATTATCACTGAAGACATCAAAACTATAAAAGAACACAGTCTTGAAGGAGTTCCCATAGATGCTGAACACTTGTTGACTGCTTTTCAACTCATCCCAAACCATCTGAATAGGGTTCAGGTCAGGTGATTGTGGAGGCCAGGTCACATGATACAATGCTCCATCGCTCTCCTTCATGGTCAAAATGTGGAGCCTGGAGGTGTTTTTTGGGTGTTTGTCCTGTTGAAGAACAAAAGATGGGATACTCCACTTAAAACATGATTCTACCTCTTTTCACTCTGTTAACAATGTAAGGGAACATATCCAAAGACAGACAAAATGATTGGACAAATGGAGGCGTTTATTGGCTCCAAATCAGAAGGGAAATGAGGTATAGGCCTGCATTCACATGGAAGGAATAACCTGCTTTGTAATGTAGGTTAATTATTAAAGGTAATGTGATTGTGGGCATCTCAGCAGCACTTATTTGCCAGAAACCTAAAATATATATATATATATATATGTTTGTGTGTGTGTGTGTGTCTACAATAGATGATACACGCTGCATTAGTCACACAACATGCTAACGCCAAATTTAGCAGGCCAACCACCAAGATAAACAGTAAAGCAACAGACAAATGACAAAACTTGGTCTTCAACCATCCTTGAGCTTCAGTTCTGAGGTGAATCCTGCTTTGTATTGGCGCTCACATATAACGTAAAAGCTTTCAGAAGTTGCCATCATCGCAAGGAAAATATTTATTGAATGGTGCTGACATGCATAGCTGCCTCCATGTTACTGCAGCCACCGTTTCACCATAGCATTTATTGCTTTTAGCAACTGCACGTGAAAATAATTTCAAAGTTTTTGAAATTTTGCAGATTGACTGTCATGTCTTAAAGAAGCGATAGACTGTCTTTACTTAGTTGAGCAGTTCCTTCCATAATATGCATTACTGCAGTAGTTTAATAGGGCTATTCACTGTATACCAGCACAACCTCTGCTCAACACAGCTGATGGTCTCAGATGCATTAAGAAGACAAGAAATTCCACAAGGCTCACCAGTTCGCTGAAAACTGTCCAGGTGACGACCTCATGAAGCTGGCTGAGAGAATGCCAAATGCCAAAGAATGCCAAACCTGCTTTGCTTTGTTTGCAATTTTTTTGTTAACACACAATTCCACCTGTTATTTCATAGTTTAGTTGTCTTCAGTATTAATCTACAATATAGAAAATAAAGAAATAACAAAAAACACAGAAGGTTGTCCCAAGATATCACCCAGCCTGATACGTCTTTTGCATGCATGGCCATCATGTGCAAAAGTTTGCATTGTTGTCTTCCAACATAACTGGATGTAACATTAACACGTGCACAAGGTGTTTCAGTTGCTAATCAGCCCCAGACGTGCAGCTGGTTTAGCCCCTCTCACTCTGAAGAAGCCAGGCTGTGTAACAGTAATCTAAATGAGGCTTTACGAGTCTTACTTAAGGCACACAAAAGAACCACTGCACAAGCTTTTTACAGTCTCTAATCCTGTACAGATTCCTGCTGTGTATAAAGATCTAATGTCACATAAATGTGTAAAGGGGGAGACCTACATGTAGACATTGATCCTGCTGTTGATAGTAATGGTTGTCAGTGCATCAGCATGTTTGTGGAAGATTTTTCAGAGGTTTTGTGTTTTTGCAGTGATTGATTTTTTTGAACATGCCTCCACAAAGAATCTTCTGTCTAATTTTCCCACTGTGGCTGTTCTTAGTGTTCCTGAGTGACTGTGGTCCACTCTACTAGCAGGGGGCTAATTGCTTTCTATGTGAGCAACTCACTTTTGATTCATGGCGTACAGCTCTTTGCTGTTGCTACTCAGAGGGAGAGCTTCATGTCATGACACCTATTATCCATTCCCTATCTGTTCTCTCTTGCTGTGTGCTTCACCCTCTTATGCCAGCACTTGCACACTCTCCACCCACGCGCCAACAGGCGTATCGATGCGGTGTAGCTTATTCATATTGAGAAGAAGTGGGCTGTGTCTTGGCTTAGTTCTCAGTTACAGTACAATGATCAACATCAGATGATGTTTTGTCATCAATTTATTTGTCATTAGCCAGCTCTCTCATTGGTAATTACCTGCAGTTTTCACCTTATAGCTGGATTGTGTCTTGGTGAATGTGCTTAGGATGATATGATGCACTGCAGGTGATAGATGCCCTTAAGTTTTAGTTAAAATTGAACTGTATTATTGGAATGAAAAGCGGGAACAGAATTGATAAAAGAACACAGAGTGTGACTATTTTAAACGCCACACAAAGAGGGAAAAGGGATTTGTAGTTTTCTGCTTGTTAAACTTGAACAGGACACTTAATGAAGTGCAAAATTACTGGTAGGTAGCAGTGCACTCTTGTGATTAGAGCCCGACTGATGCTGGATTATTGAGGCAGATACCGATATTTAAGCCTTCTAAGAAACACAGTCTTGATAATAATGATGTATTGGCCTCTATTAATGTTTTTACATAAACAGATATTATAAAATCCTTTGTTAAGGATCACTTGAATTTGGTTATTAAAGCACTGTGACCACGATGAACTCAGAAGGACATTTTACAATGGAAAAATAAACTAAGCTGCAGGTTTCTAAATTAACATTTTAAGTGGAATCTTGCTTGATGATACCAAGATTTAGTTATTTTCTCTTTCCAAGTGGAACACTGAGGGTGCATGTAATGCAAGACACAAAGGAGGATTTAAAACGCTGTGCATTAAAGTGTGTGTCACTTTGACCAGCTAGCACTAGAAAGATACAACAGGTACTCCACATGTGACAGATTTCAGTGGCCCTTTCCCTGTCAAATCACATCATCATTCAGCGTCGGTGTGAGCAGAGGCAGCAGGCATCAAGCTCAAAAAGAGATGCAGGGGAGCAGGGAAGGCAGTGCCGGCACTCAAGTTTTCCCTCTTCCAGCGAGATTCAAAGTTCCTGCCGTGAGATCACAGAGCGCCGAGGAAGCTTGCTGTTGAAGCTCCTGTCAAGGCAACCACAGGCAGCTCTTTCAGGGCTACGCCCACTGATCCTCTCACTGTGGAGATGTATTGCTTAGATTTGGTCCACCACACAAACTGTCACTGTATACACACACACACACACACACACACACAGACCTGTATCTGTACATGGGTAAGTACTGACATACACAAGGGCTGACACTGACAAGAGCTGACATTGTCAAGAGTGACTTCTGAAAAGGGTTTTCTCACTTTGCTCAGAGGCACACGGTGACTGCCAACGCCCTCCCCGCTGCTTTGTACATATGGAATAAATTTCAGTTGACTTCTCTGCCAGGCTGCACCTTCCATTGGCCATTTCGTGTTAACTGTCGCACCAGTGAAGTGAGCTGTAAGGCACAGCATGACACATTGTGCATTAATACCATTAAAGTGTCTTCACATTGTCATCAGGTCGAAGTGGATGCACTTACATTAGACATTAAAGAACTAAGATGAGCTGAAAAAAAACATCTGTGTCTGTGCAAAGATGGTTTAAGTTAGTGTTGTGGGTCCTTGAAGTGAGTTGCGTGCCAACATTGAGAGCTATTGTTATTTTTATTTTCCTTTTCTCTGTTAGAAAATACAATATTTGTTTTATTATTTTTCCATTTAGTCACATATAATCACAGTTAATCCTGCTGTAGATATTACTTTACAGTATGTCTACTATTCATCGTGTAATTTGTCACACTGAACAGTGGTCAAGTGTTCACCCACTTCCTTTACACACTCAGTAATAATCTTGGAATATCCCATGTTTTGTTAAGCAAAACAATTTTTAAGATGGAGAATCAGACAGAGATGTGTTATGTTGTCCGTTTTAGGTAAAGTGGTCAAAGTGGAAAATAATGGATTGGCACAACGCAAGTGAGGAAATTGCAGCCCAGTCATTTGGAAACATTCTGGTTCAAACCAGATGACGACGACATATTCTTACAAGCTGCTGCTAATTTTACTGCAACATAAAAGAGAAAAAGACCTGTTTTTTCTAACCATGCAGCTCTATGTTGCTTCAACAGCAGTTTTTTTTCAAGCTTCTCTCTCTGTACACATAAATGCATATTCATTGTGGCTGTGCATATTGTTAATCTTTATTTAATTTGCGTCCCTGATACACTGGGTGTGTACTCGTGTTATTTGTGATAGTCTCACCAACTCGCTCATGACCTCTGCAGAATTCCCTCTTTCACAATTTATCATGTTGATTCTGAGCAGTTAAGCCATGACACATTGCATGCTTGTGTGTGCTGTGAAGACCCTCTCAGGCGGTCTGGGATCTATTTTGATGTGAAAACCACAGACATGAACTCTTTTCACTGCTATCTGTTCCCCTAAGGCTCGGAAACACTTAGTAAAAACCTGGCCAAAAGAACAGGGAGTAAACACACACACACACACACACACACACACACACACACACACACACACACACACATAGAGTGATGCAGCATGCACTCTGTCAAACACATGCTGGATCGATTAGCATTTTTGAGGTCGCGGGGAAAAGAGAGAGAACTCAAAGTTTATTAGAGACATGATTCATACTCCTCCAGAATCATTGAACAAATGAAATCTCCCCCCAGTTTTGGCTTGAATGTCAGGTTTTCTTTGAATGTTTTTTTTTTTATTTAATCCAGGGTGAGGGAAAGTAAGTGGTGTGTTTTTCAGATTGATTTTTGACATAGGTGGCAGTTAGCAAGTGGTCATATTTTACTCATCTTAAATGCCTGTGACCAGAGACGGCGCCACTTTCATCATAAAAACTGTTGATATGGTGAAATCGTAGGTGCTGGCGGGAACACAGTCCTGACATCTAAGACATGCAGCACATTTGCTAGCTATAGTTTGACCACCAAAGAGATTTTTTCCTCTGTATAATATCAGTATGGATCTGGGTCGGAATTTAAAAAAACAAGTATAAAGGATCTGTGTGAAGACTTATGCAGTGTACTAATGACAGATAGACATGGAATTGAGTTCCATTATATTCAAACCAGTGAGAACGGTGGTGGATTTCTCAACCAAATTCTCATTAATGTTTGAAAGGTTCCTGAGACAGAATTAGACAGTAGGAAACGTCTCATTTCTAGGTAGCGGCCTAGATTTTCTGAAATGGTAATTGTCGCTGGCAGACCTCATGAGCTGTAGCTAGCAAGTTAAGCTAAGTTTAGCTCCGTGAGTTGGTTGACAATGCGGTCTACGGCTGACTTTCCAGCTGGCTTGTTTTAAAATGTGAATATTATAAAAGGGGTCTTAAGTATGCACTTGATGGCACGCTAACGGACTGAGGTTTAAGTTAACAAGCACAAGCTGACACGTGATTTTCATGTGGGTAATACAGGATTTAGGCATCTGCCACTCTCAATTTAGCTGAGGAAAACTAACATGGAGTTCCTTAAGATGTTTTTAAGTTTGTCTCCATCGTTGCTGCTCAGAGCTTCTTCTTGTGCCTCGCTTTTCACCACACCTCCCAGAGATCAGCTTTCATCCAGAGAGCTCTCTGCTGCACACCTGTTTCTTTAATCTCCCTCTGGAAAGAAGATGGAGTCATGATGGGTGATAGTCTTTTGGGTAATAGAAAGCTGATGTCACAACTTAAGCAAAACCAGGATTCAAAGATGGCGGTTATTGTTAAACTGTGAATGCCAAAAATAGGCTTGCTTGAGAAAGATGAACACATACGCTGTACAGTGCAGTATGCATGTGAAAACCCAGAATCTGACATCAGTCGTGTGGTGGCACCTCGGCTGGCCTTAGTTGACTTTCTTCCAAAATATTTCAGGACAGTACAAGCTGTGCATGTCTGAGTGTGTGCACAGGCTGTCTATCTCAGCACTGGAGGGAGGGAGTCAATCACAGCAGCAGAAATCATCCCTGCGGGCGATCTGTCTCCACTCATGACAAGGCTCCTAAGGCACTTATCTTTCCTTCCCTGACTCATTCCATCCATCCCTCAGCCCTCCCTCTATCTCTGCCTCCAACTCTCCCCATTCTCCATCACTCTCTGTCTCCCTCCCACGGTTTGTCTCGTGCCCCGGCACTGCAATTAGCTTCTCATCATCAAAGGGTGTAATGAAAAAGAAGGCGAGATGGAGAGTCAGACAGAGGTAGAGAAGCTGTGAGAGAGGGAAGATAAGAGGGATGAAGCCGGAGGAGACTGAACAGAGGTGAAGCAGTGTCACACACACACACACACACACACACACATGCGCACACACACTCGCATACACTTATGCACACTCACAGGTTTCTTCTTCTTCTTCTTCTTTTTTTTTCCTCAAATACACACTCTGTTAAACACAATCACACGCGCAGCCTGCACTCGCTCTCAATCACTCTCACATTCCTGCGAGATGCAGACAGAAACAGAGAGAGGGAGAAAGAGAGGTATGATATCCCCCCAGGAGATTTTTCTCTCCTCGTTCCTTGTTTTTATTTCTCAACCCTCCATTTCTCCCTTCCTCTCTCACAGACGCACACACACTTGTTCACACTGTCTCCCCCTCCTTCTCCTCCTCCCCCCCCTTTTCTTTGAAGAAAAAGAAGTATTGCTGTACATGTAGGGAAGCTGCTCGGTGGGTATTCTGTTTTGTTTTTTTTTTTCACCCCCCCGCTCCCCGGTTCAGAGAGCTGTCAACTGTGACCGCTGTTGAAAGGATGTCAGCAAGAAGGGGGGGGGGGGGGGGATTGAGACTGGGG